>CP139501.1:307420399-307925399 GCA_021014915.2 Artemisia tridentata subsp. tridentata | reverse complement strand
ACGAATATGTAAGGCACATTTTATTTTTATAAGATTATTTAATTTTAATAATATATTAATTAAAAGTATTTATACTAAATAAAATATATATGGTGTTTGATTTGTCATTTTAATTTGTTTCATCCTATATGCATGTACTAAAAGTGTTAGGAATATAAATATTCAGATGAAGGCTCGGTCACCCCGAGCATCTAATTAGCATTTCTATAGCTCGTAGGCTCATCTATATTATCTTAGTATTATTAGTATTAGTATTAGTCTTATCTATATTTGTGGAGTGGGTCGGGGCTTTCCCCACTGTCAGCTCGCTCCACAGTCCGCTAGGGACACAATATGTAATAGTATATATATCCCTTCCCAAGTATGGGAAGGGTTGGACCTTTTCAATCTAATATTACACTAGTTCCTTTCTCTCTCTAAAAGGCTCCCACTTCTCTCTAGAAATCTAATCCATTCGATCCATACAAGCCTCTCAATAGTGATTCATGCATTGTGAATACCCTACAATTGGTATCAAGAGCCATGGTTAGGTCCATGAGAGTTGGTATTCACGGATTTGTGTAGTTTGTGAGGTGTTTTTACTTTTGGTCGATTTGGAGTTTTCAAAGTTTTTTTTGTTCGGCTTGAGTAGTAGCATACATATCATTTTGTGCTTTGGTTAGTGATTAGAGGTTGTTTTATTTTGTACTTTCTTGATTAAGATTAGTATTAGAGTGGTATTTGGTGTTTGGATTCACAGATCCAAGAACCGTGTGGTGATTTTGGAGCAATTCGTGGGTTTTTTGTGGAAGTGTTCTTGAATGCGGTTTGTGTAGTTTGGACGTTCTTGAATGCGGTTTGTGTAGCATCGGGTACGCGGTTTGTCTTTATACTAGTTTAGGCAAAAGGACAAACGGCATTGATAGTGACAGGTTTGGAAGTTTGTGCCAACGCGGTTTGTCTCTACGGTGCGTACGCGGTTTGTGTCTACGCGGTTTGTACTTCCAGTGTGAACTCGGTTTGTCTCTTAGGTGCATACGCGGTTTGTGCATACGCGGTTTGTACATTTGGTGTGAACTCGGTTTGTCTCTAAGGTGCACACGCGGTTTGTGTCAACGCGGTTTGTATATCCGGTGTGAACTCGGTTTGTCTCTTTGACGTACACGCGGTTTGTGTCTACGCGGTTTGTGTCAATGCGGTTTGTATTTCTAGTGTGTACTCGGTTTGTCTCTTTGGTGCATATGCGGTTTGTATCTCCTGTGTATACGCGGTTTGTCTAGGCGGTTTGTGTCTTGGTGATTTTAGAAATTTCCCGCGAAAGATTCGAGTTCTCGGTTAAATCACAAGATCAGTAAATTCTCGTATTCACCATGACGACTAACTCAGACTTCATCATATCGGAGGTTCTCAAACTGTACGATAACATTAAGGATCATGGGAACTATGATTACACATCTCTAACAGATACAAATGATACTGATTCTTCTGGAACTGATGAATTACACTCGCAGTCACACTTGGATGAATGCCTTGAGGATATGCAGTTGGCTAATGCGAAGGAAAGTCAAGTAGCATGCTTCCGTTTACTTCTGTCACACATTAAGGCTTTGTTCGGTAACTCTGAATACGTGATGGGGTACAAACGGGCTTTCGCATCACTCTTTGGTCAGGAAATTGGTGATTTCACAGTCATGATGACATTGTATCTGGATCAACTAGAACAAGAGCTGGTCAAGGAAGAATATTCTGAAGATAAATCCAGAGCGGCTCTCAATGTGATCAACAATCAACTCCAAGTGTTCATCAACTCTCAATACACTATGGATTATAATTATGACTGCCAAGTGACTAAAGAATGCTTTGCTAAATATACTGGGTCAGAAGTTGAAATGTACAAAACGACACTGCTACTGCTGATAAGGGATGTCCAGGGGTTCATTGAGGAAAAAGGTGAACTGGGTAGGAATGGAACTAAATCAGACAAGACGGATGATGGTGTCAACACAGGAAGTGACTTCACAAGATGTGAGAAGGAATCCTACGAACCTGAAAAACATCAAGCACAGACCACTGTGGTACATCTGTCTCATCTAGACAATACTGTTTCTAATGTTAATGTGCATGACAATTCGTCTAATTCCTTGCCTACGGCTGAGTCTTTCAAATCACCTGATATGATTGAAAAAAGGGTTTACAATGAACTTTTAAAAGGATTTTCAAAACTTGAAAAACATTGTGTTGATCTTGAAATTTCAATGCAACAATTAAAAGAAAAGTTCCAAGTTAACCTTCCATCAAAAAATCCGGAATTACCTGACTTTCGGGAATTTTTCATGATAAATGAGTTGAAAGATCAGCTGGTGGCAAAGAATGCGACTATTAACATGTTAAGGACCAAACTAAGTGAGTTGCAAGAAAAGGTCAATGATGATAAAATCTCACATGACGTAAACACTGTTAAGTTACAGGCTGAAAATGAGCATCTTCAAGCACAAAACCTTAGGAAAAGTTTCTCATTAGTTTTTCGTAGGAATGACTTCAAGAAGTCGGCCAAGACCAGGGTGAATCCTAAGTCTGTCAAATCATCAGCCTTGGGAACATCTTCTCCAAGGTGTGCTCCCCAAGTTGGTGAGACTAAGAGTTTGCCTAAATCAGTCACTTTCACAACCTAGACATAAGGGAACATTAGCGAAGAGTCACTTTCAGGATAAGTCTCACATGATACCAACAAAGGAAGTTAATGTTCAAATCATTGCATCATCTACTTCGACAAACAATCACCATAGGCCTCTAAAATCAATGAAGCACCCTAGGAAGCCTAATAGATCTAGTGCTGAAAAACAAGAAACTTGCTCGCGTAAAAACACTAAGGTGCCTCAGAAACAGAGCATATTTAGAACGTGCCTAAGATGGTTGCCAACTGGTAGAATCTTTAAGCAAGTCGGTCGTCAGTGGGTACCTACTGACACGGAAAATGATTCTAAGAATGGTTGCAAGAAATCACTGAGACAGGACCCCACAGCCACTAACCAATATACATGCGTACAAAATATTTATGATAGTGCAGGGAGACGGTTTCCGCGTGCAGCTACTCTCTCAGAATGCATCATGAAAAAACTCAAGGTGTGGCTACCAAAGGGGACTTTAACTCCCATAGAGGAGGTTCGGAAAACCCACCGGTAATGCACGGGAACAATGATTTTTGAACAATTCAGTTCAAAACTCGTACAGATGTTACAAAGAAAATCTCAAGTATCCTTTTTCTTGGTGTATATAGTTTCTTTTTTTAAGGTACATGTTTCTTGTATATATATATACTATTACGCGTTCTTGGATAGAGAGAGGCATGTCTTCTGGATATCGATAACATTTACGACCCTAGAAATGTCATTCAATAATGACACGGGGTTTTAAATGAAGCTCGAACAGAAGTAGATCCTAATAAGTAAATCATGTCTCTGTGGTTTGCTATTACTTTAGATAGCAACCCGCGCTTCATTTTGGGGAAAGCACGTCGCCAAAAAGACGGCTGTCCCTCCAACAAGGTGATGTTCACCTGAGCATGGATTACTTCATATTCATGTTCATTCATACTGATGATTTCTGTTGGCCTAAAGACATTCACCGTTGATCTCATCCAGTGATAAATTGCTGTTCAATCAATGTCTAAATCTCTCTACAAAAGCTCAGTCATTGATTGAGGGGGAGAACAATAGCAATTTAAACTTGTCTATGAGTATTCATTGTGTAACTGACTGGGCTACTATTAAGTCCTTAGGGATTTAGTGTGTCGTAACTGGTTTGGATGCCAATGAGTGTTAGAAAGTATTTTGATTGGAAAGCCAGGGACCACAGGAGTCACTTAGTACAAAGAGGAGATTTAGGAATAGGGTGCTAGAATTGTAACCTATGCGGTTTGTCTAATCTACAACGACAGGGACCAAAAGTGTCATTAAGGTAAACTTCAAAGTTAGGTGAGGATATTTAATTATCTTATCACACGCGGTTTGTCCCTCAAACACTCTCTCTCTCCTCCATTATCAAACCGATCTCTCCTCTCTATCTCTAACCAAACCCACGATCGCCAATTTTATTCATCCATCGAGACTTTCCTAGGTAATGATCGACCCTCATCCTTATCAGTAGGTAGTTAACTGTGCTATTCCTAGAATCTTAATGTCGGACTTGTTTTTTTTAGGTTGATCCATTCGGCTCATCACTCGATCCTAGGTGAGTTTGTTATTACTTGTTTTGATTGATGGGATTCTTAGTCATGAATGTGTTGATAAGTGTTACATGTTCATATTACTACATCTTTCAAACTGTATGTTGGATTGGGGTGATTCGTCGAGCGATGTTTGACTCTAAAAGTCAAAATCGCTCATGGGTCTAGGATTTGTTCAATCAGTGTGCGATTAATTAGTATCTAGGATAGAATGGGTGTCTTTTCCCACTAATCAGATGAGAAATCTGAATTGATTAATTGATATGTCGATTGTTTGTTCTTTCAAGGTTTGATAAGATTAAGTCGATTGACAGATGGGTTTAGTTAAGAGTGTATTTGGACTAAGATAGGGTTGTTTGTTTTAAGATCTCGTTGTGTTGTTGTCGTACGTACATACACTTGCATAGTTATGAATGCTTTGATGATTAAGTGGTGTGATATTCTTCAATGCGGTTTGCCTAGCATATGTCGATAAGTTTGCAATGTGTGGAGATTTTACTCTGTGTGGAATTATGTGATTCTATTGTTAAGTGATTGGCATGTCATGAGATGGTTGCATAATGTGAAGTCTGTAATTAGTACTCTCTACATGATCTAGGGTGTAGGTTGCTTTATGATTGGTTCATCGGTGCTTTTTGAGTGATCATTCTTGAATGCTATTTGTCTATTCATCACAGACGCGGTTTGTCTGTTGTGTCTCAGACGCGGTTTGTTTGATTAGTCTCAGACGCGGTTTGTCTATTCATCACAGACGCGGTTTGTCTGTTGTGTCTCAGACGCGGTTTGTTTGATTAGTCTCAGACGCGGTTTGTCTATTCATCACAGACGCGGTGTGTCTATTTTGTCTCAGACGCGGTTTGTTTGATTAGTCTCAGATGCGATTTGTCTATCTTGTCACAGACGCGGTTTGTCTGTTTCATCACGAACCGCGGTTTGTCAGATTAATCACGAACGCGGTTTGTCTAATTAATCACGAACGCGGTTTGTCCGAATAATCACTAACGCGGTTTGTCTAAACAATCACAAACGCTGTTTGTCTAATCAATCTCAAACGCGGTTTGTCTAATCTGTCATGAATGCGGTTTGTCTGATTGTTCATTAATGCGGTTTGTCTATGATTATGGATGCTGTTTGTCTACTTGGTCATGGATGCAATTTGTCTGTATTGTCATGCTATGTCTATTCGTATGTCTACATGCTTACAAATGCAGCTGTGCAGTTGATTCTTTATAATGTGAATGATAGTTACTGCATTTTAGGACTCTCACAATTGGGTGCTACTTGATCTACTGTAGCCTTTTGTTATGTACACACAGTCTCTGTGCTAACCTCAAGGATTGATTCCCATCTAACTTGCATAGACATACTTTTGTCCTGTGAATGTGTGTGTAGATACAATGACAGATACATGGATCACTACTTCCTCAGAACCAAACCCTGCAGTTCCAACACCTGTTCGCACAGATGAACAAATACTTCCTAAGAACAAATGGATCCCTATTGGTAGGAGCAACTGCTATATCGATGTGGCAAGACCTCAACCCAATCCTATTTACAAGATATCTGTTGATATCTTAAAGGATACCAACTTCTTCAGAGCATTCACTGCATGTGCAACCGTTCCGTCCATATACATTCAACAGTTCTGGAATACTATTGAACTCAACAAAGACACTGGTAATTACCATTGTCAGTTAGATGAACAATGGTACGAGCTGACATCAGACACCATCAGAGAGGCTCTTCAAATCTCACCTGTTGTCATTGATAAGCCCTTTACTCAACCTCCTACATCCGAGGCTCTCGTTCACTTTGTCAATGATCTGGGTTATCCATCAACCGTCCTCAAGGTGTCAGCGGTAGTCACCAGTGAAATGTATCAACCATGGAGAACACTCGCCACCATCCTCAATCTATGTCTTACTGGGAAGACTTCTGCTTATGAAAGACCTAGGGCTCCAGTGCTTCAAATTCTGTGGGGAATTATAAAACGTTCCAACATAGACTTCGCTGAAAGGATCTGGGAAGAATTCATTCACTCCATTCACACATTCCAAGAAGACAAAGCAAAACTGGAATCTAATCTGGCCAGCAGGAAGACAGTGAGGAAGATGTTAATTCCTAGCATCAGATTCACTAAAATGATAATCAATCACCTCTACTCTCTTCACAAGTTCCATCCTAGAACTGATTCTCCTCTCCATTTGTCCTCTGAAGAATTTGTTCTGGGAAATCTCAAATGGGCTGCTAAAGGGGTCAAACAAGAAGTCTTTGGAAAGCTTATTCCTGAGCCTCTTATTTCAGATAACATTCGTCAAGCTTCCTATTATAAGGAATATCTGAGCAAAGTAGAGGGATATCTAAAGTCTCTCTCTATGAAGGTAAGAAGTGAAGCCGAAACCTCTGAACCAGAAACCCAGAAATCCATCAAACAAACCCAATCTAAATCGAAATCAAAGAAAAGAAAGGATGCACCCGCAGAAGTTGAGGGATCTAAGAAAAATAAGAAGATCAAAAGGAAGGCTTCAAGCAAGAAGGTGAAATCTAAGAAAATCAAGACTAAAGGTCGAGATGATGATGAGGAGATGGTGACTCCTGAACTAGGTCTAAGAGATGAAGAAGATTCGGATCTACGACAAGCCTTGGAGCTGAGTGCTAAAGAACATGCTGAATCAACGAAGAGTGCTACGAAAGGAGTTGTCCTTAGAGAACCTGTTGCTGAGAGCAGTAAACCATTACCTGAAGTAGAGGGCAAAGGTAAAGGAGTAGCAACAGTGGTACAAGCTGCTAAGACTCTTCTTACCATATCATCCCCGGCATCCAAGACCACAACACGATTTGTGCTCAGGAAACGTGAGCAGGGTTCATCTAGAGCACTTGATCTTTCTGATGAACATCAAGAAGAATCACCAAGTTTAGAAGTTGCTCAAGATTCCAGTGATACAGAAAGCGATGAACAGTTGTACAAGGAAAAGAAGATGGAGATGAAGATCACACATACAGAAGTAAAGGACCCACAAGATCAAAGTGAGAGTCAAGAAGAGGAAGTTCATAAGGAAGCTGAGTCTGGTAACGTTATTAAAGAAAAGAAGGAGGAGGTGAAGGTCACACATACTGAAAATAAGGATCCACAAGATCAAGGTGAGAGTCAAGATGAGAAAGTTCAGAAAGAAGCTGAGTCTGATAACATCATCAAGGAAGCTCATGATCAGATAACAACAACTATTACAGAACCTCCACAAGAGATACAACATGAAGAATTTGTGGCTTCTACATACCCGAAGATTCATGAGAATCTGAAAATGAAGGAGGATGAGCAATCTCACCTGAATGAACCTACCGGGTCTACTGGCACTCTATCGTCTCTGAAGAACCTTGACACCGACTTCAACTATGGTGATCAATTCATTCTGGATAAAGCCAACGACAACACTACAGAGACTGACATACCACATGATGATAAGGAAGTGGAGTCAATGGTGTCCGTACCAATTAAACAAGACATGTCTGGTATTAGATCTATGACAACTCCTGTATCCACAACAGCAACTATCATAGTAGAGCCCTCACCAGAAGCATCACCAGCGACACCCATCCCTCCAGAAGTACCATCTAACTTAGAATCCAAACTAACTGCCGCCACAAAGCTCATCGATGACATGTCACGGAAGATGAATAATTATGAGCAGAGACTACTTGAGGTGGAAAAGCTTAATATAGATCAATTGGTGGCTCAAGCTGTGAATGATCAGGTAGAGGAAGCAGTCAGATGGGCAATGGAAGCTCCTATGAAGACACGATTCAGAGATCTTCCTACTACGGATATGAAATCAATCCTCTATGATCGAATGTTTGAATGTGGTCAGTACCAAGGCCACGAAGATCATCAACGGCTTTATGAAGCCTTGGAAAAATCGATGAGTCGTGATAATCAGGATTTCCTCATGGCTGAGCTTGAAGAACAACGGAAGAAGAAGAAAAGAAGACAAGTTAAACCCAGTACGCCCCCTGGCTCTCCACCACATCCTCCTCCACCTCCTCCACCTGCTGGTGGATCTGGAGCAACAAAGAGGTCAGGAGCTTCAGAATCCACCCAAGCTCAAGCTCATCATCGTCCAACTGAATCTTCGGGTGGTAATGATCAAACCACTACTTCTTCTGGCCCAAGCACATCTAAGGGTGTTTCAAAGGCAGGCTCGCTTGCATGGACCACTGTTGATGACAGATACAAGCCCTCGTTCTCGCCAGTTCCTGAGGATTTTGTCATGAATGAGGAATCGGTTGCAGATGACTTGTCTACTCAAACTGATGAAGAAGATGTCTCTGCAAACACCAATATCCCAACAGTTGATCCTAATCAAAAATGGTGGTTGGAATTCTTACGCACAGATACATCTGATGACTCTAACCCCACTCGTAAACGCTTCACCAAGGAAGACAGGGAATCATGGGTGAAACCTGTACCAGAAGAAGAACAAGAACCAGTTCCTGAAACAGATTGGTCGATTCCATCATCAGCTACAAGTGTTCCTGAAAACAATTGGGCAGCTACCATTGCATCACAACACAACCCACCTCCAGAGTACTCACTGCTGGCGAAATCAAAAGACATGGGGGCATTTATTAGTTGGTTCTGTAAAAAGAAAGGCATCACAAATCTCACTCCCCAAGATTTGGAAGGTCCCGCATATGAAATCGTCAAAGTGTTTCATCCTGATGTGATTCATCTTCAATATCAAATGGAAGAATGTCATAGACTATTTACTGATCAAGTTGATGACCGGATTCTTTCCTACGACATCAACCGACCTCTTCCCTTTGATGGTCCACCGGGTCAGAAGAACATTCAAGCAGATCTCTTCTTTAACAACGATTTGAATTATCTCCGGTTTGGGAATAATGGTGATCGTCAGGCATTATCTATTTCCAAGATGAAGGCGGCTTACTACCCTGACGTTGGACTTGAACAAATGGTGCCTGATCAAGTATGGTCAGATGAGGAATACAAGTTTGAAATTACTGCATCTTATGGGGTCACACATTGGTGGTTCCACAAGAAACGATTTTACATTGAAAGGCACGCAGGAGAGGGTAGTCGTCAGGGTATACGCTCACATCTTAGAATCTTAAGTGTTATCAAAGTTGATATTCACCCAATGTATGGATATGAGTATCTTAAAAGGATAGTGCTTCGTCGTGCTGATCAAAAGGAGTATATCATTTCTGAAAGCGACTTCAAATATCTATCTCCGAGTGACTTCGAGGACCTCTTTCTTCTGAACCTTCAAGGGCATCTAAATCATCTTCCTCCTCGCGACAAGAAGGCGCTTGCGGCTGCTGTCAACTTGTGGATCCGGGGTCTTGTCATCAGGCAAAGGGTGAGTGATTTTCAACTAGGGATAGAGAGCTATCAGACCAAACTCAATCTCACTAAGCCATATTGGGAACGTGAGGGCCTCGAGTACATTCACGACTATAAAGTAATCGAATCTCCAAGAGCTGTCAAGTTTACTGACCAACATGGGACTCCTATGATGATGCAATTCAGTGAGATTCATAAATTCAGCGATGGTACCCTGAGGATGATCGATGAAGCACTGGATTTCCGGATTAAAGACTTCAAGCTAAATCCCCACAACCCACAATTGAAGACTCAGTTCTGGACTGATCTGGATGTACAGAGGAGCAAAGAGTTTATGAAAGCCATAGAGCGTAGACTGAAAACAAGAAGGATCTTTCGCAGCTTGGAAAGCTTCGTTGGGGGAAGAGTTCGTGAAGGAGATTACAGACTGATGGAAAGAACGACATGAGCTGACTCGCTTCATAAGTGGTCTTTGTAGTGATATTACTCGTTTATTAGGCACTTGTAATTTCTACAATGTAATTTCCTCTACTCTTGTAATACTCTATGTGTAATATGTGTATAATGTGCAGTGAATCTCCCTCTTAGTTTAAGGGGGAGCTTAGTATGTTCCATTATCAGAATATATTAAATCGGACACATTTTCTCCCACATTTTCTAACTTATTTAAATCAATTGGGATCACAAATCTCAAAAGGTTTGAAATTTATGATCGGGGGAGAGAATGTGATTTAAATATGGAATCTGATAAAATGTGATGATTTGGAAGTTAATGTATGCTCTCCCGTATGTGCTAAACCATTTTGTATATCAAGGCACATATTGAGGGGGAGCAAAATGTTTTGGTCATAAATGCAAGCTCCTCCATATGTGCGAAAATCTTTCTTATTTCAATGCACATATTGAGGGGGAGCAAATGGTTTTTACAAAACAAAGGATTTGGCATCTCATGTGACCGTGACTTAGAATTAACCATTGAATTGACGAAACTGGAACTGTCATCAATCGAAAGGATTCATCTTGGCCGGGTAATAATTTCAAGCTGGTCTAACCAGTGATGTAAACGTGTCTCGAATCGGTCATGTTCACTGAAAGTGGATCAATTCAAAAAGTGCGAGCTCTACCTAACATGTGCAAATTTATAAAACAATCAACCGAGCACATGTTGAGGGGAGCATTTGAAAAAATATAAAACTCTCAAGTGTTTGCAAAAATGTGTTTCAGAATCATGAACACTTGGAGAGATTTTTCAAAGATTTGGTTTGGCAATCGTGGATGAATACCAAAGACCGACCATTTTAATTAATGCATGGAGTTATAAGGATGGTTAGGTTAGGCTCAAGTTCCCACGATCCCGCCAGAGCCGGAGGGATCTACCCAGGGACAATCCACTAGTTAGTGTAGAAGTCCTTAGGTATGATTAAAAAGGAGAAAAGTGTGATTAAGGGAAGAGTGCCGACTGAGATGGAGCTAGTACTGGAACATACCCAACAAGGTACTAGTTATGAAGTCTCGGTAAGCACTGAAGGGGTTGAAGAATGAAAAAGAATTGTAAAGAGAAAGGGTGAAAAGAAATAGCCCTCCTTACAACTTAGGCAGAAACCGGGTCAATACATATGCTGTCAGAATCACTTAGTTGATTGCTGGCATTGAAGACAAAGTATCATGGACCCAGTGATACGCTGCACAATCCTCCTTAGCCACTCAAGGTCCCTCAAAGGATTCTTGTTTCAATTGTCACGGAGTTCAATACATTCCTATCGTCTCTCTCACTCCGAGTTAGATGATATTGAAAAGGTGGCAGTCCTCTCCAGCCTCCGCTCACTAAACCAAAGCGCACTATTGAGTCTAGAGCCACGAGATGCATAATAAGATCTCATAGGGACACGAATTACTTCTACACTGGGTGTTCAACATTAAGGACACCAGTTGTAAACTTAAGAGTCCTACGCAGATCTTAGCAATCTGCCAGAACATTTATGAGGGAATTTACAAATGTAATTCTCAATGATTGAATGGAAATTCCTGCCAGGGTCAACATCAAGCAGCCCTGAAAGCAGGTCACTTCGGTAATTCTTTATGGATTACGCTTAGTGGTCACGACAGTTTCTAATGGTCTACAGTCGTGGAGTGATCTCCAGCGACTCCCCTAATCGTTGATGTGCTGCTGTTCGATCTTAAAAAGCCCTCTGTGGGTTTTCGATTAGGAACGGTCTTGGTAAGGATTAGAGAGAGTTTTCACACTATGCTGTTAACAATCTCGAAGTCCGAACTTGTATGTACCGGACGTTTTATTGCTAACTGTCGTTTGCAGGAACATCTGGCGATTGTAGCTGTGGAAAGCTGTAGCTGGTTGCAGTTGTAGCTGGTTGCAGACAAGATGCCAATCCTCTACCACATGTTCACACTACATCATCATTGTTATTCAACAAAGTCATGATCAACCAAAAGACCTTCAACACGGCTTCTGCTAACTCTGATGCTAAAGATCATGACACCAAACAGTGTGAGCATGTCGGCTCGAAGCATATCACATCACAAGGAAACATACTGCTGAAAGATGACTCGGAAACAAATGTTGGATGATAATGTTGAAGAATACTCAAAGATCATCCAAGACGATCAAAGGTCATCACAAGATCACTGCTGAATGCACAAAGATACATGACTTTGAAGAATCAAAGACTACGAGCTATAAAGACAAGTTCAGAAGAAGGAATGCTAGAATTCGAATTATTATTTCCGGGGTGACCTCCCTTAGGGGGAGATTGTTAGGAATATAAATATTCAGATGAAGGCTCGGTCACCCCGAGCATCTAATTAGCATTTCTATAGCTCGTAGGCTCATCTATATTATCTTAGTATTATTAGTATTAGTATTAGTCTTATCTATATTTGTGGAGTGGGTCGGGGCTTTCCCCACTGTCAGCTCGCTCCACAGTCCGCTAGGGACACAATATGTAATAGTATATATATCCCTTCCCAAGTATGGGAAGGGTTGGACCTTTTCAATCTAATATTACACTAGTTCCTTTCTCTCTCTAAAAGGCTCCCACTTCTCTCTAGAAATCTAATCCATTCGATCCATACAAGCCTCTCAATAGTGATTCATGCATTGTGAATACCCTACAATGTGTATATATATACAGTTCGAGAACGGCTTAGACCATCAGTACCCGTCCCAAAGCTTATGTCAAAATGTAATTCCTGAAATATTTTGAAAAACTTTTCCATTTGTTGACTAGCTTTTTCGCGGAGCTTTTGCTCATGTAAACGTGATGGATAAGGAATAGAAGGTTTGGATTTAGGGCTTTCAACAGGGATTTCAAAAACAACTCCTGGTTTGGGTTTTGGTTTCTGGACAACTTGAGGTAGGACGTTGTTGGTCCCTCCGTTATTAATAGGAAGTTCCTTGTCTTTAGTCACCTCATGTTCACTTTCCACTACCTTGGGGAGAGGAGAAGAAGTGGTAGTAGAAATAGTGGGTCCATCATATGCTTTACCACTGCGTGTGGTGACAGCTTTGAGTTCACCCTTTGGGTTTGGAATGGTATTACCAGGGAGACCTCCCGAGGTAGAAGGTGGATTGATATGGTTCATGAGACTGGTAAGCATATTCTTAACTTCGCTTTGAGAATGATCAATTTTATTTGAAAGCTCATTCTTAAGCTCAGTTCCTTGCTTGTATATTGAAGTTTGAAATTCATTCCTCAATCCAGATATCTGATTTTGTATTGCCTTCATTTTGGTTTCATTAAACTTGATGTAGTTATCAAGTTCATTTGGGAGAGGTCCTTGGTGATTAGGAGCTGAATACCCTTGATTACCCCTCTGGGGTGGGTATTGATTGTTTGGGGCATTAAATTGATTTTGCATGTTTTGCCCTCTCTGTTGATTAGGATTAATCCTATTTGGATTGTTGGGAGGAGGAAATCCGGGTGGCCCGAATTGATTGCTAGCACGGTGGTTTGGGTCCACTTGAGGACGGTATTGATTACCTCCTTGATTGGATGTTCCGGCTAAAGCATTAACATCAAATGTATTGCCATCGGTGGCAGTACAATTATAGTAAGCGTGAGGACCACCACAAGTAACACAAACTTCTATTTTTTTAACCTCAGCAGTGTGAGAAGTTTGCGGAGCGGACTCTTTCTTTTGTGTGGAGGAAACCAAAGCTTGAATAACCTTCGTGAGTTCAGCAAGCTGAGTATCAGTACTGGACTGACTCACGGGAGATGAAGTGGAAGGACCAGCACTAGCCTGGGAATTATATGTCCTGTTTCGTGTAGTGCGGACCTTAGACTTATTTTCAATGAGAGCAATAGCTTCCTTAGTGGATTTGCTCAGAAAATTACCTCCAGCTGAGGCATTGAGAGAATCTTGGTCAGATGGGTTTAACCCACTGTAAAAAGTGTCCATCTGCATCAAATCGGTGAAACCGTGATGAGGACATTTGCGGAGCAATTCTTTGAAACGATCCCATGCTTCTCCAAATGGTTCATCAAACCTTTGAGTGAATTTCATGATTTCATTTTTAAGATGCGTGGTTTTAGAAGGAGGAAAGAATTCATTTACGAATTTTTGGACTAAATCTTCCCATGTTCTAATTGATCGAGGGGGTTGTTTGTCAAGCCAAATCCGGGCTGCCCCATCTATAGAAAACGGGAAAAGAAGAAGTTTGATCGATTCCTCCGAGACATTTTTACATTTGATGGTGGATGTGATTTTATTGAACCATCGAACGTGATCTTGAGGATCGTCCCTCTCAAAACCATAGAATTGACGCAATGTTACAAGGTTTATCAACCCAGTTTTCAGCTCAAAATTCTCAGCCACGATGGCTGGAACAATAATGGCATCTCCATAACCCTCGGTGGGAGCTTGGAGAAGCTCATTCATAGGACGGTCTTCTGCCATGATGACAGGGGTTTCGGGATCAGTCCGTATCTCGGGTACGACTGATGGAGCAGAACGTCTACGACGTCTTCGAGGTATTTTTCCAAGCTCACGAAGAGGGCTTGATGACCTAGAAGAACGAGTGCGCATGCACTTAACAAAATTTTTCAATTAAGATTAAGATCGAGAAAAAACACAAGTGAACTTAAACCAATAATCAACAAGCGTACGGTAGCTCTCTAAAAGATAAACGCACAGAGTGGCGGAGAAGCAAAGGTGGGCAACTTAATGCTCCTTAAAAACCCGCTTCTTTCAGTCCGACAATTTAATGTCAGACTATCCTTAAACCTCCGTTATAGTTTGTTTATCAATCAAAGGTGAGCCGATATTCGCAAGTGATACAAAGGCAAGTTTTTATCTTAGGTTTGGGAACTTATTATGGCCGTACCCCCAGTTAGGTAGTACTCAGTCTTGGTTCTCGATGGTTAATTTTTATTATTTGTTTATTATTAAAGAAAACGGAAAATGTTTTTGGGTTTTTTAATTTTTTATGTGATAATAATAATAATATATATATAGAAAAGAAAAGAAAAATATTTTTTGTATTTTATATTGTTTTAGGGAAATAGGAACTTCTTGGAAGAAGGGTCTCAAATCACTAATCGCTAAAACTTACACAACTGTCGCAGCACACCTCCCCGGCAGCGGCGCCAAAATTTGATTCCTCCCAAACTAGTTATCTTTTATTTCTCTATCACACAAGTCAACCACTTGTGAATGGTCAACCGTAATAAATGATAAAATATAAACAGCCTCAGAACGAATACTCGTGTGTAGTGTGAAACCAGGCAAGTGATCACCCGGATCGTTTCCCAACGAGATGTGAATGGAAAACTGTGAAAAGCTAGGATTAGAGTGATTGATGATTTAGATTGCTTTTGATTTTGCTTTATTTAACAATTCTAAATAACAAACAAAAACAGATATACACAGGAAAATAAAACGCGAATTAAATAATCTGAAAACGCGCAACGAAAAATCTAAAATGGGACAAAAAAAATAAAATTTATAAAATTTAAAACCTAAAAATGTAAAATAACTTAAAACTTATTTAAAAACTTAAATTATATTTTTTTATACTTTTTATTTAATTATTATTAATTATTTATTATTTAATTACTAATTAAACTAATTTAAATTATAAAAAATACTAAATGAACAAAGAAAATTCTAAAACTTTTTCTAAAAATATTACTAAGTAAATAGAAACTAAGAAAATTATAAAAATGAAATTTACTTAATTAAAATTTAAAAAGATAAATTCTATTAAATAGAAGCTATCACTATATTTCTATTTTTGGTTTTTCTTAAGGTTTAAAAATATAATTATATTTTTCCTGGATTAAAATTAACAAAAGAAAATTATGAAAATTGGAATTATATTTTTCTGATTATTATTCTATTTATTATGATTTAATTACTATTATAAACTAATTAAAAAGATTAAAAATATCAAAACTATTCAGAAAATTATGAAAATTTACAGATAAATCTAAAATATTATTAAAAATCTAGGAAAAATAAAATGAAAAATTTAATAAGCTTGGAGAGCTGATTTGGGCAGATAAGCAGTTGGCAAATAAGCCAAAAATAAGCTAATGAGCACAAAACTTAACCAAATGCTCAGGAAAGGTTTGGCACACTTCTATAAGCACAAAGAAACAAGAAAACACAAATAAGCACAAACAATTAAGCTAGATAAGCACTATGGCAGATGCAAAGCTTATGCAGAAATAGCAGAAAACTAGCAAACTTGCAGAGTGAATTAAGCTAGGAAATAAGCTACTGAGATGCAATATTAGGGGGGCAAAAGCTTCTCTATACTACTGAGTATCTTAAAAACACAAAAGCCCTATCACAATTACACCAATTGAATCCCAATTTAAGCCTAGATCAGCAGTCTCAACACTCAGCATACACTGAGTTTTTGACTTTTGCAGTAAAACAAAAAGATTGACTTTGGTGAACTTTGATCTTGATTTATTGATTGATTATGATGTATTATGGTGTAGTAAGGCTAGATTGAGCAAGTTTAACAACTTCTTAACACAAAAGCATGATCTTGGATCCTAAAACCACATCAGACAACAATTCAAGAGGGTTCAAAGGCAATTTTGACTTTTTATCAAATAGGACTTGAATATTTTTGTTGTTCTGAGCTAATATTACCCTAGATTATATGTAATGACAACAAAAAACAACAAGCAAGCAAGGTACTGATGTTATATCAGCAAATCCAAACAGCCCTTAAAACCTGAGATTATTGGATTTTCAAAGGATTTCTGGGATTTAGATCACAATACTGATTTAAGAACTTATATTATCATCAAATAGAACTAAATAAGCATAAACCAACAATAACACAAGCATAAAACTCAGAATTCACTAAGATGCTATATTGACTGATTTGATGAGATTCAAAGCAACTATAATAATCAAAGAACAAGCAAATGATTTTAAACTTAATATCACTTAACAATCACCACAGAGACATAATAAGATCAAGATTCAAGCAATGAACAACTGATGCAGTAAAATGCTAAATTTGATCAAAAGGCTTACAAGTGAGAGAGTGGCTATAGGGATAGCATGCATAGGACAGAACCATCTAGCTTGTTAAAAGCAAGCTAGAAAAACACAAAAAACTTTCTTGATCAGCTTATACAACCCATGGTAGCTTTTAAGAGCTTATGTTGACCATGGTTGACTTTTCTTGTATTTTGAGATTTAGAACTGAGGCATACTAAATAAGCTTATAGGAAGCTATATAAAGCTTATATAAGCTTATTACAAGGGTGTGGGAGCTTGTGAGAGCTTTTTAGTGATGGTTCGAATCTTAAATTCTCAACAGAGACATACAATTTTGAACAACAATAAATTCAGACACAAGATAACATGAAACAAGATTTTTATAAACTTAAATTACTTTGAATTACAACTGGAAATGAGAGATTACAAGATTACAACTAAATAAAGTAAAATGCGATTTAAACTAAATTAACTACTACTAAATTATCCATTACATTGTTCTATTTATACTAAATACAACTGGGAAAACCCTAGCCGACTTCTCTGAACTCTTCTGCACCCTTGGATTGCTTTAAATCGATCTGAGCCACTCAAATGAAATTTGGCGCCAAAAGTACTAGTGGTGGATTCGAGCAGGTTTAAGCATTAAATGCATTTCAGGGAGGTGGAGAAGAAGCTTTTAAAGCTTTTGTATTGTTAGGTAAGTGGGATTAGATGGGGAGTGGTTTTGCAGAGAAAACTAGGGGTATGGGCGGTTTGGCGGGGTTGTGAGGAAGAAGGGAGTTTGACTAGAGTCAAACTCTGGTTTTGAATACCAGGCCGGGTTGGGTCGGGTTTAACTAAAAGGGAGTTGGGCTTGTGGATTGGGCTGGTGTGGTTGTGTATTGGATTGGGTTTATTAATACAAAGGGTGGGTTGGTTTGTTTATTTTATTTTAGGTCCGGTTGGTTATAGTAGCTAAATCACAAGGACCAAAATTGTAACTTTCTGATTTTCAAGGACCTCATGTGACAAGCTTCCAAAAGTTATCATAGGGACCATTTATGTCATTTGAGAATAGTACAAGGGTTATATTTGATAAATTCCAATTTTAAAACCTTAAGGACTATTTCTGACATTTTTCAAAGCTGAGGGACCAAAGTTGTAAATTTGTAATTTTTAACTTCAAAGGACTTTTCTAACAACTTATGAATCCCCAAGGACCTAAAATGATATTTGTACAAGTTTTTAGTGATCAGGGACTAGATTTGACAACTTTTAAAAGTTGAGGGACTGAAACTGCCAATTATGCAAACTTTGTTCGTTTTTCAATTGTTTTTAAACATTTTGCATCTGAAACATATAAAACACAATTCTGGGATAATTTCAGTATTTTGATGCATTTCTGAGAGTTTTTGGATGTTTTGGCAGTTCAGATTAGGTAAAAATGATGAGTATTTAGACACTCATCAATCCCCCACACTAAACTATTGCTAGTCCCTAGCAATATTTTATGAAGATTTAATGGATTTCATCTCTTTACCAAAAGCCATCACTTCTGGAGTAGCCAATGTTTTAGTATGTGATACTTTGGTACAATGATAACCAAATGATTTTGAGCAAACCATCAGCTGTCAACGGTTTTGATTTGTCTTTACCAAAAGCCGTTTGCTTCTGGACTAGCCAACTCTTAGATAAATTATCAATATTATCTTTGGTGAGCTGATTACCAATTATGGATTTTCACGGCCTTTACCACAAGCCACAACCTTGCGGGCTAGCCAACTCTTCACTTATGAAGATATGGTGAGTCGAATACCATACAATTTTTGGCAAATTGCAAGCCATAAACGGATTTGAGATATCTTTACCAAGAGCCGTCTGCTCCTGGATTAGCCAATCCTTAAGTGGGTTAGACATGGCGGACTGATAACCATTTATTGAGTTCTAAGTGAGAAAAAATTTTAAAATTTTGGCTAAAAATGGGGGTACTAGATGGTACATTTTAATCAAATTCGCAAGAATTCCCCCCCACACTTAGAACTGAATATTGCCCTCAATATTCAAAGAACCGGTTGTTAAACCAACACTTAGAACGTGAAAGGGAAATATTTATAGCCATTATTTTATATACACACATTTTTTTATTTTATTTTATTTATTTTTTTATTTTTTTTTGGAATTTACATATATACAACATGTGGGGCATCTCCCCCACACTAGATGGTAGAACAGAGAAAGAAAACAGAGACACGGGTGAAAACCCATGTTTTGCTAATGTTTTTGATCACCGAGTCACTAGCTTGACTCGATCCCCGCATTCATTGGTTCTTGGGGAAAGTTTGAAGATCCGGGACAACCATGAATGGTATGTCCTCTCCAAAGTAGTGTTTTAAACGATGACCATTCACTTTGAAATTAGGACCGTCAGCTTGAGATAACTCAACGGTACCATACGGATAAACCTTTGTGATAGTGAATGGACCAGACCATCGGGATTTGAGTTTGCCTGAGAAGATCTTTAATCTTGAATTGAAAAGAAGGACTCGATCACCAACGTTAAAAACGCGGTTCTTTATTTTTGAGTCATGAATCTTCTTTGTCTTTTCTTTATAGATCAAAGAGTTCTCGTAGGCCTGATCACGCAGTTCATTTAATTCATTCATTTGAACTTTACGGTGATCACCCGCAGTTTGGAGGTCAAAGTTAGCATGTTTCAAGGCCCAGTAGGCTTTGTGCTCTAATTCGATCGGCAGATGACATGCCTTTCCGTACACAAGCTTGTAAGGTGTACACCCGATGGGTGTTTTGTAAGCTGTACGAAAGGCCCATAATGCATCATCCAATTTATCCGACCAGGATGCACGATTTTCTCCTACAGTCCTTTCCAGAATTCTTTTAATACCCCGATTTGAAACTTCTACTTGTCCACATATTTGTGGGTGATACGCAGTAGAAAGACGGTGAGTTACACCATTCTTTTGCATGACTTTATCAAATTTGTCATTGCAAAAATGCGTACCACGATCACTGATTATAGCACGTGGAGTTCCAAAACGGGCAAACAGAGCTTTCAGGAATTTTACAACCACTCGGGCATCATTAGTGGGTAAAGCTTTTGCTTCAACCCATTTTGACAAATAGTCAACAGCCACGAGAATGTATTTATTTCCTCGAGATAATGGAAATGGCCCCATAAAGTCAATGCCCCAGACATCAAAGATTTCACAAACTTGAATAGCATTTTGTGGCATTTCATTTCGTTGTGAAATATTTCCGTGACGCTGACAAGCTTCACAAGTTTTGATCAGATCTTGGGCATCCTTATAAATTGTGGGCCAATAAAACCTGGAATCAAACACCTTTTTGGCGGTGTAGTTTGGACTATGATGGCCCCCAGTGGGTCCAGCATGGCAAGCTTTGAGAAAGTCAACAGCTTCCTGTCCGTAAACACACCGTCGGATGACTTGATCCGCACAGATTTTGAATAAGTAGGGGTCGTCCCAGAAGTAATGTTTAACATCCTTGAAGAATTTATTCTTCTGTTGGGTCGACATCCCTCTCACTATGAAGTTACCCGCATGGTAATTTGCGAAGTCGGCAAACCACGGGGTAGTAGAATCTCCACGAAAAGCAACCGTATTGAGTGTCTCAAGAGGAAATGTTTCATTTATTTCCTTTTTCTCGAAAACATCTTGGTGTGGGTTCTCTAATCGGGACAGATGATCAGCAGCTAGGTTCTCAGCTCCTTTTTTATCACGTATTGTGATATCAAATTCTTGCAGGAGGAGAACCCAACGGAGTAATCTCGGCTTTGCATCTTGTTTTGCAAAGAGATATTTGAGAGCCGAGTGATCCGTATACACTACACATTTTGTCAAGATTAAATATGGCCGAAACTTCTCAAAGGCATACACCACAGCCAACAATTCTTTTTCTGTAGTGGTGTAATGAGTTTGAGCTTCAGTCATGGTTTTGCTTGCGTAGTGGATAGGCTGAAAATGTTTAGCTTTTTGTTGCCCCAGGACTGCACCGATAGCAAAATCACTTGCATCGCACATGAGCTCAAAGGGAAAATCCCAGTCGGGGGCAACCAGAATGGGTGCTTCGGTAAGCTTTTTCTTTAATGTTTCGAAAGCTTCGATGCACTCGGGTGAGAAGATAAAAGGAGCATCCTTTTCAAGAAGATGAGTCATAGGCCGGGCGATTTTAGAAAAATCTTGTATGAATCTACGATAGAAACCGGCATGACCCAAAAAACTCCTAATACCTTTGACGGTAGTGGGATGAGGTAATTTACCAATGACATCAACTTTAGATCTGTCAACCTCAATCCCGTTCTTAGATATCTTATGGCCGAGGACAATGCCCTCTCTGACCATAAAGTAACTCTTCTCCCAATTTAGACAAAGATTGGTGTCTTCACACCGTTTCAACATGTTTTCTAAATGGGAGAGACATGTTTCGAATGAATCCCCAATGACCGAGAAGTCATCCATAAAGACCTCCATCGTTTTCCCGATCATGTCAGAAAATATGGACATCATGCACCTTTGGAATGTGCCTGGAGCATTACATAAGCCGAAAGGCATACGTTTATAAGCAAAGGTTCCATAGGGGCATGTAAATGTGGTCTTTTCTTGATCTTGCGGATCAATGGGTATTTGAAAGTAACCTGAGAAACCATCAAGGAAACAATAGTACTCGTTTCCCGCTAATCTCTCAAGCATCTGATCCATGAAGGGCAGAGGAAAATGGTCTTTTCGGGTGGCATCATTTAACTTACGATAGTTAATGCAAACACGCCACCCAGTAACCAATCGAGTTGGAATCAACTCATTCTCCTCATTTGTGACAACAGTTATGCCACCCTTTTTTGGAACACAGTGAATGGGACTAACCCAAGGACTATCAGAGATGGGGTAAATCAATCCTGCATCAAGAAGTTTGAGAACCTCTTGTTTGATAACATCGTGGATTTTGGGATTTACCCTTCGCTGGTGTTGGACTGCTGGTTTGAAGTCATCCTCCATTAATATTTTGTGAGTACAAAATTCAGGGTCGAGACCCTTTATGTCGGAGAGTTTCCAAGCAATTGCTTGCTTGTGTGACTTTAAGACCTTTATTAGAGCAGTCTTTTCCTCATCACTTAAGTCTTTAGCAATAATGACGGGTAATTTATCATCACCCTCCAAAAATGCGTACTCAAGATGAGGTGGTAAGTCTTTGAGTTCGACCTCAGGAAATTCATCGTTTTTCTCAACTGATTTGATTTCCTCATTATGAAGTTCAACGGGAGGGAGTGGAGGAGAATTGTCCTGATTTAACAATGTCTCAAGAAGAAGAATATCTCCCTCCAGATCAATCTCAGCGTCATCAATTCCTTCCAGAAATGAATCACACTTGAGAAAAGCCTCGATCTCTTGCAAATTGAAATTGCTTCCCTCAAACGGAGTGAGAGAGGGGGAAGAGTCGGAAATGATAGGTAGAGAAGATGTGGTGGTATCCCCACTCACAGAATTATGAGAATAACCAAGAAACTCTTGAGAGTACTCCTCTGAAACAATATCAATGACATCGATTCGGTTAACCGATTCAGAATCATAATTTGAGGAGTACCTCGAAGTTTGATCGAGGTTAAAGGTAGCAGCTTTGTTATCCACACGTAATGTGATTTCATGCTCAAATACATCAATGAGAGCACGGCCCGTTTTTAGGAATCCTCTTCCAAGAATGAGAGGCACCCTAGGATCAGCATCGAAATCGACAACCACAAAGTCAGCTGGAAAATGGAACTTTCCTACTTTCACAAATACATCCTCAGCAATGCCGCGTGGATGAGATGTGGAACGATCTGCAAGCTCAAGAGTCATGCAGGTAGTAGTGAGTTCAGGAAGAGAAAGTTTCTCCCAGACTGAATAAGGCATCAGATTGATGCTTGCACCAAGACCGGCCAAGGCATAGCATTCAACCATTCCTGGAAAGACACAAGGTAGTAAAAATCTTCCAGGATCTCCAAGCTTCACCGGAAGCTTTTTCAAGATAACTGCTGAGCAGTTCTCATTTAATGGAGTCTTTGCCATTTCAAACAGCTTTTCCTTGTTGCTTAACAAGTGTTTGATTGTGGATGCAAATTTGGGCATCAGAATGATAGCATCCGCAAAGCTTATGTCAAAATGTAATTCCTGAAATATTTTGAAAAACTTTTCCATTTGTTGACTAGCTTTTTCGCGGAGCTTTTGCTCATGTAAACGTGATGGATAAGGAATAGAAGGTTTGGATTTAGGGCTTTCAACAGGGATTTCAAAAACAACTCCTGGTTTGGGTTTTGGTTTCTGGACAACTTGAGGTAGGACGTTGTTGGTCCCTCCGTTATTAATAGGAAGTTCCTTGTCCTTAGTCACCTCATGTTCACTTTCCACTACCTTGGGGAGAGGAGAAGAAGTGGTAGTAGAAATAGTGGGTCCATCATAAGCTTTACCACTGCGTGTGGTGACAGCTTTGAGTTCACCCTTTGGGTTTGAAATGGTATTACCAGGGAGACCTCCCGAGGTAGAGGGTGGATTGATATGGTTCATGAGACTGGTAAGCATATTCTTAACTTCGCTTTGAGAATGATCAATTTTATTTGAAAGCTCATTCTTAAGCTCAGTTCCTTGCTTGTATATTGAAGTTTGAAATTCATTCCTCAATCCAGATATCTGATTTTGTATTGCCTTCATTTTGGTTTCATTAAATTTGATGTAGTTATCAAGTTCATTTGGGAGAGGTCCTTGGTGATTAGGAGCTGAATACCCTTGATTACCCCTCTGGGGTGGGTATTGATTGTTTGGGGCATTAAATTGATTTTGCATGTTTTGCCCTCTCTGTTGATTAGGATTAATCCTATTTGGATTGTTGGGAGGAGGAAATTCGGGTGGCCCGAATTGATTGCTAGCACGGTGGTTTGGGTCCACTTGAGGACGGTATTGATTACCTCCTTGATTGGATGTTCCGGCTAAAGCATTAACATCAAATGTATTGCCATCGGTGGCAGTACAATTATAGTAAGCGTGAGGACCACCACAAGTAACACAAACTTCTATTTTTTTAACCTCAGCAGTGTGAGAAGTTTGCGGAGCGGACTCTTTCTTTTGTGTGGAGGAAACCAAAGCTTGAATAACCTTCGTGAGTTCAGCAAGCTGAGTATCAGTACTGGACTGACTCACGGGAGATGAAGTGGAAGGACCAGCACTAGCCTGGGAATTATATGTCCTGTTTCGTGTAGTGCGGACCTTAGACTTATTTTCAATGAGAGCAATAGCTTCCTTAGTGGATTTGCTCAGAAAATTACCTCCAGCTGAGGCATTGAGAGAATCTTGGTCAGATGGGTTTAACCCACTGTAAAAAGTGTCCATCTGCATCAAATCGGTGAAACCGTGATGAGGACATTTGCGGAGCAATTCTTTGAAACGATCCCATGCTTCTCCAAATGGTTCATCAAACCTTTGAGTGAATTTCATGATTTCATTTTTAAGATGCGTGGTTTTAGAAGGAGGAAAGAATTCATTTACGAATTTTTGGACTAAATCTTCCCATGTTCTAATTGATCGAGGGGGTTGTTTGTCAAGCCAAATCCGGGCTGCCCCATCTATAGAAAACGGGAAAAGAAGAAGTTTGATCGATTCCTCCGAGACATTTTTACATTTGATGGTGGATGTGATTTTATTGAACCATCGAACGTGATCTTGAGGATCGTCCCTCTCAAAACCATAGAATTGACGCGATGTTACAAGGTTTATCAACCCAGTTTTCAGCTCAAAATTCTCAGCCACGATGGCTGGAACAATAATGGCATCTCCATAACCCTCGGTGGGAGCTTGGAGAAGCTCATTCATAGGACGGTCTTCTGCCATGATGACAGGGGTTTCGGGATCAGTCCGTATCTCGGGTACGACTGATGGAGCAGAACGTCTACGACGTCTTCGAGGTATTTTTCCAAGCTCACGAAGAGGGCTTGATGACCTAGAAGAACGAGTGCGCATGCACTTAACAAAATTTTTCAATTAAAATTAAGATCGAGAAAAAACACAAGTGAACTTAAACCAATAATCAACAAGCGTACGGTAGCTCTCTAAAAGATAAACGCACAGAGTGGCGGAGAAGCAAAGGTGGGCAACTTAATGCTCCTTAAAAACCCGCTTCTTTCAGTCCGACAATTTAATGTCAGACTATCCTTAAACCTCCGTTATAGTTTGTTTATCAATCAAAGGTGAGCCGATATTCGCAAGTGATACAAAGGCAAGTTTTTATCTTAGGTTTGGGAACTTATTATGGCCGTACCCCCAGTTAGGTAGTACTCAGTCTTGGTTCTCGATGGTTAATTTTTATTATTTGTTTATTATTAAAGAAAACGGAAAATGTTTTTGGGTTTTTTAATTTTTTATGTGATAATAATAATAATATATATATAGAAAAGAAAAGAAAAATATTTTTTGTATTTTATATTGTTTTAGGGAAATAGGAACTTCTTGGAAGAAGGATCTCGAATCACTAATCGCTAAAACTTACACAACTGTCGCAGCACACCTCCCCGGCAGCGGCGCCAAAATTTGATTCCTCCCAAACTAATTATCTTTTATTTCTCTATCACACAAGTCAACCACTTGTGAATGGTCAACCGTAATAAATGATAAAATATAAACAGCCTCAGAACGAATACTCGTGTGTAGTGTGAAACCAGGCAAGTGATCACCCGGATCGTTTCCCAACGAGATGTGAATGGAAAACTGTGAAAAGCTAGGATTAGAGTGATTGATGATTTAGATTGCTTTTGATTTTGCTTTATTTAACAATTCTAAATAACAAACAAAAACAGATATACACAGGAAAATAAAACGCGAATTAAATAATCTGAAAACGCGCAACGAAAAATCTAAAATGGGACAAAAAATAAAATTTAAAACCTAAAAATGTAAAATAACTTAAAACTTATTTAAAAACTTAAATTATATTTTTTATACTTTTTATTTAATTATTATTAATTATTTATTATTTAATTACTAATTAAACTAATTTAAATTATAAAAAATACTAAATGAACAAAGAAAATTCTAAAACTTTTTCTAAAAATATTACTAAGTAAATAGAAACTAAGAAAATTATAAAATTGAAATTTACTTAATTAAAATTTAAAAAGATAAATTCTATTAAATAGAAGCTATCACTATATTTCTATTTTTGGTTTTTCTTAAGGTTTAAAAATATAATTATATTTTTCCTGGATTAAAATTAACAAAATAAAATTATGAAAATTGGAATTATATTTTTCTGATTATTATTCTATTTATTATGATTTAATTACTATTATAAACTAATTAAAAAGATTAAAAATATCAAAACTATTCAGAAAATTATGAAAATTTACAGATAAATCTAAAATATTATTAAAAATCTAGGAAAAATAAAATGAAAAATTTAATAAGCTTGGAGAGCTTATTTGGGCAGATAAGCAGTTGGCAAATAAGCCAAAAATAAGCTAATGAGCACAAAACTTAACCAAATGCTCAGGAAAGGTTTGGCACACTTTTATAAGCACAAAGAAACAAGAAAACACAAATAAGCACAAACAATTAAGCTAGATAAGCACTATGGCAGATGCAAAGCTTATGCAGAAATAGCAGAAAACTAGCAAACTTGCAGAGTGAATTAAGCTAGGAAATAAGCTACTGAGATGCAATATTAGGGGGGCAAAAGCTTCTCTATACTACTGAGTATCTTAAAAACACAAAAGCCCTATCACAATTACACCAATTGAATCCCAATTTAAGCCTAGATCAGCAGTCTCAACACTCAGCATACACTGAGTTTTTGACTTTTGCTGTAAAACAAAAAGATTGACTTTGGTGAACTTTGATCTTGATTTATTGATTGATTATGATGTATTATGGTGTAGTAAGGCTAGATTGAGCAAGTTTAACAACTTCTTAACACAAAAGCATGATCTTGGATCCTAAAACCACATCAGACAACAATTCAAGAGGGTTCAAAGGCAATTTTGACTTTTTATCAAATAGGACTTGAATATTTTTGTTGTTCTGAGCTAATATTACCCTAGATTATATGTAATGACAACAAAAAACAACAAGCAAGCAAGGTACTGATGTTATATCAGCAAATCCAAACAGCCCTTAAAACCTGAGATTATTGGATTTTCAAAGGATTTCTGGGATTTAGATCACAATACTGATTTAAGAACTTATATTATCATCAAATAGAACTAAATAAGCATAAACCAACAATAACACAAGCATAAAACTCAGAATTCACTAAGATGCTATATTGACTGATTTGATGAGATTCAAAGCAACTATAATAATCAAAGAACAAGCAAATGATTTTAAACTTAATATCACTTAACAATCACCACAGAGACATAATAAGATCAAGATTCAAGCAATGAACAACTGATGCAGTAAAATGCTAAATTTGATCAAAAGGCTTACAAGTGAGAGAGTGGCTATAGGGATAGCATGCATAGGACAGAACCATCTAGCTTGTTAAAAGCAAGCTAGAAAAACACAAAAAACTTTCTTGATCAGCTTATACAACCCATGGTAGCTTTTAAGAGCTTATGTTGACCATGGTTGACTTTTCTTGTATTTTGAGATTTAGAACTGAGGCATACTAAATAAGCTTATAGGAAGCTATATAAAGCTTATATAAGCTTATTACAAGGGTGTGGGAGCTTGTGAGAGCTTTTTAGTGATGGTTCGAATCTTAAATTCTCAACAGAGACATACAATTTTGAACAACAATAAATTCAGACACAAGATAACATGAAACAAGATTTTTATAACTTAAATTACTTTGAATTACAACTGGAAATGAGAGATTACAAGATTACAACTAAATAAAGTAAAATGCGATTTAAACTAAATTAACTACTACTAAATTATCCATTACATTGTTCTATTTATACTAAATACAACTGGGAAAACCCTAGCCGACTTCTCTGAACTCTTCTGCACCCTTGGATTGCTTTAAATCGATCTGAGCCACTCAAATGAAATTTGGCGCCAAAAGTACTAGTGGTGGATTCGAGCAGGTTTAAGCATTAAATGCATTTCAGGGAGGTGGAGAAGAAGCTTTTAAAGCTTTTGTATTGTTAGGTAAGTGGGATTGGATGGGGAGTGGTTTTGCAGAGAAAACTAGGGGTATGGGCGGTTTGGCGGGGTTGTGAGGAAGAAGGGAGTTTGACCAGAGTCAAACTCTGGTTTTAAATACCAGGCCGGGTTGGGTCGGGTTTAACTAAAAGGGAGTTGGGCTTGTGGATTGGGCTGGTGTGGTTGTGTATTGGATTGGGTTTATTAATACAAAGGGTGGGTTGGTTTGTTTATTTTATTTTAGGTCCGGTTGGTTAGTAGTAGCTAAATCACAAGGACCAAAATTGTAACTTTCTGATTTTCAAGGACCTCATGTGACAAGCTTCCAAAAGTTATCATAGGGACCATTTATGTCATTTGAGAATAGTACAAGGGTTATATTTGATAAATTCCAATTTTAAAACCTTAAGGACTATTTCTGACATTTTTCAAAGCTGAGGGACCAAAGTTCTAAATTTGTAATTTTTAACTTCAAAGGACTTTTCTAACAACTTATGAATCCCCAAGGACCTAAAATGATATTTGTACAAGTTTTTAGTGATCAGGGACTAGATTTGACAACTTTTAAAAGTTGAGGGACTGAAACTGCCAATTATGCAAACTTTGTTCGTTTTTCAATTGTTTTTAAACATTTTGCATCTGAAACATATAAAACACAATTCTGGGATAATTTCAGTATTATGATGCATTTCTGAGAGTTTTTGGATGTTTTGGCAGTTCAGATTAGGTAAAAATGATGAGTATTTAGACACTCATCAAGTATCGTTTTTTATTTATTTATTTATTTTTTTCCAAACACGCACTTAATGATTTATTGAAACATAATCTAGTAATTAACCCGACTAATATATTAATTTTCTCATTTTTTTTCAACCAAATAGGAAGAGATGGTCAGGCTAAGGCAGCCGAGATCCGATATGCCGACAGAGGAGGCGTGCCTCACGGAGGAGCAGATACTTGCCCGGGTAATCGGGGGCAAGCAGCGTTGTCACATAGCCGGCAGGGGCAGGGTGGTAGCCGGCTTGAAGAGGCCACGGGTAGAAGACATCCCGCCTCCCCCGCCTCCAGCTCCAGGTATGTACAGTTGGATAATATTAAATGACTCATCTTATGTATTGAAATGACCGTTTTTAAATTTTGATTATTTCGTTTATAGGTACGGCCGAGATCGACGAGAAGCTTGCTGAAGCTCAGAAGAAGCTTGATGAAGCTAAAAAGATGATGGCTGAAGCTAAGAAGGAGAGCAGAAAAGCTAAGAAGATTTACAGAGAAACTGAGAAGAAGGGCAGAAGAGATCAGAAGAAAGCGTTGGAAACTGAGAAGCAGCTCGAGTTGTTGACGCGTTTTGTCTCGACTAACCCGTCATGGGAGGCGTTTATTAGCCAGGTTGGTTCTCGAGGTGCCGCAGGAGGCGGCAGTGGGAGTGGCGCGGGAGGGAGCGGCGCAGGCGGGAGCGCGAGTGGCTCAGGCGGGAGCAGGAGTGGCTCTGGCAGCGAGAGTAGCTCTCGCAGCGGGAGTGGCTCTCGCAGCGGGAGTGATGATGATGACCAGGATGACAACGAGGGGCTGTATATCGACGAGGGGCCGTAGAGGTATTATTTTGTGTTGTTTTATCTTTGAAACTATATTTTGACGACCCGAATCTTATTATCTTTGAACATTGCGGATATTGCAACATTTGTAGATATAGTAGCTAGGTTTAGCGATTATAACACCCGTTATGTAAACTTTATGATGTATTTTGAGGGTGTTATAAAGTTTATGGCCGTTTTGTAAAGTTTATTAAGTGTTTAGTGGTTATATATAACCGTTTTAGCCGTTGTTTGTATTGGAATGTATTGTATGTAGTGGAATGTATTGGAAAGCAGGTTAGAAAACAGGGCATTTTGTAGATTTTTGCTGCAAATTTTTGCGGCAAAAATCTAGGCATTGCGGCTGCGCAGGCTGCTGTGCAGCTGCAATACAATTTCAATAGCGTGGACATGTCGTCGGTATAATTAACATATTATTTTCTTGTTCATATGATACCGACGTCATGTCGTCGGTATCATATTGAACGTGTTGACTATTATAACAATAGTCAAACAAATATGTAAATAATACCGACGTCATGTCGTTAGTATCATATTGAACGTGTTGACTATTATAACAATAGTCAAATAAATATGTAAATCATACCGACGTCAAGTCGTCGGAATTATATATACATTTGTTTGACTTTCGTTGACTCTAATTAGTTTAGCTAACTAAATCGTTAATTAGTTAGTATTATACCGACGACTTGGCGTCGGTATAATATTGTCGACAACAAAAATGTTTGACCGGAAAATCATGTGGGTCCCACACTGTCGTCGGTGTTTTTTTGTCGGTATGGTCCGTCCCGACGAGGCTTTCTCGACAAGCTCGTGCCGACGACATGACGTCGACACCGCATCGTGCCGACGTCATGACGTCGGCATCATGCAAAAAATGTCGCCTGCGAAGAAGCTTATTGTACTATTGCTATTTGTTGGTGCCGAATATATAAACCCTTCCTTATGGTCTTAAAGCTTTTTGTTTGTTCGTGTGTCTAATAACTTTGTGCTACTTGGATTAATTTATTGGTTATTGGACGTTGGTTGTGGGATAAAGTTGGTGGTCGTTGCTTTGTTTTTGTGTTATCGCTGGCTTAATTGGTATCTAGTTTGAATGTATTGAGTATGGAGAAAGGCTTATTGAGTCAAAAAGGGAGAGGGAGAGGTGCTAAGGAGAAGCAAATTATGGCTGTTATTGATTCAGCTAAGGATAATAATCGTGTGAATGATGCTTCGACTACGAATGTCGAGCATGTTACAATTGTTAATTCGAATGAGGAAATGTGTTCTATTGCTGCTAAGATTAATGATATGGAACGCAAAATGCTAGAGGGTAAGCTTGTGTTAGTGGGAAATGATGAGGTACCTTTAAAACCTATGAATACTGATAGTCAAGCTAATGTGGATCCGTTTCCAAGCTTGTATGAATCGTTTGGTTCCCCTAATACATCCACTAAAGTGGATAATGCTCATGAAAAATCGAATGGTATGGGGCCTAGGTCATATGTTGATCGTCTTAATGGAGATCCGAGTAAGAAATTTAACACCCGTTTCCCAGGTGTTGGGACCCCACCCTAGATGAAAATAGATAAAGACTTTATGTGTTTGGTTGGTCAACAAAGTTACGAGAAAGTCAAACCCGATGGTTAAATTAATAGTCAAAGTATGACTAATGTAGTAATATGGAATATGATGAATAAACTAAAGGGACCTAGATTGCCAAGTGTTAATTATGTGATATAAGTTAGTTGTGGCTAAAATAGATGAAAAGGAACTTGAAGGGCCATTAGTGTCATTAACCCAAACTTGCCACCTAACAATTATATCTAGTTATCTCTAGAGTTTTCCACAATTATTGATAGAGTTGGAAAGGCCAGTTCTTATGGAGAAAAAGAGAGGGAAGAAGTGAGATGGTGACTTAGAAGAAATGAAGGAGATGAAGATCAAGTACTAGTAGCCTTCCTTAGTAATAATCATCACATGTAAGTATCTATATTATTAATGTTAATGAAGTTATAGATTATGAGTTAAGTGGGATTCCACCATATGATCAAGATATGATCATATGATGATGTAGGAAGATAGATGAGTGTGTTTAATGGGTTATGTTAACCCTTTGTTATGTTATTGATTGATATGTTGATTAGGTTTTGGTATATTGTAAAAGATGAAGATGATGATGGTTAGAAGATGTTGATGGTGGGATTTATGTTAGTAGCCTAGCTTGGATTGAAGGTAAGTAACTCTCCCTAAAACATGTGTTATGTATGTATTATCATGTATGTATTATGATGGTGTAAGAACATGGGACTTGGATTTGGATGGTTGAAAGTTAGGAAATTGGTGGCTAGTGAGTTTGACTAAGAGTATGTTAGCTTATGGAATTGAGACTAATTAAGGTATGTAGTTAGTTATGGTCGTTGTGTTTTGATATTAGTTATGTTTGAGGATGTGTGAAAAGTGGCTTGGTTGATGTAGTGTAGAGGCTTTTATGTGATTATAATGCTTATGTGGAAGTATGTGTATGATATATGTTTTTATGTTGGGTTACTTACTAAGCGTAAGCTTATTCTTTTAGTTGTCAATGTTTTGTAGGTTCGAATGTTGGTACTATGGCTTGGAAGAGAGTAAGGCTTGGACTATAGCTTAAGGATTTGGAAGCGATTGGAAGGTAGTGAGCGTTAGGAGCTAGATAGAATACCGAGCTCGAGTCGAGGTTGTACCCTCGAGAGTCTCTTTTATGAGTCGTATGTTGTGTGTCAAAGTTGTGTAATGATTTGGTGGTCTAACGATGTGTCAAGTATGTTTTATGTGTTTATGGGTTAAGTTAAGGGGGTGTTTGGCTAATGTGTAAAAGTACCCATTTTGGGTCGTTGATGGGTCAAGTATGTGTGAAACATGTTTGATGTGTTTAATAAATGAAGTTGGTCAAGTTTGGTGCAAAATGGAAGTCGTATGGGTTGTTTGTAGTGAAAATGGGTCAAAAGTGGTTTATGCATAACCCGTCAGTTCTGGGATCTACCTTTAGGTTCCAAAGTATGGACCTAAGTGTGGATCCATAATTGGTCATCTTGGTTACGATCAAGGATTTTTTTGTAAATGGGCAAAAGTAAAGGTAAGGGTAAAGCGTTTCCGCGTGTAAAGTTCAATGATTTTGGTCAAAGTGGTTTAAGGGGCGTTACAACTTGGTATCAAAGCTTCGGTTTAAGTGAATTACGTTTTCTTTAGGATTGCCTAGTCTTAAACCACTCTTAGACGCGTTAAGTTCAAGTATAAGAAATGCGGGTAAGTATTACGTAAGTTATAGGATGTGAATGTTGAGTTTTGAAAAGAATTATGTGATTGCTATATGAGTAGGAAGCTAGTAGGAAATTGAGGTTCAAGTGGAGGAGCCAAAGGTAAGGAATTAGCCTAGTCGTAGCCTTGGAAGGAAGTATTAGCGTAGTTGTAGAAGGTAACTAGAAGACCTTAATCTTTTGGACCAAGTGTGTTGAAGTTGGAAGCCCCGAAGTGTCCTTTCGTGTTTGGTATATTTCAATCCATGTGATCATTTTGCTATATAACGGTCTTGTTGTCATCCATGGTCTTTAGTCATGATAGGTCATGAGTCAAGTCTATGTAAATGTCAAGAAGTCTTAATGGTATGTGTTTATGGTGGTAACTAGGAGGGTGATTGGCAAATAGCCAATCTCACCCATCTTGGAAAGATATGGGTCAAGACTTTGTACCATCAACTTGGAAATATATTGGAAATATTAAGTAAAGTGTGTTTTAATTGGTTACATAGTTGTTATGTGTAATGGGTAAAAAGTGAGTATTGTTAATGAGTTTTAAGGGGGTGTTTGGCATAAGCGGGTTCACACCCATGTTGGAGAGTGAACGGGTCATGAGTGTATGAGTCAAGTTTAGTAGGTTAAGTTAAGGTTGTTGGTTAAGTATGGTGGGTAAATGAAGTGTTTAAGTGGTTTGGAGTGTCAATGGGTTGAAATGGGTCTTAGTGCATAACCCGTCAAAATTTAAAGTACTATTCCGGGTGGTCAAACAACAAATGTTTTTGGTCGGAAATGGGCCCAAGGGCATACTAATGAAATTGGGAAAGTTTCGTTAATTTTCGGGTCATAGAAGTCGTTTTTCGGAAAATGAGTAATTTAGGCATAAAAAGGGTGTAAAAGAGACTAATACTCCAATTTTTGAAAAAAGGTGCATTTTAGGCCTAAAAAGGGTGTAAAAGAGACTAATACTCCAATTTTTGAAAAAAGGTGCATTTTAGGCCTAAAAAGGGTGTAAAAGAGAATAATACTCCAATTTTTGAAAAAAGGTGCATTTTAGGCCTAAAAAGTGTGTAAAAGAGACTAATACTCCCATTTTTGAAAAAAGGTGCATTTTAGGCCTAAAAAGGGTGTAAAAGAGACTAATACTCCCATTTTTGAAAAAAGGTGCATTTTAGGCCTAAAAAGGGTGTAAAAGAGACTATTACCCCCCATTTTTGAAAGTGAAGGAAAAGTGGTGCAATTTAGATATATAAAGGGTGTAAATTAGACTAATACCCAAAAAAAAAAAAAAAAAAAAAAAAAAAAAAGGGTCGTCTTAGGGGCGTTACAGTGCACCTCGGGTTGTGTCGGTAATTATTACGTGATGTGGATGTAGTTGAATATAGAAGTAATGAGGTATTAGAAATGAGTTAGTGGAAAGTCAAAGTATTAAGTGCATAATTATGAACATGTGGTAACGTTGAATGAGTGTTATAGCATAGTGTGGTGAAAAATGATAAAGATATATACATAATAAGTCCGTGATGAACTTAGTAAAGTTACAAAATGAGAAAAGGACATAGGGATTGAGTAAATGATGAAATAGAGCGAAATTTCTTATTACTAATAGCTATAATGAGATGGGCATGTACGAGGTTAAGGTATTGCCATGAAATAATTATATTACGGCTAAGGCGATTAGCTGTAATTATTAATAATGAATGAATGCGTTATAGCTGACGATCTATGTAAGGTCTACATGTGAAGGAAGCGAGTGAGACTAATAGAAGAGAGACAAGATAAGAATGTGATAGATTAAAAATGTAAGGAAGAATGAGAAGAGTGTGTATGAGATAAAGGCATTGTCTTGAAATTATCATATTACGGCTAAGGCGATTAGCTGTAATCACTGTAATGAATGCATGAGTTACGGTTGGTAAAATGTGCAAAGTCTAGATGTAAATGAGTTGAGTGGAGTAAAATGTAACGTAAAAATGTGAAGATGATCAATGAAGGCTAAGAATGCAAGAGTTAAAGTAAAGATGTGAAAATAACTAACGCGGATTAAGAATGTAGGATGGTAAAACACTTAGGAGTGTGTATTTATAATAAGCAAGTTCATATGCACTATGAGCTTGCGCTCACTAAATAAAATGGATAGGATAAGGGGTGTGTGTGTTAAACTGTTAATAGCTTGGATCCAATGCTATAATGTGAAGGTGATGAAGTGTGAATGTTAATGATCCTTCGGGATGAAAGTTAAAGGTGGTACCCTTCGGGATGACCAAGTCAATGAATGATAAGGAATCCTTCGGGATGTGTTAAAGATCCTTCGGGATAAAATGTATTGCCTTCACCGGCAAAGATTGCCTACATCCTTGGCATGTGTGAAAGTCCTTTCGGGGAAATGTTAAAGTAAAGTGGATCCAAGCTAGAAAATGGAAGAGTTTAAATAACAAGTGAAATATAAATGAAAATGAAATAATAAAAGCTAGATTGGGAAATAGGAGTAGTAGTTTCATGTCGGGAGTACATAACCATGAGTTTATATTTCTTGATTTACATCGATTAGGACACCTCTCCATGTAAATGAGGAATTATAAACGAGTGGGCTATGTGTTGCCGACACAACACGAGTAGGGTCAGAGAAGTAGAAAGCGGGAGTTTAGAGTTAGATAAGAATTGTAAGGACTAAGATAGGAGGGTTAGAATTAGACCATGGCTTTTAGTTGAGACTTAGGAGAAACATTGATGGAATGGAGAAATTGTAATGATGATGTAATGTGCCTTGCGCGTGGTACAAAATATGATGAATGGAAATGATAGAATGTGAACGTATTAGTCAAGTGTGATTATGCAAAGTCAAATAGTACGAGCTTTTTAAGTATCAAGTAGTCAAAGAATAAGAGTAGAGGATAAGGCAAGTGAGATGGTGATGTAACGGTAATCGGGCGGATTAGAATGATGATTAGCGATAATAAGTATGTCTTGTATTATGTAAAATCTAAGCATGAGTTGGATGGTATAGAATTAAACGGGAAGTAGTAGGGATTAAGGATGCGTGATATGTTATAGTATGCATAGAGTTGCAAGATCACTTAGAACGTTGCACTAAATAAACTAAGAGTTAAGGTGCTAGGAATGAGATGAGTCATGAGACAAAGTTTTGGTTAGAAATAGATGAAAGATTTCGGGGACGAAATCTAAATAAGGGGGATAGAATTGTAACACCCGTTTCCCAGGTGTTGGGACCCCACCCTAGATGAAAATAGATAAAGACTTTATGTGTTTGGTTGGTCAACAAAGTTACGAGAAAGTCAAACCCGATGGTCAAATTAATAGTCAAAGTATGACTAATGTAGTAATATGGAATATGATGAATAAACTAAAGGGACCTAGATTGCCAAGTGTTAATTATGTGATATAAGTTAGTTGTGGCTAAAATAGAAGAAAAGGAACTTGAAGGGCCATTAGTGTCATTAACCCAAACTTGCCACCTAACAATTATATCTAGTTATCTCTAGAGTTTTCCACAATTATTGATAGAGTTGGAAAGGCCGGTTCTTATGGAGAAAAAGAGAGCGAAGAAGTGAGATGGTGACTTAGAAGAAATGAAGGAGATGAAGATCAAGTACTAGTAGTCTTCCTTAGTAATAATCATCACATGTAAGTATCGATATTATTAATGTTAATGAAGTTATAGATTATGAGTTAAGTGGGATTCCACCATATGATCAAGATATGATCATATGATGATGTAGGAAGATAGATGAGTGTGTTTAATGGGTTATGTTAACCCTTTGTTATGTTATTGATTGATATGTTGATTAGGTTTTGGTATATTGTAAAAGATGAAGATGATGATGGTTAGAAGATGTTGATGGTGGGATTTGTGTTATTAGCCTAGCTTGGATTGAAGGTAAGTAACTCTCCCTAAAACATGTGTTATGTATGTATTATCATGTATGTATTATGATGGTGTAAGAACATGGGACTTGGATTTGGATGGTTGAAAGTTAGGAAATTGGTGGCTAGTGAGTTTGACTAAGAGTATGTTAGCTTATGGAATTGAGACTAATTAAGGTATGTAGTTAGTTATGGTCGTTGTGTTTTGATATTAGTTATGTTTGAGGATGTGTGAAAAGTGGCTTGGATGATGTAGTGTAGAGGCTTTTATGTGATTATAATGCTTATGTGGAAGTATGTGTATGATATATGTTTTTATGTTGGGTTACTTACTAAGCGTAAGCTTATTCTTTTAGTTGCCAAGGTTTTGTAGGTTCGAATGTTGGTACTATGGCTTGGAAGAGAGTAAGGCTTGGACTATAGCTTAAGGATTTGGAAGCGATTGGAAGGTAGTGAGCGTTAGGAGCTAGGTAGAATACCGAGCTCGAGTCGAGGTTGTACCCCCGAGAGTCTCTTTTATGAGTCGTAGGTTGTGTGTCAAAGTTGTGTAATGATTTGGTGGTCTGACGATGTCTCAAGTATGTTTTATGTGTTTATGGGTTAAGTTAAGGGGGTGTTTGGCTAATGTGTAAAAGTACCCATTTTGGGTCGTTGATGGGTCAAGTATGTGTGAAACATGTTTGATGTGTTTAATAAATGAAGTTGGTCAAGTTTGGTGCAAAATGGAAGTCGTATGGGTTGTTTGTAGTGAAAATGGGTCAAAAGTGGTTTATGTATAACCCGTCAGTTTTGGGATCTACCTTTAGGTTCCAAAGTATGGACCTAAGTGTGGATCCATAATTGGTCATCTTGGTTACGATCAAGGATTTTTTTTGTAAATGGGCAAAAGTAAAGGTAAGGGTAAAGCGTTTCCGCGTGTAAAGTTCAATGATTTTGGTCAAAGTGGTTTAAGGGGCGTTACAAGAAAGTTGCCAATTTTTGTACTTAATCACCCCCGCTGGTAATGGAGCTGATGTTGCAGTTTCTAAATCAGTCCTACAAGTTAAGGAGCGTTTCGAGAACATTGTTTATGGTTTCTTTCTGGGCAAAAGAGTTGCGTATCCTATGGTTGAAAACTCTGTAAAGAATGCGTGGAGTAGATTTTGTCTTGTTCGCTCTATGATGAACTCGAAAGGTATTTTCTTCTTCAAATTTAATTCTAATACTGGCATGGAATCAATGCTTGAGAATGATCCTTGGATGATACGTAATGTCTCATTGATTCTTCACAAGTAGTCTCTTTTAGTGAATGTGTCTAAGAAAGCTTGAAGAGTGTACCAATTTGGGTTAAACTCCATGATGTGCCAATCATGGCATTCACGGAGGATGGATTGAATATCATTGCTACAAAACTTGGTACCCCCTTTGATGTTAGATACGTATACAACCTCTATGTGCTTGGAAAATCTTTGGGTCGGTCTGGTTTTACGAGAGCTATGATTGATATCCGTGCTGACACTGAGCTGAAAGATACTCTTATTATGGATGTGCCTAAAATTAAAGGTGATGGATATATCTTGCACACTATTCACGTTGAGTATGAGTGGAAACCAAATAGATGTCCAATTTGCAAGTTGTTCGATCATTCGTTCGATCGATGTTATAAGAAAACTGTATCTGATTCGAACGTGAAGACTCCAAAGAAAGCCGATACGAATGTGTTGAAGAATATGAAGTCTCAAAGGAAAACCGTACATGGAATCCATATTGGGTCGAAATCTCACATGGTTTGGAAAACAAAAGGAGTGAATGCTAACAAAGGTACTAATATTACTACTACATCGAATTCTTTTGAAACATAGGGTAATATAGGGGACGTGGACAACGAAAGGAATATGACCGAAATAAAACTCCTACTGCACAAGTGGCAAGTTGTGTAAATGGGAATGGGGAAGAGGAAAAACATATCACAAATAATATGATTGGGTCGTGTGATCAGCAATCGAGTATTGAAAAGGCGGTGAATATGGAATTGGCATTTATGCATAGTACTTCAATGGGAGATCAAGATGGTAGTTCGGATAGTGAAGTTGAGGAGGTTGATGATGAAATGACTCGGTTCATAGCTTCATAGAATCGAGCTGGTGGTGGTACCAATGATGCAAGTCTTTTTGAGGATGAAGATTATATTATGTATAATGGTTACGAGAAGGATGAATTTGGGTTAACTAAACAACCGTTGGCACTATGCGATACTTACGATATCAATCTTTGAGGTCAAATTAAACTATAGGGTTATTGTATCATTATGAGTCAAAATGTAATCATGTCGTAGTGGTTGTTTTTATAATAGTTTAATAAGTGTCAGTATCATTCTTATGATAGGTATCGTTTGAAGAACAAATGTTGCGTTTGTTTTCGCCTATGTAAAGGGTTGAGATGTGAGATTTCACCCACATCTTATTTTCTTAAACATTTTTTTTAGAGAAATACATTTACCTGGGAAACACTTTACCCAAAAAAAATTAACTAAGGTTAACTAACTAATTTTTATGTTTAGCAAAGCATGTTTAATACGTTTAACAAGATAAACAAGTAAGAAGTATTTGCACAAATAATTTCAACGTTTAAATTCTTATTAGAAACGAATCAAAAAATTACTAAGATTGTTTGTGGAATAACAATTTAAGTTGAATGACAATTGTTTGGTGATCTCCTCATTAACTTAAACATAAACCAAAGTTAAAGTTAAAGTAAGAATTATGTTAACCACTGAATACACTAAGGAACATAGTTCTATGGAGGAGTAATCCTCTTGAATGTTTTTTCACATTAATTGCAAGAGATAACATTTAATTTTTTACACTATTCTCTTATATAGACAAAAATCGAGGTGGATACCCTTGGGGTAATAGGGACGTGTCGAGTATTTAACTATGTAGTACACTTATATTAAATGTTTATATTCTTGAAATGTGTTCAATCCCTCTTTAGAGAACAGTGTTAAATGTTTGCTCATTTCTACCAACTATTGTACTTTTTTCACTTTCTTTGATAAGTTTTTTCTACTTATCTTACTAAGAAAGTTACCACATAAACTTTTGAGTACTTCAATATTTTTCTTAAATATATAAGTTCAACATGCCTTTGATTATTGAGGAGATCAAAGGGAGTTAATGAGTTATTATCATTACTCACTTACTCCATCATCTTTTTTCAAGTTCAGGGCTTCATTTTCCGAGTTCTGCCACAGGAAGTGATAAGACTTTTTAATCTCTAATAAACTTTAAAGATGACTCCCTAATATTCATTCATTTAGGGACATAATTTACATTTAAATATATAGGCAATTGCATATATACCCACTAAAACTTGCATATTTGCATATATACTCAAAACATGCTTAACTTGCATTGTACATCATGTATTGAAAACTTGTATTTTGAGGAAATATGCAAGTATTTAATTTTTAGTGGGTATATATGCAATTCTCCCTAAATATATTATGTTTAAATCCTAATCATATACTATTGAGCTCTAAATTGGCCAAAAAGTATGATTATATTACGGAGCATTACAAATTGTTTAATTTGATGGAAATGTTAGCAAAAGGGTTCAAAATTGTGGAGAAACTAATTAGTCGATTAGTTAGGGGAAATAAAAAATAGGTCCAAATCAAATTAATGAAAAAAAGGTGATGGAAATAATAACTAACCGGTGATTAGTTACATAGATGGTCGATTATTAAGAATGACCAACGAATAGAAGCAAGTACTTTATCTAATCAAATTCCATTAACGCATTATAATATATACTAAAGATGGAAATTGAACGGGGCAATTAGCGAATTCTTAGGTGGTTCGTTATTCGTTAATGTTTCATACTATTGGTCCACCGAATGTCATTAAGAATGACAGAATGTGAATAGGCCCAACAGTGTTTGAGTTGAGCCTTTGGCACTTTGTCATTGGTCAAAAGTAGTTGCCACTTTTACTGTTGAGGCCCGTTTTCACGTAATGACAGTGTAACACAAACGAAATTGTCATTAACAATTTTTGAGAAACCTAATTTATGTACTATCAAAGCATAGCCATACAAGTGTAAACTAAACATGTACACTCATAAATCAGAATCACACATCCATAAAATTCTTGAATCATCAAATCATACTAACAAAACCCAGATAACCTCTTTCAAACCCTCTTCCCAAAGAAACAACGAATCAATAAAAAATCGATCAGGGTGGGTGAAAACAAAAGGTTCATTATGGTTTAGTTTTGGTTAATTCATGATTTAATTTAGATTTTTGTTTTAGTTTTATTTGTATTTCAAATTAGGGTTTTGTTAATTTGGGGGTTTTCTTGATTTGTTTTGCAGGTAACCTTGCTGATGATGTTTGCAGCTAAATCTTTTGAGGTGTTTTTTTTCCAACTTTTATTATTTTCAAATTAAGGTCCAGTCATAATTTACAAGTTTGTTTCCAACTTTTGAGTTGTTTGCTTCTGGCGGTGGGTTTACGTTACGTTTTTTTTTCCATGGCTATTAGGGAGGTGGATTGGTGTGGACGGTACTGATGACAGTGGAATCTATTTTCAAGGATATCAAAACCAAAATTAGAGATGATGGGTGTGGAAATGAAGCAAAACTACGAATCTTTTTTTGTTGGTTAAATAATGAGATATCATAGTCAAATGAAGCAAAAGAAAGGAAGATGCTTTTTTTTCAAGAAATCAAAACCAAAATTAGAGAGATGCAGCAGGAAATTACGGCTTCTAATAATCAATAATAGAAATAGGAGAGACAAGTCTACAAAATTGGATCAGAAGGTATGTTTGTTGTTGGTGCCTGGACTTTAGATTCAATATGAATATGGATTTCAACTTAGTATGTGCTATTGAGTTTATATTGTTGTTTACGGCAAGATTATTGTTAGTATATGATAGGAGTGAATATTTAGGTTACACCATACGTTCCTCTGGTGTCGTTTATTTTAGTTAGAAACTGATTTTAGGGGTTGGCAGGTCAGGTGGGAATAATGAGGAAGGGGAAGAGGCGTTAGTGGCGGAAGTTGTGCAAAGTGTGACGAGGGGTCCAAGGAAGAGAAGTAGGAATGCCATTGCTATGGCTGTTATCGAGGTTAGTCAAGATGAGTTGATGAAAAATCGACCACATAAGTATCAGGTTATTCACGTGGTCATAATTATTGCACACAATCGTCGGTTACAGGCAATAACTTAAATATCCACAGACTTAATACATGTTTGATATTGTGTTTTTTTTAAAAGAAAAACAGGCACTAATAGTTATTGTCATTACAGGGATCATCAACTTTCTCGTGTATAATCGACTTTATAGATGAGTAACATGGTTGTAGATGCATTTTGATTTTATCAAACGTGATTCATTACCACACGTTCAATATATGCAGGTAAAAAAATTACAAGAAATAGGTTTTTTTTGCTAGCGAAGACGCTGCCATGGCTTATGGTAAGCATTGATATCCTTTAGTTACTCACATTTCTCGATAAATAAAAGTGGCCTAACAGACTGATTTATTTATTTTTATTTTTTTGGTTGGCAGAGAAGCTAACTCATACATGGAAAACTGTCACAAATCGAACTTTTAGTCGTGGATGAAGGTGCAACTATTCCACTGCCAGTTTTCAAGTTTATGTTTGGGCCCTATTTGGTTTTCTTTTCCACTGTTAACGGGTATGAAAATATGTATGTGGGTGGGTGTGTAAACGTGAACGAAGTGCACCGTGATTTTTAACTACCAATTTATGAGTTGTTTGTTACAACATTCGCATATTTTCTTGCTCAATTTTGGGTGTGTTTGGCAAAAATTGTTGGTGCTGGTGCTGGTGCTGGTGCTGGTGCTGGTGCTGGTGCTGGTACTGAAAAGACTAAAAATGTAATTTTTTTTGTAGTAGTGTTTGGCAAACTAGCTGTAATTGTAGATTGAAAGTGTAAAATGACGTAATTAAACATACAAATAACAAACCCAACATGAATAAGAATAGTAAATAAAATTATTGATATAAATCATAAATATGTAGCATTGCATAAAAATCCATGTAAAAATACAAACAATGTTAAAATGATGTTAAATTATCATCTACGATGTGCATTTCATATTAAAGTAGCAAAATCGCAAGTTGCCATTACGTTGAAAGTAGGTACCTTTTTTCTACCTATATAGGGTACTTGTTGATTCTCGTCATGTTTACAAGTGAAAGATTAATATTGATAAGAGTTCAATACATATATACTTCTATTAGCGGATTCAGTTTGTGATCTCCAAGAAGCATTTCCTAATGACAGTGTTCAAGATGATAAAGAATAAATCAAGAAGATAAAGAAAATACGTGACTAGCTTGATGGCCGTATATTTTGTGGCTGTGAAAGTAGGGTTTTATTATGATTTATAATGAACGTGGGTTTTTTGAAGGTTAAAATGGTAATTATATAAAAAATAATCTCTAGTCCTTTCTGAAAAGCTGGTTGGATGAACTTTTAATTTTAGAGATTATTTTTCTTATAATCTTTCTTAATCTTGGCAGCCAAACGATACTACTTTTTGGACAATAGATTATTTTGTGAAAAAAAAAGTTGTATCACCCATAATCTCCCAATAATCTGGGTTACCAAACCCAGCCTTTATCTACTACTTTATGATATTTTTGGCAACAATGAAGGTACATAGTGATCTCTATCTTTGAAGCTTCTTACACAATTAGATAAGGAAAGTCAAAAAAATGTTGTTCCTGCGGGTATGTTATTGTCACGATTCACAAATTTCAGTATTCATTATTTATAAATGAACATACATATAGCTAACAAGACCTTACTTTAGTATAAGAAATTACAACCTGAATTCTTAATTATACTTTCATCGTAGTTTTTTGCCCAGAAAATTGCCAATTTATAATACATGTGACACCTTTGAATCATTTACCAATTAATTGATATAGGATATGTTTTGTCTTAGCCTGAAAAATGTTCCAACGGGTTGCAGGGTGTTTGTGATTTGCTATCTCGGTAATTGTAGGGCTTTCCTGCTAATTTTTATACCAGATAACCATTGTAGAGTAAAAGGCTGAAACTGCAAATTTTTATTTGTTAATGTAAAAGCATCCCAAACAGACCAGGTTTAGTTTTAATAAACGGTTGCGCACAACTAACTTTATTTTTGAAAAACTGGATTATTATTGATATGGGATGATAAACAAGATTATTATTGATATGGGATGATAAACGATGCCCTTAAATTAGGTTTGGCATATAACTAATAAGGTAAATATTTGTGCATGGTGCTTGGTGAAGTTAGGGAAAGAGCAAAGATGTAATGAGCAAGAATGATCCTGGCAGCCATTCGATATCAATACCAACAAGTAATGAAATGGTTAGGTATGGGAATCTTTAGACTCTATTACTTTTTCTTTTTCTTTTTTGAATTTTTTCAGCTGGTGTTTTTTTTGTGGCTAACTGTTTATAAATCTATATACTCTCATGACTTTGCGCATATTAAGATCATGGTGATTTGTAAACAGAAAGGGATCGGAACACTAACTTTATATATGTGATTGGTGGTGGTTTCTGTATGTTGCTTCTTAAAAAAATCTATAAAAAAACTGATTGATTACTCTAAAAAATGTTAACATATTTATAATAAACATAAACACGGCCGTACCGCATCAACGCGCGAGCTAACCCGCTCGTTACAATACAAAAAGAATCAGATCATATACTATCATTAAAAGAATTGTTAATGAGTTTATGAACGTAAATTAAATTTAAACCTTACGTGTTCACTTAAAAAACAAATATAAGGATACAAAAGAGATTTTGTATGATACGAGATTTGAGATCCATAATGAGTAGGTGGGTCTCGAGGGGACGGACACTCATGAAAAATTTTGGTTCACTTTTAATTTGGTAAAAAAAAAAAATCGTTTTTTCCAAGTACATTTTGTTCGAAAATATCGTGTTTCTAGTCTTATTTAGTTTACTTTGTTGTGAATACAAGATTGATAGAATGAAAAGTATTCTTTAATTCATCATAAATTAAGAGATTACGAAAAGTATATATAACACAAACAATAGGGTAAAAACCATAATAGCTAATTGGGCCGTGGGCCACTTATGAGCTACATGTGTACAATAAGGACATCCATTAAATAATTATCCATAACACTCCCTCTTGGATGTCCATATTGTTAATACGCTTAAGAAATGCTGCCTCATTAAAAACCTTGTCAGGAAAACCAGTGGGACAAAACCATGACTAAGGACAAAAAGAGTGCAGCGCGTATTATCTCCCTCTGATAACTACATCACTTGATATCTTGTAAATAGGTCCACAAAATTATCACTTAAACGAGAAGTGTCTTGTCGCCTTTGATGTAACATTTCTTGAATATGGCAAGGCATGCTACATTATCTACATTCAATAATTGGTATCTCCTTTCCAGAATTTATGTATGGTTTGATGAAGTCGCCGCGATTATTTGCTCTATCGAATACCAAGTAAAATAGCCGCTACTTGTAAAAATATATCCATTTTAAGATCGATCATGGTAAGTTAAACATATGTCATGCATCTGCAAAACTAACTAAACTTGTTTTGACGGGTTAGTAAAATGTAAACCCACATCCTTTGTACCTTGAAAATATTAAAATATTTGCTTTACTATTGTTAAATTTGATCAATTATTTTTTCTCGAGAATTTTAAATCATGACACGTGCTTCATGCATTTTATATCTCTTAAGGAATCTCAACATACAATGAGCTCTTGTATTATTATATTAGACGCATACAACTTATTTCTCATATATTTCCGGACATTTATTTTGCTTTCTCATAACATTCATGTGTATGGATTCCATGTCTCATCATAAGAGACTCTCATAGTTCATTAGCTACTTGCGTCTTTGCATTATTTGGCCATTCATTTATACAACTGCACTTCTTGCTGGTATCCAAAATCATCACCATGTATTTATCATGCGCATTATTTTATACAAATAGTATTATCAATGTCGTTTCAGTTCTTTTCGATTCCACACTCTACTTGACATTGTATTATATTATTTATTGAGATCTCAAAGTTTTTTCACGTACCCAGGGTTTTCAATAACCTTCATGTCTAGTTTCTCTTTAAGAGACTATTATGAGGTCTTTATTACCTCGATTTAACCATCTTAATTTTTTTGCTCCATTTTATCTATTCATTCGAGTACCTTTTATTTGAAATCAATTTGTCTGTCACGCTGCAAACGTGCCATAGACTTACTACCAATTAATGATTTTACTGCTGGGACATACATTGTAATTGGAGCAATAACAACGTAATATGATCTAGAAACTTTCTTTAGGTCACTAAACATGTCTGACATTTACTAGATCTGGAATGTTATTTGTCCCTTGAACTCTAAGTTCATATTCATTAGTTTGAGAATCAATATTTTTATATCATAATTCATTCCATATTTCTCGTTGTTCATTCTCTCCCCCTGAATGAATTATCAATTTCAACATCACATTTCGCACAATTACAAAATCTCACATGAGAAATATGGTTTGTGAACAAAAACTATTCTACTGTGGAGGATTCATTATAGATTAATGGCAAGATGCGAATTCATATGTTATAATATGCCCCATAAACTAAATATTTTGTTCTCATAATATTATTGGTTTTGCAATCAACTGAAGACGTTATATAAACGTTTCAACAAAAGAAATTCGCGTATGAATATGGGTTACTTTTATGTTCAACACTTATTCCAATAATCGCCCAACATATGAAAGTATTCACCACCATTTCCAAAGATACAATTTGGAAAACCATGCTTGCATTTTATAAGACGAGCCATTCACCACGTTAACCTTAAGTTGCGTCTTTAATGATCATTTTGACGATGCATCGATTTTAAAACTCAAAATGATCCACATGGCGGATGTATAGGTCTACATACATCCCCTTTGTATTTTTTCCAAAACCTTATAGGCTAAAGTCCTTACCTTAATATGGTGGTGATATATGAACAATTAACTTTCATTCCATTGAGAACAATCAAAATTATCTTTGAAGAAATTTATGGTTCTTCTATAAATTTCGCATCATTATTGACCCAGGATGGTCTAATCGGTCATGCCACTCAATAAAATAATTTTGGCTCATAAACCTTGGTTTATGACCACATATGCTTAAACTGCACTTGACTTATACTATATAAAAGTCGAATAATAGGAAGAACCTATATATGAGCTCTTTCATAACTTTCAAACATGTAATATAATACTCACATTAGCCTAAAGCGTTATCAAACAAAATAAAACATAATATACTCAATTGATTTAGTCTGTTACATGAAAATAAAAATAAAAACGCATGATATAGTAAGTCAAATAACAAACTTTTCATGATTCATAATGTTTTGACTTTTGAGTCGTTAATCATTTTGTTTATTTTTAAGGAATAATAATTAATTCCAAACTTGACACAAAGATGATTGTAGGCTTATATCATAGAAACAAACTTTTATCTAGTAAAACAAAGCATAACCTTATCTGATAATGTCAGACCCACAAATTCAATTTACGCAACATGTAATATTACAGTATACATGCAAAAGAAGCAAGTTACGTATCAAACAAAATAGACACAATTCAAACAAGATAGATAAATATTATATGTAGCGAATAATCAATCTCAACCACAATCAACCAACCTTAATAGAGCACATACCTCATGCAGATTCATACACTCAAAATATATCATCAAAAAGCAATAACATGACCAAAGCCGATTTTAAAAATAACACTCAAAATATATCATCAAGAAGCAATAACATGACCAAAGTCGATTTTAAAAATAACAACCATAGGCGGATTTACTTGTAACAATTTTTAAGAAGTATCTTAACATTCGGTGTTTTGTATTCGCCTTTGTTCCACTAGATGCATTGATATAAATTAAGCTCACAAATTATATAATCAGATAAAGTTTAAAGTCTATAGACACACGGGAACTCAGGTTATCCAATTCAGACCAAGACCAAAAAAAAAATAATAATAATAATAAATAAGATAACACCAACATCAATTAGCACACAGGCATAGGCACACCGAATATCACTTTAATGCCTATAACGTAAATATTACATATTCAAGCCCATACAAAATATCACAAGTTTAATCACATAGTTAAGGCATATTATAACAATCAATAATGAGCTACATAACATATTTTTGGGGCGTCTATCACCTCCGAACACTGTGACATATAGTCTCAACAAACTTTTTTTATAAATTTTGGTTATATTTAAGTTTCTAATTCTCGTGAACTACGAATAAACTTATCCATCTACATATTCAAATAAATTAGATTGAATATTTTAGTGATTTTGGGGGCATGTGAAACCAAACACGTTTGTACATACATATGAGCATCAGGTTAGCTTTCTATAAATCTAAACAATATCAAGTGGCACATACCTCTAGCGTACGGTATATATCACAATATATTCATATAACTATAATGAAATAGTGAAACAATTAAAGAAAATTCAAACTGCTAATTAGTTATTAACAAGTAATGCTTTTGATGAAGAAAAATGGGTAAAGCTTTGATCTTATTCTGATGATGATGGATATTTTGTGTGTTACGTAAAAATAACTAATCCTCTACCTATGGTGATACCTTAAGGTAAGTTTAAATAAAGTTAAGATTATAAAATTTTAATATAGCTTATAAATAAACAGGACTTTTTATTAAAACTTTATTAACTTAAGGTAAATAAACCATTATATAGTAACGCTAACAACAACGTATCAAAAGGAATCATACTTTATAACCAAACCGCGGGCTAGAATATTAATTATCGATGAACCATTTAAACTATAGACTAATCAAAAAACAATAATTGTCGATGAAGTATTGAAGTTTTTATGGCATCGTTATTCATAAGAAATTCGATAATTCACTGAGATATTTATCCTTTAAAACAAGTTTAAATCACATTAGTTAGTAAGTGTGTGGATGTATGTCTCTTGCTTTAAATAAAATTGTAACACTCACAAGCAAATATGAGCAAGTTTTAATAGGATCTTGTTTAAATGTTTTGCTTGTAAACAAATACGAAGCTAAACAACTGTTTATATTTGTATACAAATAATAAGCAGATGAGCACTACAATTCAATATAACACTTTCACTATTACTTCAACACAAAACATATAATAAAAGTATATGTGCATGTGATACTGAGACTCATTAAAAGACTACATATGAATATATATTAAATTATTTAGTGAATACATAGCATGCCGAATCATATATGTAAAGAGTTAAAAGACATACCCGTCGTAAACGAGAGAAAGCAAAAACGGAACTAAAACCTTAGAGCTTAACGTGTTGTGAATACAAGATTGGGATAATGAAAAGTATTATTCAATTCATCATAAACTAGGAGATTACCAAAAGTATATATAAGACGAACAGTAGCGTAAAAACCCTAATAGCACGGCCTCTTATGGGCTACATGTGTACAATAAGTACATCCACTAAATAATTATAAATAACATACTTGAATATATCTGGCCAATTTTTGTTCTTTCGTCCATGTATGCGTAGTAGCTCCGTTTAAATAATTATTATATGTGGTTTTCAACCATTTAATAATCTCGAAATAGTAAGTCTTCAAGTATTTATAATTCTTTTGCATTTCTAGATAAAACAAGTACAGAGAAAACAATTTAAAGTACATGTGAAAATATAATTTAAAGTGATAGGATTAGGCGATTAGCCAACAGGAGTGCATGAAATTAACATGGCAACAACATATGGTTAGGCTGTCAAATATCCTAGATACCACCTATAGTTTTATTCAACTTTTTCTTTTTTATAAATGCTTTAATCATTCATTTCACAAAGTGTGCAAAATGTGGGTAATTATTTAGTACTTATATTTTGTTCAAAAACTAAAGGGTAAACAAAAAATGTCCTTGTGGTTTGTCATTTTTGCGGAAAATGTCGTTGAACAAACTCAATAGTGAAAAATGTCCCGATGGTTTGCCATTTTTGTGAACAATGTCCCTGTGGTTTCCACTTTGTTGCAAATCGTCGATTTTGGCTGACGAGTGTTAAATATCCCCGTTAGTGGCCATGTGAAATGACTAATTTATCATCTTTATCTTCAAAAATTTCTATTAACCTCGTTTGTACCTTTCCCGCTAAGCACAAACATAAGTTCTGAAACACAAATTCAATATTTATAAACCCAAATTCAGAAACACAAGTTCTGAAACACAAATTCACAAAGATTTCATTATACTTCTTCAAACGAAATGGACAATCCGATACCTGAAACTACCCCCACTAACCCTGCAACAACCCCCTCCGTCCCTGCAACAACCCCCACCAATCCGTCACACAACCCCCACCATCAAAAACCTTGTTTCATCTCAGAGCCCTGAAAAGTCGGTTAGGATAATACCAAGTCCTGCTGGTATTGTTCAAATGGCGAAGCGTCGTAAACTAACAGATATTAGGGAAGGTGTGAAGGAGTATGTAATTCCGACACAAGAGTATAATAGGAAATTTTTTAAGGATGTGGGTGAGGATGATGATTTTACGCGTGGGTCGTGGGTTAGCGCCGTTGAGTTTGTGAATACGAATAGGGGGAACGTGAGCGGGTGTTTGGGAGATATCAAGCACTTTCTCAAGAATGGGCAACTAGAGCAGGTTGTTGCAATATGCAAGTCTTGTACTTCGAATGCGCTGGGTGATCTCACAGTAACACTCAAAAACCTTTCAGGTACGATTTCTGGTACAATTCATTACAAAGTCCTTACAGAGGGTGGTTATGGAAAGCCTATTACTATAGGAGCTTCCTTGATACTTCAACATGTTTCTGTGTTTTCTCCTAAACAATAATGCCATTATCTTAACATAACAATGAGAAATGTGGTTAATGTTTTCCACAAGGATACAATTTCTGGAAATGACTGTGGTGTAGGTAGTAGTGGAAGTGTTGGTGGTACAACTGATTTTCCTGCAATTGATGGACATGCTATAGAAGAAAAAGAAGTAATAACACAACCATTTGAAGATGGACATCTTACTGAAGAACATGAACAACAACTGAGATTAGACCAAGAAGCATTGACACAAACACTAAAAGAAGAAGCAAAGGCTGAACAAGAGTGGGAGGACAAAATTAGGCAAGAACGAGAGGAAGAGGAAAGGTTTTTGTTGGAATTTGGCTTGGAATCTGATTCGGAATCAGATCAATTTGTAACTTAACTATATGTTTGTTTCGAATAATGAAAGTCAAACTGGTATTCTTTTGGTTGTTGGTTATGTGTACAAAAAGCTATAAAAAGATACATATGTTTGACTAATTAAAGTCAAACTAGTATCTGCAAATGTTGACACTCAATCTGCATAAAACACATGTTAACACTTAATCTGTATAAGTTGACTTTTATAAGTTAAAGTAATACTGCATATGCAAATGCATACTTGAAATTTGTGTGAATATAGCTTGGAAAGATTTGAGTAGAGCTTGCAAACACAAAACAATACCAATGAAAAAATGCAAATCCAAACACCCCCTAAACTCCAAATTGCAGTTCCAAACAAAATTGAACTTCAAATGCAAAATGCAGTTCCAAACATAACTGGATTATGTTTAACAGTTGCATGCCACAAATTCAAACAACTTCAGTGTCTTAACCATCAATTACAAAAGTATAACAAAATATAAAAACATGCAACCATTCAAACCATGGCTTCTTTACCATCCCTTCCTTGCCTTCTTCATGTCTACAACCCATCTTTACCATTAACTGCAACAGCTTGTCAGCCAACAACTAAAGGCTTTGCAACTGTCCACTTAGCTTAGTAACCTTTTACTGCCAAAACAGTTTGTTCACTGGGTAATAGTGCAACAATCAAATCTTCTAACTCGTCATAAGTTAACTTAGAGAGGTGGATCTTCTCACCATTATGAATGACTAGATCATCATCCATTTTGAAGTTAAACTAAAGAAAATACAAGTATTGAGATAAGAATGAAATGGAAACTGCAAGTGCAAAAGACAAAAATGCAACAGTATGCTAATTTGGTTTTTGACTAACATAATAACTAAAAGACACAAATGCAACAGTATGCCAGTTTGGTTACTCAGTTATTCATTTTTTGGTATCTATTGACTTTTAAAAGTCAAACCAGGTAAATCCAAACAACCCCTAAACTGCTAATGCAACTGCAAATTGAAAATGGAAACATCAAGATCACAATTATCAACTAAATTTACTTCAATTCATAACCAATTCCACAATCTATAACCAAAATTTTGCAAAATAAAAAATAGCGAAAACTAGCACAACCACTTCAAGAAACCCAGTCAAAGAAGAATCATATCTAATCACCCATTGTTTCTACAACAAACTGATAAAAACATATAGATTTGAAATTCGTAGATATTCTAAAATCATATTACATAAACATAGTTATAACTTAAATTAATACAACCATATCATAGATAGGATAGCTTTCATGGTTTTTTTGACGCGTTCCTCCATGAGTTGGACTGTATAGTTGTTAGTCGATGTCCACATGTGGCGCGCCTCTTTCTTAAGCACGTGTAGTTTCTCACGACCCTGAAATGTATTTTTGCAACATTGAGAGTTAGATGCGTGTGGTTCTAGCATTGGTCGAAATGGTGGTTCAGGGTCAGCGGAGTGATATCATTCTTGAGAGCCTGCTACTTTCATTGGGTAACTGATGACGTATTTTTGCAAAACCGAATAAGTTTTACAATCCACTAGGCAGTGTACTAACCGTTATAGTGTAGTATAGGCAAGACATGGGGGATTAATCGTTCTATAGGGTAATCGTGAGGTAGGTTCGAAATACATGACAAAAAAGCCTAAGGGTTAAGGGAAGATTATTTTTGGTATTTTATATTTAATTGAAAGAAAGTAAAATCTCAGGTTTTGAAGAGTTTGGTTTTTAACTACCAATTAAGCTAAATTAAACTAATGACAAGAAAAGTAAATTGGTGAACTTCTTATAAGAGGAAAAACGTATTTACTTAGAATCTCACTACTCTCTAGTTAAATCCTATTATGTTGTCGAATTGTCACGTCCTTGTCTAATGTCTCACACCCCGCCAAGGCAGAAACGTGAGGCGTAACATAAGAGGTATCGTCATAGCACCTTGATGTAAAAATAGAGAAACACTAAATGAAATTAAAGATCAAAATATCATGATGACACCCAACACAAGAAAAGATTTGTATCGAAGTTAATCGTAACATAACAATACATAGTCATAAAAATATAAAACCCAAAACTTCTTAAACCAACATATCCAAGATAGTAAGTACGAAATGTGAAACAGTAAAGATAACATATATAACTCCCATACAAGTATCCTAAGGTCCTGCTCTGATAACCTTAAGCACCCATTTCTAGTTGTGAGACGTAAACCGCTAGAGTTTCAAGTTAGAGATAAAGTTATGCTGAAAGTATCACCGTGGAAAGGCTTGATACGGTTTGGCAAGCGAGGAAAGCTGAACTCGAGGTACATTGGACCATTCAAGATTCTGAACAGGGTTGGTCCTGTAGCCTACAGACTGGAATTGCCTCCCGAGCTTAGTAGAGTACACCCCACCTTCCACGTGTCAAATTTGAAGAAGTGTTTATCCGATGAGACAGCCGGAATCCCACTTGATGAGATTCAAGTTGATGAACAATTGAACTTTATTAAGGAGCCCGTAGAGATTATGGAACGTGAGATCAAACGATTAAAGTGGATCCAAATTCCCATTGTGAAAGTTCGCTTGAATTCCAAGAGAGGACCCGAATTCACCTGGGAGCACGAGGACGAGTTCAAGCGCAAGTACCCTCACCTTTTTGAAACCAGAACCGATAAGTTAAACTAAAATCCGGGATGGATTTTCCAATATGATGTATGTGCTGTAACATCCGGTAGTTTTCCAAACTATTTTTACTAGCTAAATATTTATTTTTACATCACCTTATCACAACCTAGAAAACGCGAAACGAATCGAATTTGCCAAATAAATTAGTTTCGAGAAAGTTATACATATTTATACTCGTTTTTATCAGAAAAATCATTTCGAGAACAATGGCGCAAGTTTCATAATTTTTCGAGTCCGTTTGGTACGTCGAATGGGTCCCACAGTGATTATGGCAAATGTTTTACCAACTTGACAACTAATACTCCCACCCAGAATTTTCACCACACAACCCTATACTTTTATTTGCCCATGTTTCATCCCTACTTGGGTATAAAAGGCATTTTTTTATTTTTTAGTCATTTTATACACACACACCCCTCACATATCTCTCTCTCTCTCTACCATTTACGTCCGGCCAACTTCACGGGCAACCACCACCATATCCGGCAACCACCGTCATCGAAATTTTTTAAAGCAAACCATTTTATCACCCCAAAACGTAGATCAGGTCCTCCTGATCGTATCTGGAGCAGTTGAAGCCCCACGGAGTTCATTTGACCGTAGATCGAAGCACCACAGCCTCCACCACCGTCACGCCACCACCGAGCCTCCACCTTCTTATCCCCACCTCTCGATAACCCACGCGCCTTATATTTCCTTTTCAATTTTAATCCGAAACCCTAAAACTCTAAATCTTATATTTAAACGTTTTTATTAAATAAAACATGTTAAAAACTTTTTAATCTAATAAAAACCGTGTGGATCTATATTGTTTTGACTCACCGACTCAGTCCGAGTTGGGTAACTCACCGAGTCAACTCGCGTTGACTCAGGGTGAGTTGTTTATTATTATTTTATTTCTTTTATTTCTAATTTATTTTTATTGTTGTAGCTTGGATTTGGATGTGGATTCTTTTGGTCTCGAGTTTGGTCCATGGTGGATTGATGCCGAGAGCCTTATGGCTTGGATGATGTTTAACCGTGACTCAGTGAGTCACGGCGTGGCTAGGATTAGGTTTAGTATAGATAGGATTTGAGGCAGTTGGATTTGTTGTGTTGCGTTTGGATTTTGGTTGGGTTATGATGGTGATTGTAGGATTCTACGAAAATCCATTATAATAATCCTTGTTAATTAATAATAACCTCGAGTTACTGTTTAACAAAACCCATTTTTACGGAAAATTTAAAATTTTCTGGATATATTATTTTCACCGCGTCACGACATCACAACGATTACCAAATAATAACACTAGTTCTCGACGTGCTTTACGGAACATAACTATTACACAAGGATTAGTAATTCACAAAAATTACCCTTTACACTAATTCTATAATTAGTACCAATAGAAATATACACTAAACACACCTTATCCACTAATCATTATATTTCCTACTAATTACAACACTAATATTAAACCTACACTTAATTTCACCAAAACTAACCAAGCTACAACCCAACCGGACCCTTAAAATCATCAGCCCATCACCACCCAAACTCCCACGAGCCAGGCCCAACCTCCAAAACCCAATTGCCCTTTATCATTTCATGTGTAATCGATAGCCACAACACCTCCAGAAACGCGTCTCGTTCTCTCAAAAACTAAACACGACCCACCCATATTTTTGCACCATCTTACTCACCACCCACTAGACTTCATGCATACCAAATTTCAGATTTAGATAACAAGTATTTTTATGGTTTTGAAGGACGATTTGTTTGTCCCATTTTAAACCAACCCGACATACGTAACCTATCGAAACTCAACCAAATCCTTCCCCGCTTGTTCCTACGTCTCACTAATGCTATTTTTAACATAATAGAATGTTTAGAAAATAGTTAGGACAGCAGTAGAAAGTCATGGCTCGCTAAATTAAATTGGCACCCACTTATTAATACAAACCAAAATATAAAAGTGTAAAACACACAAGATAAGTTATCCCCTCTTGTCCTAGCTGTCCGAAGATCATATCATGTCAAGATTACATTCTCTAGGAACCCTTAGATCACTGCCATGGCACAGTAGCCATCAATAATTGATTTGGAGACTTTGAAGTCAATAAGAAACGTGGGAAACTCTTACCTCTATATATACCATCTTCTTCAGCCCACATTGCCCACTTCCCACCAATTTCACCTCTCACTAGCCACCTTAAAAGTCCAGCAACTTCTGTCTCAACCCAGGAAACAACCAAGTAAGAAATAGACACTTTAAAAATGGAGTTTGAACCTAGCTAATAAACAGCATACTCGCCCTTGTATTACCATTCGAACACCACTGCCATTTTACCACCTCTCTTTCACCCCTCCCACTCTACACCACTCACATCTCACTCCCTCTCAATCACATACAAGTCTTCCTACATTGTTCTAGACTCAGTTTGCAAGTCGAAGGGTGTATTCTAGTCTATACGGGTTTTAGTTTGGTAATCGTTCCTGTGTTTCTAATCTTTCTAGCGAGTAACATCATTCTTCCCTCTCATTGTAAGTCTCCTACACTCGTTACAACTCATGTTAACGTGGAAATCGATCTCATGCATGATAACTCTCTCGCGTTACCATTTTGAATAACTATACGTATATATGTTGAATACGTTACGAATTATATACTAGTTTCCTACTTAAGTTAAGACAGAAATCATCATTTCACATCAACATGTCGTATACTATCTCACATATGGTCAAAACGAACCAAGCAACACTAATGGTCAAACCAGGTGAAAATTTGTAAGAAAATATACTAAGTGTCTTACATATATTAAAACCGTTCGACTAGCTCGCTAGACGCCTGAGTTATCTCTAATTTTTACACTTAACGTGCCTATATTGTTGAACCATTCAATAGTCGACCTAGCTAACTACATATTTCATTCTTTAAGGTTCCACTCATAAGCTCAAAGCGATCCTCGAATCAAACCATTTTAATTCGACATCAATAGTTCTAGGCGTAGTAAATTTCCAGAAAATATACCAAGTGTTTCAAGTTTAAAAACTGACCCGACGTGTCCACTTTCTGTCCCATTATTTTCAAATTTGAACATATAACATACTAAACTTTTTGCACCTATTGAATAACGACCCAGCTGGCTACATGTTTCATAATTAAAGTTCCTTCTCATAACCTCATTTACACGCTCGAAATTGTCCAAACCAAACTGACAAATCACCAGTTTCCTATGCATGTTATCTCCAGAAATTCACTAAGTCCTCTGTTGGGCTTATGTTAAGCCCATTAAGACCTAACGACTGGTAAGCCCAACAGACCCATGTGATACATTTTCAGAATCGTAAAAATAGCCCAAGTTCAAACCCAAAACTATTTTCACGCCCTCGCCTCTAAATTTCTTAACGGGCCTTAAGTTAAATCGTTAATTGGCCCATTGATACAAAAATAAGCTCTTTTTTGGAATAAGAAATTGAAATAAGTTAAAATGAACTTAATAAAGTTATAGAATTTTTCAGAATATTTTTCCCGTTATTTTTATGCAAAAAGGACTAAAAATGTAACGCGCTTTAACTAGAAGGACTAAAACTGCCAAACTAAGAAACTTAGGGACTGAAGCTGTGAAAACAATTTATAAAGGACTTAAATTGACATACCAGTGGACTTCAAGCCTTATATGGACATATGGACAAGTTTTGGACTATTATGGACTATGGACTTAACCGAGGACTAACGACGTAACGCAAACACAGCTAGAGTAAAAAGTATAGAATCTGAAAAGGGACAAGGACCAATTAATTTCACTTGACACTCTTAGTTTATTTTTCATTTTTCATCTTTCATTTCATATGCATTTTATATTTTAGTTATGCATTATTTAAAGTTTCGTTATTTGAAATATTAGCGATTTCACTTTGCATATCATTTCATCCTATATTTTTAGGAGATAAGATTTTGAGTCAAGTAACATAAAACCAAGATAATATTATAGATATATTATTTTTAACTTGAGGCATTTTAAGCATATCACACTCATATCACTGATCAAATCGTTATACGATTTATCCTTTCCACATTCGTTATTAGTAGTAAGTTAGACTCTTAGACTTCGCTTATATTCAGGTCTCGTACTGAAGAAGCTTTCGTGATCGTTTACTTGATCTTATAATTTCGTCTAGTCAGATACGCTCCAGGTGAGTCGTGGCCCCTACTTTTAACACTTATTTTTAATAACTCTTTTGGGGGAGATACATGCTTTAACTGTTTTCAGTTACTTATATAAAACTCTTATGATTTACTCAAAATCATCCACCATGCTTTACATGTTTGAGAGGAATATATGTTCGTTATATGTGCAAACTACTTGTTTAGCTTAAACACTAAATTTGAAGGATAACATTTTCAAAACTACTTGACGTGACATGATACTGAGACTCATTGTAGGCATTCATATAACAAATGGATGTACTGTTACTTTACTGTGATATTTCTACATCCCAACTGGAAATAATTGCCAAGACCAGAATACGTATATTTTATGAACCCTGAGACCTATATTGCCTAAGTTTACTTTATTGCCATAAAGTCCCTCGATCATGAGCCATTAATCACTGCGGTGAGCGCGAATATAGTGAACAGCTTCGAAACCTGTTAGAGGCTGACGACCTATCCCACTAAATACTTGGACGGAATGCCTACATGGTTAGTCGTATTTAGTCGCGATACACTATATTTGAGAAAAAATAGGAATTGGCAAATCACCTATTACATGAGGGCTAAAAACACCCATCAGTAACCCTGATGGGACACTGCCGTTTTACGGTACTCTGTTAACGTTTTGCGTGTCATGAGGCTTAGGGCAATATAACTTTATGAATATATGAATGTTTCATATATATCTTAGGATACAGCTGTATTTAGTAACCACCACTCCACACTGATAGATTTCAGACACTAGATTAATGTTTTCACTATGTGTTATGATTATGAATCATGTACTTGAACCTTAGTTGTTATCATATGTGACTTAATTGTGAATTCTACAAAAGACAACCCAAAATATTTGGTATATTGTTACTCCTAAAAGTTGACCCAACACATCATTTCGAGCATATAACAACGTAGCTCATTTTCATTTAAAAACTTGAAACTTATGATCACTTGAGATCATACATGAATTACTTGAGGATTTTATTCAACACAAATTGTTATTAAATGAAGAACTATTATTTATTGCGACAATCACTGTACACCTCTTAAAATCTATTGAAAAGAAGTTCTTTTCTATTAAACTCCACGAACTCACCAACCATTGTGTTGACGTTTTAAGCATGTTTATCTCAGGTAAATTAACGGAGCAGGACAAGACACGGAGCGGGCATCTTATACTCTGATAAATAAACTGGTGTAAAATCAAATATGTCATTCTTTCCAAATTACCATACTTTTGGTGGGATTTTCAAATCAGATATTTTCCTTTTATACTAAAACTATTATTTCGAATGACATATAACTTTCAAAACGCCTATTCTGGACCGTTTTTCTGAAATTTTAACTCGATCCTCACCGTAACACCCTAATTATTTTTCCGCTGCCACTAAACAAATTAGGGGGTGTTACAGTTTGGTATCAGAGCCTCAGGTTATAGAGAACCAAATATTTTCAAACATCGAACTATAACCACACTTTCAAAATAAATGATTTTACACCTTATCATCTTATGCCTTCCGTGTCTGCAGACTGTCGTGCTCAATACATTATCTACTAAGATTGTTTTGTACTAATCTTTACATGCTTGATGTATACTCTTCACACATTACACACTGCATTATTTCACACTCAACGTTACATCTTGAACGTATAAATACTCATAATTATTATTTTCGATTGCTACAGTAACATGTCTTCCCTACCAGTTGACATCGCTAAGACTACCTCTCCTACTACCCATGTATCACCTAGCTATCATATTACACCAAATACTGAAGATCCTTATGTACAAATGTCACAACCTCAACCCGACATAGAACTTACTCAGAAATCATCTTCGTCATCACCTACTCACTCACCTCCACATCAGAAACTTAGGAGAGCAACCGAATCCTATTCAGATCCGATTGGTGGTCAACCAACATTTGAATTTGGACAAAGTTCACGTCAAGAAATGACGTGGGAAAATATCAACCTAAATTCTCCCTTACCTAATACCTCAGATTTCTCCATGCCAGATGTCCCAAACAATGTATCCTCACCCAAATCTCCTGACTACAATATAGACATCCGAGACTCCATATGGATTCACCTTCACCAACACACCAGCATACTAAACGCTCACTCTGAACAGCTAAAAGAGTTACAACCATTACGATTCGAATGGTATGACCGTAACATTGATACCCTGTTCAAGAGGACTGATGCTGAAAGACGAGAAGTGTTTGGTTTAGGAGTGAATATTGGTAACATGAAGGACAATTACGAACAAGAACTTAGAAACTTGGATGCCAGAACCCGCTGTTTAGGTAGAGGCCATACTCAAACCCACATTAGGATTGAAGACATTGAAAGAGCATTATGGTTAGCTAGAGACGCAGCAAGAACCCAAAGCCAAAAGATTGCAGCCTTGGAAAACATGTTAGCTAATCAGATGAATGCGTGCCAGGAACGTTTCTCAGCCATGGAAGCTGCACAACTGGATCTTGAGGCAGAAGTTAGACGTTTACGTCAGAGACATAACTGATCTTAAGTATCGTTGTTGTACTGAATAAACCAAATAGTTTTGGTTAGTATTTCATGTATTCGCAATAATTCTGTAACTCTCAGAAATTGTAATCGACTTTTAAGCTATGACAGTCTTGTTCTATCTTATCGTTCTATTGTAAACAAATTTCTCCCACCAAACCCTAATATTGTGCAATAAGTACAAAGAGCCATGCAAAACCTCGTCATTTGTTACTCTTTTAAGAAAACAAATAACCCACGTAAATCAATGTGTAACACCCCGACCCGTCAAGGGTAAAGATATCACAAATATATGGTTTCATATCAGAACAACATAGCATCCATAAACCAAAATAGCGGAAGTCAAATACATAATCCAATAATAAGTCAACATGACTTATATCCAAATGAAAGGAAATAAAAGAAGTACATAAGTTCAATGCCTAAACAATGGCAACATAATGTCTAAGGAAATCAAATGGTATATAAGCTATAAGGAATAAGCTCCACTCAAGTGCACTCAACCCCAAAGCCATGCCCAGCTCCTAGCTTAAATACCTGCCGCGGGAAAAGAAAACGCGGCTGAGCTACTAGAGCTCAGTGAACAGATATAACGTAACAAGCAGTAGCATAATGAATAATACATGAGTAAATGAGAATGGAAGCATGAATACATGGTAAGAATACATGGTATCATAATGGAAAGGACAAAGGTGTATGGTAAAGAAAGGTCAGTAATCCACTACGAGCCCATAACATGAAATCATAATCATAATCATAATCATAGCCATAAACATGTAGAGGGGAGACCTCTTAGTATCCTGTAAATATGAGGGGTGTCCTCATCATGGGTTGGAGTAGCTAGCTCCCGGAGTGTGAAAGACGTGTATCGCACACACCATCAGTCACCATGAATAACATAACATAACATAACATGTACATGAACAAATCTAGGATGCATCCATACGCCCCAGGTGGCCATAATCTGCCTCTACGTAAACATAACATGCAGGGACGGGACAGGTCATCACTCTCCTGCCCTAGAGTCATGCCATCGGTGCATCGACTGACATGGACATGAAACCCTCATGCCTAGTGAGTGGCTCGTAGTATCAAACTGAGGGTAAAGGTCAAGTATCATGAATCATGTTTTAAGTTTACTTGAATAGGTCAATATCATGTTTCATAAGTTCATAATCATGGTTCATAATCATGGTTCATAAGCAAGGTTCATATGCAAAGGTTCATAAGTAAAGGTTCATAATCATAAAAGGTTCAATATCATGATGGTTCAAAAGATCGGAGTTCATGAATGAAGGGAACATAGCAATGGTATAGGGAAACCCTAATATGAATCATAACAAGAGAATGAAGGCCTCTTAATAAAGAAGCAGAATATCTGTACCTTATTGCTTGACAAGGATCACACTGAAAAAGATGATAAAGAGCACAGAACTACTCCCTCTTCACACCTAGAGGAGTAAAGACATGATTACTAAAGATCCCATTTCCATATTAAGTAACTTTCTATTTTTAGCAGGTTTCCATTTTTAGAAAGTTTCCTTATTTAGTAAGTTTCCAAAATTAGCAGATTTCTATAATGAGTAAGATTTAAGTATTATGATTTAGTTAAGTCATTAATTTAGTCTCATTATGGAATTAGGGTTGGTTTTAGCAAGTTATAAAAGTTTAGGGTTAAATATGACAAGTTTACATAGTTTAGGGTTTTAATTGTAAATATATCAAATTAAAGGTCTAGAATGAAAATATCATAAGTTACTTATTTAAATACCCCATTTATTTAGAATTACCTCTTTAGCCCATTAAGTTCCATATTTTACACTTTAAACCCTTTATTTATAAAAGTTACAAAATAAACCCTAAAGTTACATAATTTACAATTTAATCCATATAATATCTTTAATTACACCATTAACCCTTAGATACAGAATCTACCTTCTAATTTCATGCATGGTACGATTTAACCCTTTAGTTTCCCATAATTACACATTTAGTCCCTATAATTATAAAACATATATATTAATTTGTAAATTCCAAATAATTACATATTAGCCCCCATAATTATCCAAACTTACACCAAACCATCTTAACATTATAATTTACTCAAAATGACCTCAAGTTTCCAGTATTTACATTTTTAGTCCCTTGATTTAATTAAATTGCAAATCGAATTACTAATTATATATAATTACCCATTTAACCTTTTAAATACAAAATTTACATATAGACCCCTCATTTAACATTTTATACGAATTCTACCATGTTCAAATAACTTACAAAAATTATCCCTTAAGTTTTTAGAATTACAAAACACACCCTTATATTTATTTCTACAAATCGATACACTTTTAATTAACCAAATCAAAACCCTAATTTCACTAATCATTACATCATCATAACCACATTATTTAGACACATAAATTTTCCAGATTTAATCATGAAATCCTTAGGTCAAATTATTTTTAGGGTTTTCCATAATTTCACTTTTATTTCTATTTAGCCGATTTACAATAATTTCCACAATAATAGATTTAGACCTCCACAATTCAAATGAACATTTTTATAGTGTTATATGATGATCATAGATGCCATGAAAAATAATAACATGATCCAGAAAAATCGCATGCATACATTTTGATAATTAATTCGATTCTAGGGTTTATATCACAATATTTTCCATACGCTTTATCTATGATGCATGGGCTGTTTTTATCATTTTTCCCATGTTATAATTGATCATTAGAAGCTGAGAAAAATACCAGAATAGTTTTAGAATGATCGAATGGATTGATGGAGATTTATGTTACACGCTAGAATAATTCGACAAAAGGAAATTCACCAAGCCTTCAAGCGCGACCAAAACACCTTGCACATATTTTTCGTAGGGCATATACAATGTAAGGATCTCAGGAAAAATAAGGAATGAATTTATTAGAGATCGAATGAATTAATATGGTACTTACCTCACTTTTGTACTCGACACAAAGGAAATTCGAAAACACATGAACTAGGCTACCACAATTCGATTTTCTATTTTTCTAGGCTTCTTAGGATTGTGATGAACTCAGGAAAATTAGTTCTTGATCTCCAAAATTTCGTATGAGCACAATAAGGATTTTTGTGTGTTTTCTTTTCAATCGACACTTAGGGTTTTTGGAATAAAATGTGATGATTGAATTATAAAATGAAGGACCGGTCAAAGGGGGAGGATAAATGGCCAAAAATTCAGGATTTTGATTAGGAGCATTATTGCTTTGATTATCCCTTTAATTACCCTTAAATTTCCTTTAATTTCCTTTTATTAATTCATAACTTTTGAATTTAAATTCTATTTGGCGCCCAAGGGCATTTTGGTAATTTTCATGGCTTGTATAAATGTTAAATGGTGTTGTTAAAATTATTTGGGATCATAACTTGTTCATTGCTAGAAGTTTGGAATTTATTTTGTGCTTTACATATGTTTTATTTAGATTTAAATTCCCAGGGGCAATTTGGTCATTTTACATGTTATAGAATTTCAGGTATTACAACTTCTTCCCCACTAACAGAAAAATTTCGTCCTCAAAATTTGCAAGGACATAAGAAAGGAAACATGACAGAAACGAAACTGAACATACCAGATCAAAACATGAAATGAGGATAACTCGATCGTATTGACTCTTCGGTCTCCCAGGTTGCCTCGCGCGCTGGGTGATTCCGCCAAAGAATCTTTACAAAAGGAATGACCTTATTCCTCATAACGCGCTCTTGACGCTCTAACACCGCTTCCGGTTCTTCAGATAAGGTCATATCGGGACGGATTTGATCAAACGGATAAGAAGCCACATGTAGAGGATGATAGTTGTATCCCCTCAAAAGAGATACATGAAATACATTATGAACATGAGCCAACTGAGGTGGTAAAGCTAGACGATACGATACTTCTCCGATACGTTCCAGAATTTCAAAAGGTCCAATAAACCGAGGGCTGAGCTTGCCCTTTATACCAAAACGTTTGACGCCTCGGAACGGAGATACTTTAAGAAATACCCGGTCGCCGACATTAAACTCTAGATCCCGACGGTGTTTATCCGCATTACTCTTTTGACGCGCTCGTGCCTCTTTCAATTTCTCCTTAGCCGTAGCAACCTTTTCATTTGTCACCTCTATCATCTCAGGTCCTTCAAGAAGACGTTCCCCTACTTCATTCCAACATACCGGTGCTCTGCACTTCCGCCCATATAACATCTCAAAAGGTGCCATATCAATGCTCGCGTGCCAACTGTTATTATAAGCGAACTCTACCAAACACAGATAATCGTCCCAACTACCCGTCCATTCCAACGCACACGCCCGTAACATATCCTCTAATGTCTGGATGGTCCTCTCCGACTGACCATCAGTTTGGGGATGAAAAGCGGTACTGAACTTAAGACGAACACCCCAAACTTTATGCAATCCCTTCCAGAAGCGCAAAGTAAAACGAGGATCACGATCAGAAACGATAGAAAAAGGAGTGCCATGCAATCTAACAATCTCCTGCGTGAAAATCTCTGACAACTTACTAACACTGTAGCTCATACGGATGGGTAAGAAATGAGCGGATTTAGTTAGCCGATCAACGACCACCCAAATCGCATCATGTTTCCTACGAGTCAACGGTAAACCACAAACAAAATCCATAGATATTTCATCCCACTTCCAAACTGGAATCTCCAAAGGCTGCAATAACCCACTAGCTCTCTGGTGTTCAATCTTGACCTGCTGACAGGTCATACATCTAGCTACAAACGATGCCACATCCTGCTTCATGCCGTTCCACCAGAAATGTTGCTTCAGATCCCGATACATCTTGGTAGAACCAGGATGGATAGAAAAAGGAGAACTATGAGCCTCAGTCAACAAAGCCTCACGTAGATCAGGATCATTAGGAACACATAATCGATCCCCATACCATACAATACCACTATCATCGACCCGAAACTCAGACTGCTTACCTTCCTCGACATTCTGCACAATAGCCCAGAGTTCACCATCGTCCTTCTGGGCTTCCTTAATTTGCAGCATTAAGTTTGATTCCACCTTCAAACTTGCCCAATACCCACTAACGCCCTTTACACATAGCTCAACCTCTAACCGCTCTAAGTCCTGAAGAATACGAGGCTCGATATTCATACTAGCAATCATACCCGATTTCCTGCTGAGTGCATCGGCAACAACATTCGCCTTGCCGGGATGATACTGGATATTAGTGTCGTAATCTTTCAGAAGCTCCAACCATCTCCTCTGCCTCATGTTGAGCTCCTTCTGGGTAAATATGTATTTGAGACTCTTATGATCCGTGAAGATATCACATGATTCACCGTATAAGTAATGTCTCCATATTTTCAACGCAAATACCACAGCTGCCAACTCTAGATCATGGGTCGGATAATTTTCCTCATAGGGTTTTAACTGCCTTGAAGCATAGGCAATTACTTTCCCGTTCTGCATGAGAACACAACCTAAACCCTTCTTGGAAGCGTCACTATAAATCTGAAATCCTCCCGAACCCGACGGTAAAGTCAAAATAGGTGCAGACACTAGTCGTCGTTTCAACTCCTCAAAGCTCTGCTCACGCTCATCCGTCCACACAAACTTTTCACCTTTTCTCATCAACTGAGTCAACGGTAAAGCCAACTTCGAAGACCCCTCGACAAAACATCGATAGTAACCAGCTAAACCCAGAAAACTCCTGACTTCGGTTACCGTGGTAGGTCTTGGCCATTTTGTGATAGCCTCGACCTTAGCTGGATCCATGGTAATCCCATCTGCAGACACGACGTGACCAAGGAAAGCAACTCGGTCCAACCAAAACTCACACTTGGAAAATTTAGCGTATAATTTCTGCTGACTCAGAATACCCAAAACAGTACGCAAATGCTGCTCGTGCTCTTCCGCCGACTTAGAATATACCAGAATATCATCAATGAAAACGATGACGAATTTATCAAGGAATTCATGGAAAAACCGGTTCATTAAGTCCATAAATACTGCAGGAGCATTTGTTAACCCAAAAGGCATAACTAAAAACTCATAATGTCCGTACCGGGTACGGAAAGCAGTCTTAGAAATGTCCTGCTCTTTAACCCGCAACTGGTGATAACCAGATCGCAAGTCAATCTTGGAGAATACTTTAGCTCCCTGCAACTGATCGAACAAGTCATCGATGCGAGGTAGCGGATAACGGTTTCGAATAGTGATGCGGTTTAGCTCCCGGTAATCGATACACAACCGCATAGACCCATCTTTCTTCTTTACAAAAAGTACAGGAGCACCCCATGGTGACACACTCGGACGAATAAATCCACAGTCCAATAGCTCTTCTAGCTGCTCCTTTAACTCCTTAAGTTCCACCGGTGCCATCCGGTACGGAGCCTTAGAGATAGGCTCAGCGCCGGGAATCAGATCGATACTAAATTCAACCTCTCTGGCCGGAGCAAGACCAGGAAGTTTTTGAGGGAAAACATCAGAAAACTCCCGAACAATATGAACAGTATTAATATCAGGACTCTCTACAGAAGAATCTTTAACAGAGGCCAAATAACCTTGGCAACCATGAGATATTAGAGTCCTTGCTTTCAAAGCAGAGATAATTTTCACAGATTTTAGAGAGCGTGTTTCATGAAAGACAAATTCAGGCTGAGTTAGATCACCAAAAATTACTTTTCGAGCATGACAGTCAATGGTGGCTCTATGAAAAGATAACCAATCCATGCCCAGAATAACGTCGAAATCAACCATGTCCAAAGGGAGCAGATTTGCCGAACGAATCCGGTCATCGAATCGTATAGGACAATTTACATATTCATGATCAATAAGAGTACTGAGTTTCATGGGAGTGGAGAGGGATACTTGATTACTTAGTGGTGTTGGTAATATTTTAAGTTTCTATAACCAGATTCAAAGATATAATCGAGTGTGTAGCTCCAGTATCAAAAAGTGTGAAAATAGCGTGATCACCAATATATAAAACGCCCGTAATCGTACCTGAAGATTGTGCCGCCTGATCCCGAGTCATAGAATATACACGGCCAGTGTTGGGTGGAGGGGGAGGTTTCAAGTAGTTCCCGGTTTTCTCCGGGTTTTGCTTTGGACAATCTTTCACCCGATGCTCTGTCGAACCACATCCAAAACAAGTCCCAGAAGCCCGACGACATGGTCCATTGTGGCGCTTGCCACACGTGGTACAAATAGGATAAGAATAAGAACCCCCAGATGCACCTCCCTGAGAACTAGAACCCGAAGCCCTGCTCTGCTGATCACTCCTAGCAGTCTGGTCTCTCCACTGTTTCTGACTGGTGTTGCGTCCCGAGCGATCATCTCCCTGCCTAGGAGTGAACCTGGAATCCTGCCCTCTAGTATCCGACCTCCTCTGATCATAGTTCCTGCCAGCCTGACCCTGATGGTCGTATCGTCGATCCCCCTGTCCACGAGAATCATAACTCCTGTCATTCCGGCCCTTAAAATCCCTGTTCTGACCCTGAGTCTGAATCCTATCCCCATCTCTGTTTCTCTTATACCCAGATCCCTGATGAAATATCTCGATATTGCGAGCTGCGTCGCAACATTCTGCCGGGTCTCGAAACTCATCATTAAGTATGCGGTCTAGTACCCACCTAATACAATAGCAAAAGAAAAATGTATTAATGTCTATTGGTACCAACCATCAACTTAAATAGGTTACTAACCTCTTGAGTCCCCATTTTTGTAACACCCCGACCCGTTGACTTATATTCAGTCTTCCTTATAGCTTATCTTTACCCTTGACGGGTCGGGGTGTTACAATTTATGATTTCAGATTTATAGTGACGCTTCCAAGAAGGGTTTAGGTTGTGTTCTCATGCAGAACGGGAAAGTAATTGCCTATGCTTTAAGGCAGTTAAAACCCTATGAGGAAAATTATCCGACCCATGATCTAGAGTTGGCAGCTGTGGTATTTGCGTTGAAAATATGGAGACATTACTTATACGGTGAATCATGTGATATCTTCACGGATCATAAGAGTCTCAAATACATATTTACCCAGAAGGAGCTCAACATGAGGCAGAGGAGATGGTTGGAGCTTCTGAAAGATTACGACACTAATATCCAGTATCATCCCGGCAAGGCGAATGTTGTTGCCGATGCACTCAGCAGGAAATCGGGTATGATTGCTAGTATGAATATCGAGCCTCGTATTCTTCAGGACTTAGAGCGGTTAGAGGTTGAGCTATGTGTAAAGGGCGTTAGTGGGTATTGGGCAAGTTTGAAGGTGGAATCAAACTTAATGCTGCGAATTAAGGAAGCCCAGAAGGACGATGGTGAACTCTGGGCTATTGTGCAGAATGTCGAGGAAGGTAAGCAGTCTGTTGTAATACCTGAAATTCTATAACATGTAAAATGACCAAATTGCCCCTGGGAATTTAAATCTAAATAAAACATATGTAAAGCACAAAATAAATTCCAAACTTCTAGCAATGAACAAGTTATGATCCCAAATAATTTTAACAACACCATTTAACATTTATACAAGCCATGAAAATTACCAAAATGCCCTTGGGCGCCAAATAGAATTTAAATTCAAAAGTTATGAATTAATAAAAGGAAATTAAAGGAAATTTAAGGGTAATTAAAGGGATAATCAAAGCAATAATGCTCCTAATCAAATTCCTGAATTTTTGGCCATTTGTCCTCCCCCTTTGACCAGTCCTTCATTTTATAATTCAATCATCACATTTTATTCCAAAAACCCTAAGTGCCGATTGAAAAGAAAACACACAAAAATCCTTATTGTGCTCATACGAAATTCTGGAGATCAAGAACTAATTTTCCTGAGTTCATCACAATCCTAAGAAGCCTAGAAAAATAGAAAATCGAATTGTGGTAGCCTAGTTCATGTGTTTTCGAATTTCCTTTGTGTCGAGTACAAAAGTGAGGTAAGTACCATATTAATTCATTCGATCTCCAATAAATTCATTCCTTATTTTTCCTGAGATCCTTACATTGTATATGCCCTATGAAAAATATATGCAAGGTGTTTTGGTCGCGCTTGAAGGCTTGGTGAATTTCCTTTTGTCGAATTGTTCTAGCGTGTAACATAAATCTCCATCAATCCATTCGATCATTCTAAAACTATTCTGGTATTTTTCTCAGCTTCTAATGATCAATTATAACATGGGAAAAATGATAAAAACAGCCCATGCATCATAGATAAAGCGTATGGAAAATATTGTGATATAAACCCTAGAATCGAATTAATTATCAAAATGTATGCATGCGATTTTTCTGGATCATGTTATTATTTTTCATGGCATCTATGATCATCATATAAGACTAGAAAAATGTTCATTTGAATTGTGGAGGTCTAAATCTATTATTGTGGAAATTATTGTAAATCGGCTAAATAGAAATAAAAGTGAAATTATGGAAAACCCTAAAAATAATTCGACCTAAGGATTTCATGATTAAATCTAGAAAATTTATGTGTCTAAATAATGTGGTTATGATGATGTAATGATTAGTGAAATTAGGGTTTTGATTTGGTTAATTAAAAGTGTATCGATTTGTAGAAATAAATATAAGGGTGTGTTTTGTAATTCTAAAAACTTAAGGGATAATTTTTGTAAGTTATTTGAACATGGTAGTATTCGTATAAAATGTTAAATGAGGGGTCTATATGTAAATTTTGTATTTAAAAGGTTAAATGGGTAATTATATATAATTAGTAATTCGATTTGCAATTTAATTAAATCAAGGGACTAAAAATGTAAATACTGGAAACTTGAGGTCATTTTGAGTAAATTATAATGTTAAGATGGTTTGGTGTAAGTTTGGATAATTATGGGGGCTAATATGTAATTATTTGGAATTTACAAATTAATATATATGTTTTATAATTATAGGGACTAAATGTGTAATTATGGGAAACTAAAGGGTTAAATCGTACCATGCATGAAATTAGAAGGTAGATTCTGTATCTAAGGGTTAATGGTGTAATTAAAGATATTATATGGATTAAATTGTAAATTATGAAACTTTAGGGTTTATTTTGTAACTTTTATAAATAAAGGGGTTAAAGTGTAAAATATGGAACTTAATGGGCTAAAGAGGTAATTCTGAATAAATGGGGTATTTAAATAAGTAACTTATGATATTTTCATTCTAGACCTTTAATTTGATATATTTACAATTAAAACCCTAAACTATGTAAACTTGTCATATTTAACCCTAAACTTTTATAACTTGCTAAAATCAACCCTAATTCCATAATGAGACTAAATTAATGACTTAACTAAATCATAACACTTAAATCTTACTCATTATAGAAATCTGCTAATTTTGGAAACTTACTAAATAAGGAAACTTTCTAAAAATGGAAACCTGCTAAAAATAGAAAGTTACTTAATATGGAAATGGGATCTTTAGTAATCATGTCTTTACTCCTCTAGGTGTGAAGAGGGAGTAGTTCTGTGCTCTTTATCATCTTTTTCAGTGTGATCCTTGTCAAGCAATAAGGTACAGATATTCTGCTTCTTTATTAAGAGGCCTTCATTCTCTTGTTATGATTCATATTAGGGTTTCCCTATACCATTGCTATGTTCCCTTCATTCATGAACTCCGATCTTTTGAACCATCATGATATTGAACCTTTTATGATTATGAACCTTTACTTATGAACCTTTGCATATGAACCTTGCTTATGAACCATGATTATGAACCATGATTATGAACTTATGAAACATGATATTGACCTATGCAAGTAAACTTAAAACATGATTCATGATACTTGACCTTTACCCTCAGTTTGATACTACGAGCCACTCACTAGGCATGAGGGTTTCATGTCCATGTCAGTCGATGCACCGATGGCATGACTCTAGGGCAGGAGAGTGATGACCTGTCCCGTCCCTGCATGTTATGTTTACGTAGAGGCAGATTATGGCCACCTGGGGCGTATGGATGCATCCTAGATTTGTTCATGTACATGTTATGTTATGTTATGTTATTCATGGTGACTGATGGTGTGTGCGATACACGTCTTTCACACTCCGGGAGCTAGCTACTCCAACCCATGATGAGGACACCCCTCATATTTACAGGATACTAAGAGGTCTCCCCTCTACATGTTTATGGCTATGATTATGATTATGATTATGATTTCATGTTATGGGCTCGTAGTGGATTACTGACCTTTCTTTACCATACACCTTTGTCCTTTCCATTATGATACCATGTATTCTTACCATGTATTCATGCTTCCATTCTCATTTACTCATGTATTATTCATTATGCTACTGCTTGTTACGTTATATCTGTTCACTGAGCTCTAGTAGCTCAGCCGCGTTTTCTTTTCCCGCGGCAGGTATTTAAGCTAGGAGCTGGGCATGGCTTTGGGGTTGAGTGCACTTGAGTGGAGCTTATTCCTTATAGCTTATATACCATTTGATTTCCTTAGACATTATGTTGCCATTGTTTAGGCATTGAACTTATGTACTTCTTTTATTTCCTTTCATTTGGATATAAGTCATGTTGACTTATTATTGGATTATGTATTTGACTTCCGCTATTTTGGTTTATGGATGCTATGTTGTTCTGATATGAAACCATATATTTGTGATATCTTTACCCTTGACGGGTCGGGGTGTTACAATTTATGGTATCAGAGACAGGTTTCCGAAACCCGTTGGCTTAGGCCTTTGACCTGTGAGGATTGGGTAGACATTAGGTTTTCCTTTCGCGTACTCTTTTCCTTATTCTGCTCTGTCATATTTTTGCTTCACCTTACTAATCGTCTTCATAATTCTATAGTGATTGTAACACCCTAGGCAAATCCTACATCGGCTGTGACCTGGAGAGATGCTGGGTTCATAAGATTACATTCGCCTTACAATGACACAACGCGTTTTGTGGTCTACTGCGAGTGGGGTTCTTAGGAACTGGCAGTTAAGCGTGCTCATGTGAGAGTAGTACTGGCTTGGGTGACTTGCGGGGAAGTCTTCAAATGAGGCCACAAAAACAAAGCCGTGAGCCTGCGGGCAAAGCGGACAATATTGTGGTCTGAGTAGGCGGGATGTTACAAGTGGTATCAGAACCACTCCTGAGCCGTTCGGGATGGTAGGGCAAACCTCATCGAGGACGATGAGTCCCTAAGGGGGGGGGTGATTGTAACACCCTAGGCAAATCCTACATCGGCTGTGGCCTGGAGAGATGCTGGGTTCATAAGATTACATTCGCCTTACAATGACACAACGCGTTTTGTGGTCTACTGCGAGTGGGGTTCTTAGGAACTGGCAGTTAAGCGTGCTCATGTGAGAGTAGTACTGGCTTGGGTGACCTGCCGGGAAGTCTTCAAATGAGGCCACAAAAACAAAGCCGTGAGCCTGCGGGCAAAGCGGACAATATTGTGGTCTGAGTAGGCGGGATGTTACACAATGCGACATTAATAAAAGACCTTGTGTTGGTTGTTTTGCAAAAAAATCAATCAGGCAAGTTATTAGAGTTATGTTGATTTTGATGATTGTATTCAAACTTACTATGACATTATTGGTGATTGTACATCAAATATACCTCGACTAAACAATAAATCATAGAATTCCAAGAACAAATATTCAGAAGAAAACTTGATGAATGAAGAGAAAGTTGCTGAACTTCAGCTTTTGTAAAAGAATCCGTTTGTTCCTTAACAATCCCATATCAAAAGATGATTACTATTTTACAATGCTACCCAGATACATCGTATTTCTATGATCTTCAATCACTAGTACAAAAATGGGATTTAGTCACACATGCTGTTTTTCGAACAGCCACACAGTCGCCTTTTTATGTGACTAAATGTACCAGAATAAAATAAACAGCCACACTTGATCCGACTTGTGTGACCATTTCGGAATTACATCCGAGGCTATAGCCACACATTTGAATATTTTCGTGACTATACGTATCTGGTAAATTTTTTTTTTTTGATTTTTTAGTCACTTATAATTTGAGACGTGTGACGGATACAAATAAGGTTGAAACGTTAGTCACACTATATATATACATATGTGACAAATATATGTCACGCAATTGAAAAGTGTGACCAAAATCCATATATGGTCACACGAAGTAATTGTGTATGTGGCTAAATCATATGCTCAAGTTTGTCACACATTATTTAAGCGTGACTGCTAGTTTTTGTTGAAAATTTAGCCACATATGAATTTGAAATGTGTGACAACTGAAAAGTAAGTTTGAAGCATAGTCACGATATGCATTTAAAAGTGACAAATATATGTCACACACTTGAGATGTGTGACCAAATGTCATATATGGTCACACTAAACCATAGGCATACATGATTAAGTGTGACCAAAATTCGATACAAATAGTCACGTAAGTTAATATGTGTATCTAAAGTTAAGTATGTGTTTGCCTGCCAATTCCTAATGTGTATGGTCACATTTAATTGTAGCACAATCATGTGACTATAGGCTATACAATAGTAACACCATACCACAAATGTGCATCTAAATTATGTTTATGGTCACATTATAAGGGTATTATATGTGACCAATACATTGAAAATAGTCACACTGAAATATTCATGTGACTAATATGTATAGCAAAATGTGAACTCAGTTATCATTAACCTTGATATTAGTCACATTGAGTGTTTGTGTGACTAAATTCAAGATGTTACATATGGTCACATGAAGTATTTATTTAGGTGTCTAAATCATAGAGTCATATTTTGAGTTCAGACTGTTAGTCATGACTCTTCATTTAATTTGCCCCATTACAATGCTGGGATTTTATAGTCTATCTAGTTTAATGCAGTAGTATGTAAGTATGTTACTTGCCCCTAGCTGGAACCAGATTACTTGACTTTCTAAAGTCAATTTTCAACTTTATAATGAAGTAACATGTTACTAAAGTGCCTGCAAGTGCATATACATGATAAATGGAAACTGCAAATACAATAAAGCTTGACTGCAAGTGGACATATACATGATAAATGTCAGACTATACATTCTAGCAGTAATAACTATACATTCTAGCAGTAATAACTATACATACTAGCAGTAATAACTATACATGTTTAAGTCAAACTATACATTGTAGCAGTAATAACTATACATTCTATTTCTTGTCCTTGGGTCCTAGATACTCTTCCATCTTCCTGAGCAGTTCATATGCCATGTCATCATAATTAAGCTGAAGCTTGAGTGTTTTCTTCCCACGCAACATCTGATGTAGAATGTCTTTGTGAAACTTTAAAGGGTAATCCTTTTCTACAAGCATGTAGATCACCAACTCATTCACAGTTAAAGCATGTACTCCACATCGTTGAAAATTTTTCCATTCTTTAACAGTATTGTGCGTTAGTCTTCTCCAACATTCATCTTCATGATTTGGTTCAAACATTACCTTTAAATAATTCCAAACTTCTCTATCATAATTAGCTTGTTCTGGTGTCTTATTACCAAATCTTTGTTTGAGTAATTTCCATAGAGCTATCATATCTTGTCTATCAAAATCATGAACCATGTGAAGAAAGCTTACATACCTTCTAGAAGAATCATCATGCCTCTTAATATCGTAATAAACTGTTTCCCCAAAAGATCCAGACTTATAATCAACAATGGGATGTTTGACAGTTAAAGGTTGTGCATCCATGGCTTCTCCTACAGAGTCAACTGCAAGTTCAGTGTGAGCTTGCATTTGTTCTTCAGCAACAGCTTGCTCAGTTTGTTCTTGTTTTCTCTTTTTACTGCTTTCTATTTCCAACTGTTCACCTGCTCTCTTTGAACTGTCATTCAAGAAGAGATCATTGTTTCTCTTGGCAATTGCATATAATTCTTCAATTCTTTTATCATCCAAGAATTTCAAATCCTTTAGTTTTCATCTGTCCACATTCTTCAAATACCTGCACATGAGTAGATGTTTATGATATGATGTACATATTGGGTATTGTTGATATTAATATAAATACCTTTGCAAAAAAAAAAAAAAAAAAAAAAAAAAAAAAAAAAAAAAAAAAAAAAAAAACTACCTGCACATGAGATCTCTTCTTTGTTTTTGAGTGGGTGGCTTGTTCTTCTTAGCTGCATATCTTTGTTCTGCATACAACTTCTTTTTTGCATCAAAAAATTCTTTCAGCATCCTGGCTTTTTCATCTACTGAGTACTTATCTTGCTCTTGTTTATGTAGTTTCTTAGCAAGCTCAGAATCAGCTGCAACCTAAGCCCTTTGCTCATCCCATGAAGCTATTAACTCTGCATCTTTTTCTTCTTGTATTCTCCTTTGTTCCAAAATTGTCTGATGTTCTGCATCATACTTTTGTGAGAATTTCATAGCAATTTCAGCATCAACTTTTAATTGCTCTTCTTTTGATAATGGTTTCTCCACAGGCTCTTCAGTAAGAATCCCTTTACCTTTGCCTTGTACCTGTGGAGTTGATTGTTTAGCTTTTGGAGAGGATGATGGCTCTTGTATCACAACACCTTTGGTTACTGGTTTTGCTGTCTTCAGCTCAGCAAGTACACTAACAGCATTTGCAAAAACCTCTGGTGTAGCAGTACTAGCTTTTGTAGTACCAACTGTAATTGGCTCAGTATCACTATCAGCATTTGTAACCTTGCCCAAACGATGATCAATCACCACTTGATTCCCTTGGTTATCCTCCCCTGAAACTTTGCCTTCATTCCCTCCCTGTTTGGGAGCATCCTTAGAAGCTTCAGAAGATTTAACCTTTTGTTTGGGAATTCTTGATCCTTTGACTCCTTCTAAATACCTAACCCTTCTCTTCAAATCCTTTATCTCCCCACCTTGAGCTTTGATGACTCCATCTTGGGAAGAAGCTATTGCTCGCAGATCACCAATTTGTGCAGACAGCTTGGCACAGGTATCCTTCAATTCATTCAAAAGTTGCATACTATCCTCACCACTTCGGCTTGTGTTACCTAGCCCGAGAGGTGGATCACTGGAAAAGTTAAGTTCAGTCTCACCCCTAGGATGAACATCCGAACCCCCCATTGTTTCCATGTGACTGGGACCTTCACCTGAATCAGTTCCAGAGGAACTTTCTTCATTAGAAGTTGTCTTGGTTCGGGTCTTAATGATGTTACCACTGTCCTGTGCTGCTGCTAAGCTAGACACAGTAGTGGCAGCCCTTGCCAACATGTCACTCTCCCCCCCCCCCAGTGACATCCTCATCTGCAACAGTTGGTATAGAACCACTAGCCTGAGGTAGCTCAGTGTTCTTGGTGTTAGTACTACGTTTATAGGTCTTTTGTTGTTGTTCTGTGGGTGTGTGATGGGTACCAGCTGGGATTGCTGAACCTTCACCCATTTGGGTTTGAGCTAGTGCCAACATTGTTGGAAACAAAGGTGTCACTCTCCCTGAAAAATCTTTTCCAACCCTACTCATATTAGCAAAAACCTTTTTGGTAAGGCAGGGAGTGGGATAAACATTTTTGTGACTTTTCTTTTTTTTAAATTGGTTGTCCAAAAAGAGTTGCAAAAACCTTGGATATAGAAAATATTTAGCCAAAGAACCATCCAAGTTCTTAACCATATTATCAAAAATTAATTTTGAGAAATTAAATCTTTGAGTATTTTCAGCCAAACAAATTATAGCAGAAGCTAAATTACTGCTAAATTCATTCCATGCAGTGGTCTTTGGACTTAGACACACTAAGACAGTATGAATTAAGAATTTCCACTAAGGAGAAAAATTACCTTTTTGGAACTTTAAAGCATCTGTATATCTCTCATAGCCCATCAGTGCAAGTTTTTCAAAGATTGTAGTATTTGGAAGATTCTCAACTCCGTTAGCATCATCTAGGAGAAGATCTCTTCGAATAGACACCTCTGTAATGATAATCATCTGCCCATCTACAAGGGCATGGATTTGTGCTTCCCCATTAATAGTTTGGACCTTAGCAGACGACCAAAACTGGATAATGTTGGAAGTATATATAGTAGGTTTTACTGTTAATGCAAACTTAATATAGCTTGCATTAAGGAAATCAATTATCTCAGTAAAATCTACAGACTTATTGGATTTTTCTAAAAAGGCAACATTATTATGAGGTTCGGTAAAAGTTAGGTTCGACATTATGATTTGATTTGGGGGTTTTGCAATTTGACAATTAAAATTCGATTAGGGAGTGGAAGAGAGAGAGTAATGTGTGCGTGAATGTGATTGTGTGCAGCAATTGGGGGTTTATACACTTTAAGTAAAAAGTGATACAAACTACCCTGCACTCCCAACCACTGCTAAAAGGATACCCAGCAGTACAACGTTTCGCTAGCAGTACAATTGTTTATCTAGCAGTACAATAATAATAACTGTATTCAAATATCATAAACTTGTACATAATAACTGCATTCATATATTAAACCAAGTCAAAATAAGTTTACATTTACATAGGCAAAATATACATAGGCAAAATATATAAAGAAAAGATACATTAAGACACATATTTACTAGCTTCAATACTTCTGTAAACATCAACTATTTTCTCTCTTTCTTCTTCTATTTTTTTGTTCCTCTCCTCAATTTTCTTCTGATGCTCCTCAATGACCTCTAAATCTTTCTTGTTCCTTTCTTCATACATCTTTATACGCTTGTTGTGAATTTCTAACAATGCGTTTTCAACACCATACTGGCCTTTACTACATTTCTCCCAAATATTTTGGGATATGCCAATTTTTTTATATTTTTCAGGCATTGGTGGAGGAGAATCATCCCTTGGGCGTTTGTTTTTGTTGGAAGAAGGAGTTGAAGAGGAGTCAGCCATTGAAATTTGAAATTTATTTTCTAATGAAAATATCAAAGGAGTTGTATATGGTACGGTTGATTAATTATGAACGGTTTTCCATGTCGAGTTGTACAAATAGGCTAGAGAGGTATACGAACGGTTCCCAATACTTTAGGCGGGAAGAGGGACCATCGAGAGGCGCCAAAAGTAAACAGATGGATAATATTGATCGGATTTGGTTTGTGTTTGGTTTGGATTTGACTAGTGTAGTTGATCTAGAAGTGTGTTTGGTGTTGGATTGACTAATTGACTTTTTCATTAGGGTAATTGATATTTTCTATATTAATGATGTTTAATGTAATTTGTGTGCTAACTTTAATGACTAATTGACTTTTTCATTAGGGTAATTGATATTTTCTAGTACATGTTTAATGTAAATACATGCTTTAATATCTATCGCAGTCTGAATGTGTTTGAGAAGTATGGGTATATTTAGGCCACTTCCAACAATAACTCAGCCTTAACAAATTAAAATTAAAATTCAAATTCAAACGTAAGATAAAGTACAACATATTAACGCTGCGTTAACGCAGGTTAGCCCCAACAATTAAAATTCAAAGTCACGTTAATAAAATGTGTGCATTTGTACCCTATAAATACCAATGCTTCTGAAGCACAAGTCACACAGAAACACATTCCAAACTTCTCAAATACTCAAGATCCAAGCATCTCAAATTCAAGATGTCTTCCAGAAAAGATTTCGGGCAACAATTTCCAAGCCCACCTCGCCAAAAGGATTTTGGCCAACAATTTCCAAGCCCACCTCGCCAAAAGGATTTTGGCCAACAGTTTCCAAGCCCACCTAGCGAAAATGAAAAATTCCATACTCCACCCGAGCATATCTTTCCGGTTTTCCAACCGGAAAATTTTCCGGTGAATAATCAACCTGAAAATGAACCAGTTCCCAACCAAGACCCAAATCCGTTTGGGTTAACTGAGGAACAACTTAGGCAAGAGGAAGCAGATATGCAAGTCCTCCTGGAAATGGAAGCACTTGAAAGAGAAGAGGAAGCTGATCGTTTGGAGCGGCAAGCCAGGGAGGATGAAGAACGTAGGCAAAGGTGAGAGTCTGGTTTTTTCACACCTTCCGAATCCTCTGAAGATGGTTACCCAGATTCAGATGATAGTTTTTATTAATCGTCCGTTGTTTATGTTAACCGTATGTTGTTTATGTTAATCAATCATTGTTTATGTTAACGTAGTTTTTATTTGACATTTAATGTATTTCTATTTCATGTTTAATGTATTTCTATTTCATGTTTAATGTATTTGTATTTGATACTTTATTTTCAATTTATAAATTGAATTGAATTTGAATTGAATTGATAAATTTTAAATATATCCCGCCTTTTTGTTTAATTTGAATTTGAAATTTTAAAATTTAAATATCCCGCTCGTTATTAATATGTTGTACTGTTACTTTACGTTTGAATTTGAATAATACTCGTACGGTTACTTTTACTTTCAATCTGATTTTTAAAATAGCCTCCAACGGCTAGTTTAACGGCTTTCCACTATCAAAGCCACTTTCACAACACTTCGTTTTCTCACACAACTTCTTATAAAACTCTCTCGCAAGTATCACTAATTTTAACACAAACACTGTGGCTAACAAATTAACTAGCAGAGGTGCAAAAGGCTATCCTCACCCGATTACACAATGAACAAGAAAAAGAACTCAAATTGATTAACAATTTGCTAGGTGAGATAACTCGTATTATGCTACAGATGCATAATCGTGCTGATCCAGAGGTCGAAAGGTTGCGTGAGTTGCCTCAAGACCATCCAGCTATCAGGGTTGGTCTAGAAATTAAACTCTTTTAAGAAATGATGAAACAGGGTCGAAAGGTTGCGTGAGTTATTGTTGGGTGTGTTGCTCATGTACAAACATATAATCTCGGCTCATTCGTTAAATATCTCGTATACAACCATATCATCTCGGCTCATTCAATTCGTTAAACATCTCGTGTATAACCATATCATCTCGGCTCATTCGTTAAACATCTCGTATACAACCATATCATCTCGGCTCATTCGTTAAACATCTCGTGTACAACCATATCATCTCGGCTCATTCGTTAAACATCTCGTGTATAATCATATCATCTCGGCTCATTCGTTAAACATCTCGTATACAACCATATTATCTCGGCTCATTCGTTAAACATCTCGTATATATACAACCATATCATCTCAGCTCATTCGTTAAACATCTCGTATACAACCATATCATCTCGGCTCATTCGTTAAACATCTTGTGTATAACTAAAGCTCAGTTAATTAAGGGTGAGTGTGTTAAAGCTGACGTGGCATTGTGTTAAAGTTTAAAGCTGAGTTATTGTTGGGAGTGGTTAGAGTATTTTCTTTTGTTTTTTCGGTGGATTTTAGCGTGACTTAATCTTAATACCGCCAATTTTGTCCATATAATATTCAACTACGTACGGATAACTAATACCCGCGGGGAAACCCGAAAAACCGATGGATAATATTAATCGGGTATCCGGTGGGATATGGGGCGGGTACGGGTATATTATAAATGGGTTCGGTTATGGGTATACTAAAACCCGCCCCGAACCCGAACCGTTGCCATCCCTATTTACCGGCTATAGCCGGATTTCACCGCCACCTCATCACCATTATTTTTTTTTTTTTTTTTTTTTTTTTTTTAAACAAATCTTGCCACGTCAGCTATAGTTAAACCAAACCACAAATTCAATATTCAACCAGCAATTAATCCCTTTACCCGGTCATTTGTAAACACACACAAAAATCAATAAACCCTAATCAACACACACATTCTTATGGCAAACACAAGCACGCAAACAATGAAACCAAATAACAAAAAGGTAATTAGTAATTTGTGTTTTGTAAATGTAATTGGTAAGGGTACAATAACTAGTAATTATGTTTGTACTGTTGATGTGATGGTTGCACAGTATGATACATTATTTGCGATTATTAAGATAGTACTCTATAAAATTTGGAGCCAAAAATTTGATTTTTTCAAGTTTATGCTTTAATTAACAGGTTCAAAGGGAAAATTTTTAAATAATTCAATTGTTAATTTCAAATTACAACTTGGAGGCAAATTTTTGGATCGAAAATTTTTGAATCACAAACGATTCATATTCTTGGTGTATAGCCTCTTTTCTCTCCTTAAAAAAAAGACTGCAAATAAAAAACAAAAATCAAATCTTCTCTCACCATTACTCTCCAAGCTAAGCCATAATCATTTTCTTTTACCCTTTGTTGCTCAAGAGTCATGGAAACTGAACCCATTGTTGATAACCATACTTTGCTTCCTCTTGATCATATTGTACATGATGATAACGCCTTCGAATATGAATCCGAAAAGTCTTCTGATGAAGAAGATATAGATGAGCCTGTAACCAACCAAACACTTGAGATAGTAGCTAAGAGGGGCTCAACCAGGCTAGTAAAGTTTCGCGCGAAGCATGACAAACCTGGTGCAACAAAGCTCAAGGTAACCTTCGATGCATTCGGTAGGGTAACAGGGGAAAACAGAGCAGTGTTTGTGAGTTTTTTAGGAGATGTGGCTCGTGAGCAGATAGGTGTGAAGATTCTACACTGGATGAAGGTGAATAAAGAAGCAAGAGATAAACTATGGGATGAAATCTTGGTACATATATACTATTTTGTAACCCAATACTACATAAGTTTATGTATGCAGTTACATTATGTGCAACTAATTAACAACATTGTGTTAATCTTTTCAGAAATTTTTTGTTGTTGACGTCCAATACAGAAAATTGATAATGATTCGTCTTGGTAAAATGCTAAGGAATTACAGAAGGAAGCTCAAATTCAACTACATTTTGCCCAACCTAAATACACCTTCCAAACTGAATGAAGTCCCGGACTTGTATAATACAATAATGAAATCAGAAGACTGGGTCGAGTATGTTAAATACACGACCACCGAAGCATACAAGGTTTTAATTAGTCATCTTTAATTAAGTGTATATGTCATTTTATTATTTTCAGTTTGCAGCATTACCGCATCTAAACGCCTTATGATTTTGTGTTTTTAGGAGAAATCTGAGAAAGGTAAAATGGCGCGTTCCCAAAATATTTATCAGCAAAAAATGGGACGAGGTGGATATGCTTATGTCAAAGAGAAAATGTTAAGATTACACAATGTTTGTTTTACCAATTAAGAGACGATCAGTATGAGAAATGAATCTGTTTACATTGCCCAATTTGCACATTTGCATTAATACCCTCATATTTTCGATTATCTTGGTTTAACTGTACATGTGTAAGCATCCTCATATTTTCGTTTATCTTGGTTTAACTTTACATGGGTATGCATTTGATGTTTATTAGATCGAAAATAAAGAGATTGAAGCGGATGAAGAACCCCCCCGTGATGTAATGTGGGTGAAAGGAAGGGTAAACAAAGACGGCGAATACCCAAATGATGATATTAAATCAAAGGGAGATGAACTTGTAAGTTTGACTGCTAATTCTATTATTATGCTTATATAGCAGCAACATTTAACTGTGTACTAGCAGTAGTAGCTTGTATACCAGCAGTTACTCTAACAGCATCAAGAAGACTTTTAATCCCAACATTTCCTATATTTTTTGTGCAGAAAGAAGCTGATGACAAGATCAAGGAAGGAACATCGGGTTTTGATGATGGCACTGATGCCATGACATTTGTATTTGGTAAGGAAAAGGGCGGTTATGCCAGAGGAGTGGGAGGTGCAGTAACATACAAGAGTATTTTGGCCTTCCTCGAAGAAAACAAGAAGCCAATGAAAAAATTGCCTTACTTCAAACTCAACTGGATAATGAGAGACGCGAGCGTGAAGAAAAAGATAAATTGATCAAGAAATTGTCCGCCGAGATGACCGAAAAAGATGTGCAGGTCAATAAATTATCCGGTGAGGTGGAAAACACAAATATAATGCTTTCTCAAATTCTGCAACAGTTGAATGATAAAGGGATGAATATAACTCTGCCAACTGAACCATCGCCAATAGCCTCAGTTGTAAGCCATTTTTTATGTTGTTAACAATTTCATTTTCTAATGCTAACACCACTGATGCTAATGATACTAGGCATTGAACATAAACTGATGAGTGACTGTATTTCTTAATTTATATTGCAGGTGACTCCAATGGCCATTGACAATATTGCAGGTGACTCCAATGGCACTCAGACAAGTGGTGTTGTAAGTCCTAAAGATTCGGGAATTGAGGAGAAATCCAATGGCCTTGAAACTTCTAAAAAGGTAACGGAAACAATGGTAAGTATAGTAATAAAAGATCGCCCTTTGATTTTTGAATTTTACATACATGATCGACTAATGTACCGTGTTTTATATATACGTATAGGAACCTGCTGCTAAAACTGTCAGGCCTAAGCATAACCTTAAGTCACGACGAAACGGGTCTCCAGATTCCCAATCGCTACAAAATGTGTCGTCTCCAACACAACCACTGCCAACAGTATGTATTTCAACATGTTTCTTGTTACTCTTTTGTTTAAATAATGTAACGTGTTTTATATATACATATAGGAACTTGCTAAAACTGTCGGACCCAATAAGCCAAAGCAAAAGAAACGACGAAACGGGTCTCCAGATTCCCAATCGCAACAAGATGTGTCTCTAACACAAGCACTGCCAACAGTATGTATTTCAACATGTTTCTTGTTATTCTTTTGTTTAAATAATTTCTGATATATACATGCAAATTTTTTTTTTGTAGACACTTAAGTGCAAACTCTGGCACATAAAGAAATCAAATATCGTTGCTTTTGGTACCGTATACCAGTCTCATGGAAAGCAAATGCTGCATAACCTACCACTCCCAAATGATTGCTACAGAGTGTCAATTGATTCATCGTTAGTTGATGCAGCATGCATACCGGACGTAGCAAATAATGGGTTCAAAACAGTTAAGAAAGTCGAAGGTAGTATCGTTGCATGGCCAAAGGATCAAGTTATTTTTGAAGAGGTGGTACGTACATGTGTTTTTTCAACCTACATATATAATTATTCATATGTAATTCAATGTTTGATAGAAGCGTCTTTTGTTTACTACAGGTTACACCAACAAACCATGTGACTAAATGTGTACCACAGGCACCAACGAAGAAACAATATATATCTGCTAACGACTTAAGGCAAACTGCTAAGGGGGTGAAGGTTCAAAAGTCTTTAGATATTTGATTAATTAAGTACGACATTACAATTGTATATTCTGTCCAGTTATATACATTCGAGTTTAATTCAATTTGAAATTTCTTGTGTTTTTTAATATTGTTTTATATATAATATATATACACATTCCAGCAGCACTAGCATAGTACTAGCAGCAGTAACTCTGCTTCAGCAGGACTACCTTGGACTACCTTAGTACTGCTAGCAGTAGCAACTCTGCTCCAACATTATTGGTCACTCTTTGTTTAATTTGATGTGTGACTAAATAGTACCAAAGGCCACACAAAATAAAAATTCATGTGACCATTGGAAGAACAATGGTCACGCAAAATACACATTTCTTCACTTTAAACAGCATATGGTCACACTTATTAACAACTTTGGCCACTTTATGCTTAATTGTATGTGACTAAATACCCAAAACAAGCATGCTTTGTGTGACTAAATATTATAAAAGGCCACACAAACATAAAATTCAAGTGGCCATTGGATGATCAATAGTCACACAAAATACAAATTTCTTCACTTTAAACAGCATATGGTCACACTTATCAACACTTTTGGCCACTTAATGCTTAATTGTATGTGACTAAATAACCAAAACAAACATGCTTTGTGTGACTAAATATTACAAAAGGCCACACAAACATAAAATTCATGTGGCCATTGGATGATCAATAGTCACACAAAATACACATTTCTTCACTTAAAACAACATATGGTCACACTTATTAACACTTTTGGCCACTTTATGCTTAATTGTATGTGACTAAATACCCAAAACAAACATGCTTTGTGTGACTAAATATTACAAAAGGCCACACAAACTAAGAATTCATGTGACCATTGGATGATCAATAGTCACACAAAATACACATTTCTTCACTTAAAACAGCATATGGTCACACTTATTAACACTTTTGGCCACTTTATGCTTAATTGTATGTGACTAAATACCCAAAACAAACATGCTTTGTGTGACTAAATATTACAAAAGGCCACACAAACTAAGAATTCATGTGACCATTGGATGATCAATAGTACACATTTCTTCACTTTAAACAGCATATGGTCACACTTATTAACACTTTTGGCCACTGTTTTTTAAATTGTATGTGACTAACTCGAAAAAACAACACACGATGTGTGACTAAATCATCACAAACGTCACATTTATTATATTTTCGTGTGGCCATAGGATGGGAAATAGTCACACATACTGATGAATCCAACAAAACTTGTGCCTAATTAGTCACACATATTCGGGTTTTGGTCACTCTTTTTCGATGAAAACGGCCACAAACTAAACAATGTGACCATATGATACCTACGGTGGCGCGACTTTTTGTCACACACACCCAAAAAAACGTGTGTGGCTATATGCATATAGTCACGCATTTCCAGTGTGACGATAGGCAGAATCTGTACCAGTGAATTGGTTTTGATTTTGTATTAAGATCACATTGTTAGCAATAATATGCAAATACCTTATTATTTGGAATTATTCTAATGATAAAGTGAATACTAAATCAGTGTTTCTTGTTGTAGTCATTAAAGATGGCCAACATGAGCAACACCCATACCCCCTCAGCACTTATCACAACCATGACTCCTAAAACCATCGGGGAATTTGAAAACAATATCATTACAGTGGTACATGAAGTGACTACAATAGGTCATCCGAGAAACAACGACATAGACAAGAAAGAGAAAAGAATGGCTAAACCTTGCAAGCGTAACCATGAAAGTTTCATGGGAGGTAGGTCAGTCTGCCTAAAGAATTCAAGAAAAATAGCCAAACCTATCCGCACATGTACTCAAAGAATTAGGCAAGATATTGCACTTAAGAAAAATAACCAAAAGCGAAAACTTGAGGAGAAAAGAACCTTTATCCTCAATGAATGCGAATTTCACAACGACATCTGTACCCGAAATCACCTACAAGATCGCATCGACTACCATCGTCAACAAAGGTCCAGACAAGAAGTTGGAGAGAACAACCTAACAACCCTTACTACTCGGGACAACTACCATGGGAAGCAGCCCTTGTGTCAGAAATGCAAGATGCATCATACCGGACAATGCATTGCAAAATGCGGGAAATGCCAGAAAACAGGCCACAAGACAAGAGATTGCAAAGCCATGGAAGGAAATGAGCAACCCTCGTCCATAAAATGCCACGGATGTGGTGGAATAGGGCATTACAAGAGTCATTGCCCAAACTACAATGTCAACTGGAAGGCCAAGATGGATGCAAGAAAATGAAGACTCGTTAAAAGGCCCCAGTAGTATCGAAGAATGACCTCTATGTTAAGCAGATGAATGGATTCCTGCTGTAAAATAAATAAACTCTAATCTAGAATTATCTAAGTTGTATTTCCTTATGTACCTTGCCTTAGGATGATGGATGTAACCTAAGTGCAACAAATATCTTTCTACCGTACGAATCTCTACCTTGTAATATTTCAGTAATCGTCATAATCTATATCTATTTCCATTTCTATATCACTTTCACTATTCATAGTTGATATGTAACAATACCTTGATACCACCCTAGGAATTTGACTAAGCACAATATCTGATCAAACAATAGACCAATCCCACATTGTAGGAAATCCTCACCTAAAACCTAAGTTTATACCTAGAATATCCAAATGTCACTTTAGAAATTCCTGACTTATCATTGGAATATGAACAAAAACTTTACAATTCTTTTGAAAATAATCAGAGGGTGTCCGACTTTGTGACGAAACCATTATAATTGAACCATATAAAACTTTTTGAAGAAACATAAATACCATAATGACTGAACCAAGCATTACATCATTTGGTCCTCAATTATACATAGCCTGGGAAGACGGATTGGATCGAGAGGCGATACCTATGTATAATTTAGGAAGAATCATGTCATAAATGGGACAGTTATCTTTTCGAAGTTTTTAATAACAATTTTCATTCCAAAAACAGAATCTCGAGACAAAATAAATTGTTCATAAACCTTACTTTTAGCCAACCCCAGTCAGATCTACACTCATTACCCATTATTCTCTTATACGAAGTCGAGAAAAATACGAAGTTAGAAACTATAAGAATTCACAACAATATGTAGCAAACACAAATAACATAAATTTCATTAAAAACCATAAAAATTAATACATAACGAGATGATTAACATCGGAAGTGCTAATAGTACAATAAAAAAAATATAAGGCATAGAATCTTCGATAGGTTGGCCCGCCATAGAAACAAAAACCACCACCAACCCAGCGATAGCAAGAGCCACCATAGGATGAAGCACCTTGATTATTCTGCGTCATAAATACAACAAAATATTAAAAGCTATATCGAGACTTATAACTAAACATAAACGAGATTTTATTCCACATTCATTAAGAGTTACATCGACACACAACTAAGATACATTCTAACAACACTACTCGAGATCCTCACCCCAAGAACTTATCCACATTAATCGCTAAAATCGTTAGGGGTACGATGAACACCAAAGATGCGATAAGGTAGTCGGAATTTTTGTCGGGGAAGAAAGCCAGATACACGGCGACAAGGACGATGTAAACGGTGGCGATAACAATGGCGATCGGCGGCATAGTTTAATTTTTGGGAGAGATGAAGTAAAGTGAAAAAGGTGAAGTGAGGAGGAAAAAGGGAAAAAGTAAATAGGGTATTTATAAGGAAAAACTAGCCGTTATTTTACTATTCACGATCATTAAAATTTCAAATCACTACCATTAAAAATCCACTAGTCTCGACCACTAAAACACTAGACATTTAGTGTTAAATATTTCCTACTCTCGACCGTTATTTCACTATTCGTAGCCTATGAATTCAATTGTTGACCAAACATTCAAATTCATTTCGTCTAGTATGAATAAATCTAGTTGAATCTCGCCTCTTTGATATTCAAATAAGAAATCTCTCGACAACATCTTCCATAAACTCTCATTCCTGAACACCACATTTTTCAATACCTATCACGGACTGAACTTCGGGACGAAGTTCAAAATTGAGGGGTGGATACTGTAGGATTCTACGGAAATCCATTATAATAATCCTTGTTAATCAATAATAACCTCGAGTTACTGTTTAACAAAACCCATTTTTACGGGGAAATTTAAAATTTTCTGGATATATTATTTTCACCACGTCACGACATCACAACGATTACCAAATAATAACACTAGTTCTCGACGTGCTTTACGGAACATAACTATTACACAAGAATTAGTAATTCACAAAAATCACCCTTTACACTAATTCTATAATTAGTACCAATAGAAATATACACTAAACACACCTTATCCACTAATCATTATATTTCCTACTAATTACAACACTAATATTAAACCTACACTTAATTTCACCAAAACTAACCAAGCTACAACCCAACCGGACCCTTAAAATCATCAGCCCATCACCACCCAAACTCCCACGAGCCAGGCCCAACCTCCAAAACCCAATTGCCCTTTATCATTTCATGTGTAATCGATAGCCACAACACCTCCAGAAACGCGTCTCGTTCTCTCGAAAACTAAACACGACCCACCCATATTTTTGCACCATCTTACTCACCACCCACTAGACTTCATGCATATCAAATTTCAGATTTAGATAACAAGTATTTTTATGGTTTTGAAGGACGATTTGTTTGTCCCATTTTAAACCAACCCGACATACGTAACCTATCGAAACTCAACCAAATCCTTCCCCGCTTGTTCCTACGTCTCACTAATGCTATTTTTAACATAATAGAATGTTTAGAAAATAGTTAGGACAGCAGTCGAAAGTCATGGCTCGCTAAATTAAATTGGCACCCACTTATTAATACAAACCAAAATATAAAAGTGTAAAACACACAAGATAAGTTATCCCCTCTTGTCCTAGCTGTCCAAAGATCATATCATGTCAAGATTACATTCTCTAGGAACCCTTAGATCACTGCCATGGCACAGTAGCCATCAATAATTGATTTGGAGACTTTGAAGTCAATAAGAAACGTGGGAAACTCTTACCTCTATATATACCATCTTCTTCAGCCCACATTGCCCACTTCCCACCAATTTCACCTCTCACTAGCCACCTTAAAAGTCCAGCAACTTCTGTCTCAACCCAGGAAACAACCAAGTAAGAAATAAACACTTTAAAAATGGAGTTCGAACCTAGCTAATAAACTGCATACTCGCCCTTGTATTACCATTCGAACACCACTGCCATTTTACCACCTCTCTTTCACCCCTCCCACTCTACACCACTCACATCTCACTCCCTCTCAATCACATACAAGTCTTCCTACATTGTTCTAGACTCAGTTTGCAAGTCGAAGGGTGTATTCTAGTCTATACGGGTTTTAGTTTGGTAATCGTTCCTGTGTTTCTAATCTTTCCAGCGAGTAACATCATTCTTCCCTCTCATTGTAAGTCTCCTACACTCGTTACAACTCATGTTAACGTGGAAATCGATCTCATGCATGATAACTCTCTCGCGTTACCATTTTGAATAACTATACGTATATATGTTGAATACGTTACGAATTATATACTAGTTTCCTACTTAAGTTAAGACAGAAATCATCATTTCACATCAACATGTCGTATACTATCTCACATATGGTCAAAACGAACCAAGCAACACTAATGGTCAAACCGGGTGAAAATTTGTAAGAAAATATACTAAGTGTCTTACATATATTAAAACCGTTCGACTAGCTCGCTAGACGCCTGAGTTATCTCTAATTTTTACACGTAACGTGCCTATATTGTTGAACCATTCAATAGTCGACCTAGCTAACTACATATTTCATTCTTTAAGGTTCCACTCATAAGCTCAAAGCGATCCTCGAATCAAACCATTTTAATTCGACATCAATAGTTCTAGGCGTAGTAAATTTCCAGAAAATATACCAAGTGTTTCAAGTTTAAAAACTGACCCGACGTGTCCACTTTCTGTCCCATTATTTTCGAATTTGAACATATAACATACTAAACTTTTTGCACCTATCGAATAACGACCCAGCTGGCTACATGTTTCATAATTAAAGTTCCTTCTCATAACCTCATTTACACGCTCGAAATTGTCCAAACCAAACTGACAAATCACCAGTTTCCTATGCATGTTATCTCCAGAAATTCACCAAGTCCTCAGTTGGGCTTATGTTAAGCCCATTAAGACCTAACGACTGGTAAGCCCAACAGACCCATGTGATACTGATGTTGCTGCGTGTGTCGTTGCGGTTTAGCAGTTTTAATGCCTAATCAAGTTTTAAATTTATATTTAGCCGACTTATCAATAACACACACACCTAACGAGCAGTGTACCCGGTCAGTATGAATATAATGGTAAGTAGAGTGTCGATCACTAAGAGTGGAACGTATTATCTAGTTATTCTAATCAGTATTTTAATATATTAAGTTAGCTATACAACCTAATCTAACGCAAGGGGGTTCAGCCTGAGAGACTGGCACAATTTGGTTGCAATTAAATAATAAACTAAACCAATAGGCACGAATCAGCAAGTAGCACACACGTACACAGATAAATACTCGAGACAATAAGAGGGCTGTCCTTATGATAAGTAGTTTGTCACTTGTTTTATTGCTAGTGTTATATGAAGTGTATAGTTCGATGCAACGCACCGAGATTAAGTCCTTTCTCGTTGGTTCTAATCTTATCGGCGAGTAAACCCTTAATGATTACTTATGACTATCCTTTTTATCTTTCTCCTACTTTTCTACAGACCATAGAATACATAGGCGATCTAATAAACAGGCGAGGGCAGAGGCATGGCGACCCGATCAACGCTCAGCTAGCCACAGAGGTTATCAATGCACTAATAAAAGTCACCAAAGACACTAACATAAAAACTTTAATTGATGAGAAAACAGTTTTAAGGGAGTGCAACCTTTCTGTTGTCACATTACACAAGCCACCAATCTTGATGAATTAAAGTTTACAAACACAATAAAACAAAACTACTTAATGAATTAAACACATGCAGCACCTTCTTACAGCTCTTGTATCTTTGATTTGGGTGTGTCTTGTGCTGCTGCCTTGACTGAATTCGTCCTTGGTTTATGGTCTTCGGTCTCGTATATAATATATGTCACATCGAATTCGTCTGGTCTTGGGGTATTTATGTAACACCCCGTGCCCACTTTGACCAAAAACTTTGAACTTTTGACGCGGAAACGCTTGACCTTACTGGACACATACAATTCTTTATTTAAATGACCACAACTTATCATATTTAAACCTTTAAAATACCTTGCAAGGACCTATACTCGAATACCTTTCAAAACATTTCACATTCAACTCTAATACACAACCTGACCATCCTTCTGACCAACGTTACGCCGCATCCCTTCGAGGGATACGCCGTATCAGACCATGCGCCGTATCCACCTCAAGTGATACGCCGCATTACCTTGAACTTATGATACGCTGCATTTGATGTAGTAGATACGCCGTATCTACCTTAAACTTCTGATACGCCGCATCTATACATTAGATACGCCGCATCTACCAAATTACACAGAACATCAGCAGGAAAACCTGCAGAAACTCAACACACCACAAATACACTTTGACACCTTTATACAACTCTATAACTTGTGCCAAAACACTCATTTAGCATTAAAAACTATATCCAACTATAAAACACGGCAATTGACCCGTTTGACTCCAAAATGGGTACAAATAGACACTAATCCAAACACCCCTTAACTTCACTCCATTTTACACAAAACATACTTAAACTCATCAAATGACTTCCAATTCGTTGCACAATACTCGACATACACTTTGACACTTAAAAACACATTACAAATCATTAAGAGACTAGCGGGGGTACAAACTTGACATTGAGCTCGGTATTCTACCTAGCTCTACTTTCTCTTACCAATTCCTTCTACCAATCGCATATCCATCACTAATCCTTATCCAAGCCTTCGTCTCAATACTTCCGCCTACAAAACATTAAACACTTAAACCGTAAGCACGAATGCTTAGTAAGTAAAGCGGGTATAACATAACATTACAATTCATTCTTACATTACACATCATAACCCTAATCCTTCGATACATCAACATAAACACATACCTTAATCCACCTTGCCTAATCCATCACTACCTTACACTCACTAACACATAACAACATCACACAAACATTCATTAATCTTAGCATATATGATCATCTAGACACATAATGCATAGAAGTCATCATAACATCATTTTATAGCCGGTTTACTTACCTTGGGTCCAATCCAAGACTATCACTAACATCATCTTCATCATCTTCATCTTTATCATCATCATCCTTACATCCTAACCAATATCATCATAACATATAATACATAATCATTAGCTATACCCATGGTTAACACCACCATAACTAACCTCTAAACACTTCTAATTATCATATAATCATATATTGATTATATGATAATCAATCCCATCATTTACCAACTTAAACCCATTAAAAACCCATCACATATTCATCATTACTTCTTAATTATCTTAAAACACCATTTACCCTTTAATCCCAAATTAGGGTTTACAAACCCTAGATTCTTAATCATCAATTAAACACTAATTAAACATCAATACTTACTTGATAACCATGCTAGGACAATCTATATACTTCATTCTTGAATTAGCACCATTAAACCACCATCATCTCATCCTTTCTTCCATCATTTCTCCTTTGGTTCGACACTTCACAGAAACACACTCTCTTTTACAGGAGAGTGTGGTATCTTATAGAATAATAGGGAAGCTTCTAGCTACAAGGGCAATTCTGTCATTTCTGCTTATTTAAGGTCGATGCGCCGCATCTCTCTTCATAGATGCGCCGCATCCATAATACGCCGTATCTCCATATACAATACGGCGCATGGACTATAATTAGACGGATCTACTTTCCTTTTTACAATGCGCCGCATGTCACTTCCTAGATGCGCCGCATCTAGGCCCCATCAGAAAACCATATATCCTTAGTCAACCATACTTAGGCTCGGTCAACTTTCATCCAGGGTGGGGTCCCACTACCTGGGGAACGGGTCTAACAATTCTACCCCCCTTATATAGATTTCGTCCCCGAAATCTCTCGTCTAAAACTATCCAAAACTAATTCACAACATATATAAGTCCTTGATCTCATGCTTAGCACTTTCCATTCTTATCCCCCTTTTTGATTACTCGATATAAGTGATCTTACATTTCTAAGTCCACTATTCGCACTTCATACTTTTAACTCAACTCGTTTCTAGCTTAACTTCTCAATTCTTTCATTTCTTTTTCAATCATTATGTCGTTCGATGCATAATCCTAGCCACGAATGCATACCATTAAGCATCCCTACTTCTATCACATACCTTTCCAACTAGTTCTATTTAACTTTTTCGTCAAGGACTATGTGTCACTTGCACATTTCATACCCTTTTTCACTTCTTATAAGTCGGTCCTTCGTTAACTTTCTACTTTTATCGCCACCTTACCACTAACTCATTGACATTTTACTATCCGTTACATTTGCCTTTACTTTTCTTCTCAAGGTTCATAGAACTTTTAAATTCTTATTAGCGTTTATTAGCATTCATTATCTTACATTTTCTCCAATTCATATTGCAACAAGCATATCGTTTCAAACTTTAATCGTTTCAGCTCACACTTAAAACACCTAAGTCCTATACTTCACTTGACGTTTCCCACCTAGGGTCGTCATTCAACTCCTCGTCTATCCACCTATCCTAGTTCCTTATTACTCCTAGTCATCCTAGACTACTTCTTCTTCCCTTCCACTCTACTCATGCCATGTCGGGAACACATAAGCCCACTCATTCGTACTTCCTCATTTACATGGAGAGGCGTCCCAAACGATGTAAATCAAGAAATACAAACTCATGGTTCGGTGATTTACGAATTCTTTATTCAAATGAAAAGGCGTCCCAATCCATTTAAATAAAGAAACCATAAACCATCCTACTTATACACTTCCGACACAACACTCGCATTTTTATTATTTCACGTTTTAACTTTTCATTTTCATTTTCATATTTAAACTTTTAATTTCCTAGCTTGGATCCGCTTTACTTTAACATCTTTCCCCGGAGGGAATATTACACATGCCAAGGATGTAGGCAATATTTGCCGGTGAAGGCAATACATTTTATCCCGGAGGATCTTTAACATATCCCGAAGGATTTCTTTACATTCTTTGACCTGGTCATCCCGAAGGATACCACCTTTAACATCCATCCCGAAGGATCATTAACATTCAAACTTTATCACTTTCACATTATCACTTTGGATCCAAGCTACTAATCATTTTACACATACATACTATTCCATTCATTTTATTTTGAGAACGCAACCTCATAGTGCGTATGAACTTGCTTATTATAATTACACACTTCTATGTGTTTATCGTCTTACATTCTAATTTCGCTTTAGTCATTTTCATCCTTTTACTTTACCCCTTTAGTCCACCCGACTCTTTTTACTTTTAAACCTTGCATAGGTTAACTTACATTCGTTCGTTAGCATCATTCGTTCTTCTTTCGCGTTTTAGTTACTCACACATTTCCTACATCGTTACATTTTTCACTCTAGCTTACATTCTTTAGCCTGCGTTAATCATTTCCACCTTTTACATTACATGTTAGTCTAGACTTTTCATGTATCGTCCATTGCAACACTTGCATTCATTTTTAATAATTACCGCTAATCGCCTTAGCCGTATCGTAATGATTTTAAGTCGACACTTTAACTTTATGCATACTCATTTCGTTCTTGTTCTTATGCCTTGACTTATCTTATCTTAGTTACTTATGCATTTAAGCATTATCATTCGATTTCATCAATTATGTTTTATCATATCATTCATCCTCGTTATCTTACGTACCCTTAGCCCGTCTTTATACTACCTTAACGTCATTCATTAGACGTATATATGTATAGCAAGACCATATGTTGGTCATTAGCATCTCACGGGTCATATTCATTACATGCCGTTATTTATTAGTCTCATTCTTTGCCTTTCGTACCATCCCATCCCTACTTCATTAGTTCCTTAGCTTATCTTATCTTTTCACGTTATAGTTAGCACATTTATAATATTCCATACTTTAAACATCAACACTTAGATTTACTTATTAGCCCGTCTCTAATACCGAACACCCTTCCTATCCTCATTCCATTATCGCTACGCTTACATACATTTATGAAATCACAACCAATCACCGGCACCGACCAAGGTGCACGGCTAACTAATTACTTTAACATTTCAAGTCCTCCTCTTACTTACATCGCATACACATAGCACATAAGGCACCTTTATCATTTATTCATCTATGGTCCACATAACATATCACACATTCCTTCTTATAACTTAAACGCTTACCTTACGCATTTCTTACACCTACGTCCAACATTTCTATGAGTGGTTTAAGTCTAGGCAACCTAAAGGAAACCTAATTCACTTAAACCGAAGCTTTGATACCAATTTGTAACACCCCGTGCCCGCTTTGACCAAAAACTTTGAACTTTTGACGCGGAAACGCTTGACCTTACTGGACACATACAATTCTTTATTTAAATGACCACAACTTATCATATTTAAACCTTTAAAATACCTTGCAAGGACCTATACTCGAATACCTTTCAAAACATTTCACATTCAACTCTATAACACAACCTGACCATCCTTCTGACCAACGTTACGCCGCATCCCTTCGAGGGATACGCCGTATCAGACCATGCGCCGTATCCACCTCAAGTGATACGCCGCATTACCTTGAACTTATGATACGCTGCATTTGATGTAGTAGATACGCCGTATCTACCTTAAACTTCTGATACGCCGCATCTATACATTAGATACGCCGCATCTACCAAATTACACAGAACATCAGCAGGAAAACCTGCAGAAACTCAACACACCACAAATACACTTTGACACCTTTATACAACTCTATAACTTGTGCCAAAACACTCATTTAGCATTAAAAACTATATCCAACTATAAAACACGGCAATTGACCCGTTTGACTCCAAAATGGGTACAAATAGACACTAATCCAAACACCCCTTAACTTCACTCCATTTTACACAAAACATACTTAAACTCATCAAATGACTTCCAATTCGTTGCACAATACTCGACATACACTTTGACACTTAAAAACACATTACAAATCATTAAGAGACTAGCGGGGGTACAAACTTGACATTGAGCTCGGTATTCTACCTAGCTCTACTTTCTCTTACCAATTCCTTCTACCAATCGCATATCCATCACTAATCCTTATCCAAGCCTTCGTCTCAATACTTCCGCCTACAAAACATTAAACACTTAAACCGTAAGCACGAATGCTTAGTAAGTAAAGCGGGTATAACATAACATTACAATTCATTCTTACATTACACATCATAACCCTAATCCTTCGATACATCAACATAAACACATACCTTAATCCACCTTGCCTAATCCATCACTACCTTACACTCACTAACACATAACAACATCACACAAACATTCATTAATCTTAGCATATATGATCATCTAGACACATAATGCATAGAAGTCATCATAACATCATTTTATAGCCGGTTTACTTACCTTGGGTCCAATCCAAGACTATCACTAACATCATCTTCATCATCTTCATCTTTATCATCATCATCCTTACATCCTAACCAATATCATCATAACATATAATACATAATCATTAGCTATACCCATGGTTAACACCACCATAACTAACCTCTAAACACTTCTAATTATCATATAATCATATATTGATTATATGATAATCAATCCCATCATTTACCAACTTAAACCCATTAAAAACCCATCACATATTCATCATTACTTCTTAATTATCTTAAAACACCATTTACCCTTTAATCCCAAATTAGGGTTTACAAACCCTAGATTCTTAATCATCAATTAAACACTAATTAAACATCAATACTTACTTGATAACCATGCTAGGACAATCTATATACTTCATTCTTGAATTAGCACCATTAAACCACCATCATCTCATCCTTTCTTCCATCATTTCTCCTTTGGTTCGACACTTCACAGAAACACACTCTCTTTTACAGGAGAGTGTGGTATCTTATAGAATAATAGGGAAGCTTCTAGCTACAAGGGCAATTCTGTCATTTCTGCTTATTTAAGGTCGATGCGCCGCATCTCTCTTCATAGATGCGCCGCATCCATAATACGCCGTATCTCCATATACAATACGGCGCATGGACTATAATTAGACGGATCTACTTTCCTTTTTACAATGCGCCGCATGTCACTTCCTAGATGCGCCGCATCTAGGCCCCATCAGAAAACCATATATCCTTAGTCAACCATACTTAGGCTCGGTCAACTTTCATCCAGGGTGGGGTCCCACTACCTGGGGAACGGGTCTAACAATTTATAGTTTCTGTCTGAGGGTAAGATGCGACGCATCTAGTAAGTAGATGCGGCGCATTTACTTAACTTCGCGTGGGGTCCAAGATTATAATATTCAGGAATATTCGTACACCGCCAGAAGATGCGGCGTATCTTCATCTTTGGATGCGGCGCATGTCCTCTTGTATCTTGGATCGTATCTGGTGAAATATTGATAGTGATGCGCCGTATGTAATAGGTGAGATGCGGCGCATCTGGAGTAGAACAAGTTGGTTATTTTTCGTTGACCAAAGTTTCATATGCGGCGCATGGGATAAATCCATGCGGCGCATTCTTCAAAGTCAGGCAGTGGTCTTCATTCTCTTCATTCCAACAACCAATTCCAATCTTGATCATTTTACTCTGTTTTTTGTCCATAATCGCTAAGTTTCACCAAATGCTTGTTTTTACCTGAGAATTACAAAAGTAAACGATTAAGTATCAATCCTCATACATAATATAGTAAAACAAGTCAAATTAATAGGATAAATGATAGTAATAAAATGTACTTATTTGAGTTCATCAAATATCCCCCCACTTGAACTTTACTTGTCCCCAAGTAAACCTTAGAATTAATCTTATGAAAATGTATCCTAAAAGATATTAGGATTTATTTTTATATTTAAGCATGTATTCGTCTTTGTCATAATCACACAACTAAACACTTAACGAATTAGAAGTAGAATAAAAATATTTCAATAAAAGCAAATCTAATCGTTTAACTGTCCAGTCGCGACGAATATTCTATCATAAGCTTGGCAAGTATACACATCTCCCCCACTAAAGCTAAGGAATAACAAGTCTAAAGCGGTAAAAAGGGTTTTTAGGCTTAAGGGTTAATTATTCTTAATTTCCATCGATCTCAAATTCCAGAAAAGGCGACAAAATCACAAATACATGATCGAATCCATGAACACGATACTTGCAATTGCTCAAATTCTTAACTCGAATAGGCTAAAGATAGGTCCAAACTTCACCAATAATAATATATCAAAAAGGGCGACAAAATCATAAATACATAGCCGAATCCACGACTACGATACTTAAGATTGCTCAAATCCCTAATCTCAATAAATCAAAGGTTTGGTTGGATAAAGAATAGTAAAGGGCATGGATAATATTTGGGATATAAATTGGTGTAAAACGAAAAAATAAACAAAACAAATAAATTAAAATCCTAAGTGTGGTTAATCACTATCCCAACCATCCCATGAATAAGACTCATATCATTGAATAACTCACGCTTTAACACTTGAAACACACGCTTTAGGTAGACACGAATTATACTCAACAAGATCTTAATCAAAGAATAAACCTTAGTTGACGTTCCCATAACTGCCAACTCCCATTCAATCCATAAATATATACAACAAATAGTGGTGATATCGACCACTTACATAACTTTACATCGTTGGTTTAATCAAACATCCAACTCTTTTTTTTTTTTTTTTTTTTTTTTTTTTTTTTTTTTTAACATAAACATAAACATAGATGTGTAAAATTTCACCACATCACTATAACGATAATTCTGGATAATTTTTCCATACTTTTCATGACTTCAGAAATAACGGTAATAGTGAAAGTAGTAAACACACGAAAAATAAACTCAAAGATATACAATATTTACTTTCACTCCAATTGCATTGTGCAATTTCCCGACCTAACCATAGATAATGAATTACGCACGCGAACACAGGTAATGTAAGGAAACACACTTTGCCTATAGCAATTAACCAACCACGGATTTTAATCTACAGGGTAGGCTAAGGTGTAAGGGTGTAACGAAACATTTTAACAAAGGTGTAAGAAACGAAAGGAATGGCTCTGAGTGTTTTTCTAGGGGTATCTTACTCTAAAAATGAGAGTAACAAAAGGATTTATACGGGGGTTAACTAACCAGTGTAGTTAGCTAATATCACATAACATATAAAGGCTATTTGGGTGTAATCCTAGAAATTTACCAATTTAGACAAGTCATTCCAATTATATAAATAATACTTATTATGGTGGTCTCGAATAGTATACAAGCCAAGTTCTAAAGTTTACAAGTCACCGGCACACTCATAGATTTGTGAATTTTGAAAAATCACAATTTTTGAAAATAACGTCATGTGTGCAGCTATGCAACTTAGACTTTAAACAAAAACATGCTAAAAAATTTTAAATTTTGATATATTAAGCACATTTTAAGCATATTTTGAAAAGTTTAGGACAAGTAAGTGTTAAGTGTTCTAATTCTCCAATCCCCCCACTTAAGTTAAACAACGTCCTCGTTGTTCGTATAAAAGGTTAAAAACTGGAAAATAAAAGAATTAGAACAGAAAAACTCCCCTGAGATTTGCTCGGTATGATCCTCCATTAGTAGTAGAGCAAAAATCATCTTTCTTGTGGATTAGAACGTTTAAGCTTCATAATCGATGTATCCACAGGAAATGCAGGAATCTATAATACCACCAAGGCTTCAAAACACACCTAAGGTAAGAAAGGTTCAACTTGCATAATACATTAGTAGTTAGGTAAAAATAAAACATAAAAATTAAAAATGAAAATCATCAGGTCAGTCGATGCGCCGTATCTTATGGAAGAAGATACGCCGTATCGAGCCTGGAATAAATACGGATCAGAATAAAAGATGCGCCGCATCCTTAACCAGGGATGCGCCGCATTGAAATAAACTGATAAAAAGTTTTAAATTCGGAAATTAAAAATGCAGAAAAGTAAAATAAGATATGACCATTGCAGGAGATGCGTCGCATCTCAGAATTGAGATGCGCCGTATCCTCTGCGGCCTGACTGACTCGACACATAAACAGAAAATTAAAAGATAAATCCGGGTTGTCTCCCGGTAAGCACTTGTCTTTATTCCAGAGTCTTCAAGTTAGACTCACGTTCAGCTCCTTAATACCGATCACATTTGAAAGGTTGATTTTCCGCCTCTAGGTGTAATCCCTTTCAAATCGTGTTTTACCAAAAGAACTTTGTTAAGCACCGTTGACAATTGGTGCACTCAATTGCCAATCAATTAATCATGTTGTTTTGTTCCTTTAGCAAGATATCCGTTCATTGACATATCTTCCATAGCAAAACCTGTTATCATAGGTAAAATCTTCAGTAGCATCTGTTCGCTAGAAGATAAATTAATGATTTTAGAAACGGATATAAAGAATAAAAATGGCTGATATCTGCGGACGATGCGCCGTATCCAGAAAGTTGGATACGCCGTATCTAATAATCGTTAAAATTTAATCAGACTTTATTCAGAAAATAGATACGCCGCTTAGGAATTATGAATGCGCCGTATCGAATTAAATTAATCAAAAATCGATATTTATAAAAAATTAAATGCGCCGTATTAACGAAAGTTAATGCGCCGTATTTTCGTTACGTTTCAAAATACGAGATTTTTGATTTCATAAGATACGCCGTATCTACAGAGGTCGATGCGCCGTATCTGTTTAATAATTCGAAAACTGTTTTTAATAAAAATAATAGATACGCCGTATCTGCTAAAGCAGATGCGTCGTATGGCGTTAACGTTTAGAAAAAAAAATTATCAAAAACAGATACGCCGTATCTTGGGGAAAAGATGCGTCGTATCGCTTTATCGCATAGAAAAAATTTCTTATTAAAAACAGATTCGCCGTAACTTGGGGAAAAGATGCGTCGTATCGAATTAATTAAACGCGTTGTATTTTATAAAAATTGAACGCAATACGCCGTATCTGATAAATCAGATGCGCCGTATCGTTCGATTTAGCTCAGTACAACGATAGCAGAAAACAAAAAATACGAAAAATTAAAACAAATAAAATCACACGAAAATAAAAACAAAATAAAAGCAAACAAATAACACGCAAGAACAGAAAATATGCAAAATAGTACAATGAATGCAAATTAAACTAATACACAACAAAATTAGCGGTTAGATAAAAATTAAAAACCTAATTAAAATACTAATCAAATTAACAGATTATAACAATTCACTCCCCGGCAACGGCGCCAAAAACTTGATGTTGCTGCGTGTGTCGTTGCGGTTTAGCAGTTTTAATGCCTAATCAAGTTTTAAATTTATATTTAGCCGACTTATCAATAACACACACACCTAACGAGCAGTGTACCCGGTCAGTATAAATATAATGGTAAGTAGAGTGTCGATCACTAAGAGTGGAACGTATTATCTAGTTATTCTAATCAGTATTTTAATATATTAAGTTAGCTATACAACCTAATCTAACGCAAGGGGGTTCAGCCTGAGAGACTGGCACAATTTGGTTGCAATTAAATAATAAACTAAACCAATAGGCACGAATCAGCAAGTAGCACACACGTACACAGATAAATACTCGAGACAATAAGAGGGCTGTCCTTATGATAAGTAGTTTGTCACTTGTTTTATTGCTAGTGTTATATGAAGTGTATAGTTCGATGCAACGCACCGAGATTAAGTCCTTTCTCGTTGGTTCTAATCTTATCGGCGAGTAAACCCTTAATGATTACTTATGACTATCCTTTTTATCTTTCTCCTACTTTTCTACAGACCATAGAATACATAGGCGATCTAATAAACAGGCGAGGGCAGAGGCATGGCGACTCGATCAACGCTCAGCTAGCCACAGAGGTTATCAATGCACTAATAAAAGTCACCAAAGACACTAACATAAAAACTTTAATTGATGAGAAAACAGTTTTAAGGGAGTGCAACCTTTCCGTTGTCACATTACACAAGCCACCAATCTTGATGAATTAAAGTTTACTAACACAATAAAACAAAACTACTTAATGAATTAAACACATGCAGCACCTTCTTACAGATCTTGTATCTTTGATTTGGGTGTGTCTTGTGCTGCTGCCTTGACTGAATTCGTCCTTGGTTTATGGTCTTCGGTCTCGTATATAATATATGTCACATCGAATTCGTCTGGTCTTGGGGTATTTATAGTTTCTGTCTGAGGGTAAGATGCGGCGCATCTAGTAAGTAGATGCGGCGCATTTACTTAACTTCGCGTGGGGTCCAAGATTATAATATTCAGGAATATTCGTACACCGCCAAAAGATGCGGCGTATCTTCATCTTTGGATGCGGCGCATGTCCTCTTGTATCTTGGATTGTATCTGGTGAAATATTGATAGTGATGCGCCGTATGTAATAGGTGAGATGCGGCGCATCTGGAGTAGAACAAGTTGGTTATTTTTCGTTGACCAAAGTTTCATATGCGGCGCATGGGATAAATCCATGCGGCGCATTCTTCAAAGTCAGGCAGTGGTCTTCATTCTCTTCATTCCAACAACCAATTCCAATCTTGATCATTTTACTCCGTTTTTTGTCCATAATCGCTAAGTTTCACCAAATGCTTGTTTTTACCTGAGAATTACAAAAGTAAACGATTAAGTATCAATCCTCATACATAATATAGTAAAACAAGTCAAATTAATAGGATAAATGATAGTAATAAAATGTACTTATTTGAGTTCATCAAATATCCCCCCACTTGAATTTTACTTGTCCCCAAGTAAACCTTAGAATTAATCTTATGAAAGTGTATCCTAAAAGATATTAGGATTTATTTTTATATTTAAGCATGTATTCGTCTTTGTCATAATCACACAACTAAAACATTAACGAATTAGAAGTAGAATAAAAATATTTCAATAAAAGCAAATCTAATCGTTTAACTGTCCAGTCGCGACGAATATTCTATCATAAGCTTGGCAAGTATACACATCTCCCCCACTAAAGCTAAGGAATAACAAGTCTAAAGCGGTAAAAAGGGTTTTTAGGCTTAAGGGTTAATTATTCTTAATTTCCATCGATCTCAAATTCCAGAAAAGGTGACAAAATCACAAATACATGATCGAATCCATGAACACGATACTTGCAATTGCTCAAATCCTTAACTCGAATAGGCTAAAGATAGGTCCAAACTTCACCAATAATAATATATCAAAAAGGGCGACAAAATCATAAATACATAGCCGAATCCACGACTACGATACTTAAGATTGTTCAAATCCCTAATCTCAATAAATCAAAGGTTTGGTTGGATAAAGAATAATAAAGGGTATGGATAATATTTGGGATATAAATTGGTGTAAAACGAAAAAATAAACAAAACAAATAAATTAAAATCCTAAGTGTGGTTAATCACTATCCCAACCATCCCATGAATAAGACTCATATCATTGAATAACTCACGCTTTAACACTTGAAACACACGCTTTAGGTAGACACGAATTATACTCAACAAGATCTTAATCAAAGAATAAACCTTAGTTGGCGTTCCCATAACTGCCAACTCCCATTCAATCCATAGATATATACAACAAATAGTGGTGATATCGACCACTTACATAACTTTACATCGTTGGTTTAATCAAACATCCAACTCTTTTTTTTTTTTTTTTTTTTTTTTTTTTTTTTTTAACATAAACATAAACATAGATGTGTAAAATTTCACCACATCACTATAACAATAAATCTGGATAATTTTTCCATACTTTTCATGACTTCAGAAATAACGGTAATAGTGAAAGTAGTAAACACACGAAAAATAAACTCAAAGATATACAATATTTACTTTCACTCCAATTGCATTGTGCAATTTCCCGACCTAACCATAGATAATGAATTACGCACGCGAACACAGGTAATGTAAGGAAACACACTTTGCCTATAGCAATTAACCAACCACGGATTCTAATCTACAGGGTAGGCTAAGGTGTAAGGTGTAACGAAACATTTTAACAAAGGTGTAAGAAACGAAATGAATGGCTCTGAGTGTTTTTCTAGGGGTATCTAACTCTAAAAATGAGAGTAACAAAAGGATTTATACGGGGGTTAACTAACCAGTGTAGTTAGCTAATATCACATAACATATAAAGGCTATTTGTGTGTAATCCTAGAAATTTACCAATTTAGACAAGTCATTCCAATTATATAAATAATACTTATTATGGTGGACTCGAATAGTATACAAGCCAAGTTCTAAAGTTTACAAGTCACCGGCACACTCAAAGATTTGTGAATTTTGAAAAATCACAATTATTGAAAATAACGTCATGTGTGCAGCTATGCAACTTAGACTTTAAACAAAAACATGCTAAAAAATTTTAAATTTTGATATATTAAGCACATTTTAAGCATATTTTGAAAAGTTTAGGACAAGTAAGTGTTAAGTGTTCTAATTCTCCAATCCCCCCACTTAAGTTAAACAACGTCCTCGTTGTTCGTATAAAAGGTTAAAAACTGGAAAATAAAAGAATTAGAACAGAAAAACTCCCCTGAGATTTGCTCGGTATGATCCTCCATTAGTAGTAGAGCAAAAATCATCTTTCTTGTGGATTAGAACGTTTAAGCTTCATAATCGATGTATCCACAGGAAATGCAGGAATCTATAATACCACCAAGGCTTCAAAACACACCTAAGGTAAGAAAGGTTCAACTTGCATAATACATTAGTAGTTAGGTAAAAATAAAACATAAAAATTAAAAATGAAAATCATCAGGTCAGTCGATGCGCCGTATCTTATGGAAGAAGATACGCCGTATCGAGCCTGGAATAAATACGGATCAGAATAAAAGATGCGCCGCATCCTTAACCAGGGATGCGCCGCATTGAAATAAACTGATAAAAAGTTTTAAATTCGGAAATTAAAAATGCAGAAAAGTAAAATAAGATATGACCATTGCAGGAGATGCGTCGCATCTCAGAATTGAGATGCGCCGTATCCTCTGCGGCCTGACTGACTCGACACATAAACAGAAAATTAAAAGATAAATCCGGGTTGTCTCCCGGTAAGCACTTGTCTTTATTCCAGAGTCTTCAAGTTAGACTCACGTTCAGCTCCTTAATACCGATCACATTTGAAAGGTTGATTTTCCGCCTCTAGGTGTAATCCCTTTCAAATCGTGTTTTACCAAAAGAACTTTGTTAAGCACCGTTGACAATTGGTGCACTCAATTGCCAATCAATTAATCATGTTGTTTTGTTCCTTTAGCAAGATATCCGTTCATTGACATATCTTCCATAGCAAAACCTGTTATCATAGGTAAAATCTTCAGTAGCATCTGTTCGCTAGAAGATAAATTAATGATTTTAGAAACGGATATAAAGAATAAAAATGGCTGATATCTGCGGACGATGCGCCGTATCCAGAAAGTTGGATACGCCGTATCTAATAATCGTTAAAATTTAATCAGACTTTATTCAGAAAATAGATACGCCGCTTAGGAATTATGAATGCGCCGTATCGAATTAAATTAATCAAAAATCGATATTTATAAAAAATTAAATGCGCCGTATTAACGAAAGTTAATGCGCCGTATTTTCGTTACGTTTCAAAATACGAGATTTTTGATTTCATAAGATACGCCGTATCTACAGAGGTCGATGCGCCGTATCTGTTTAATAATTCGAAAACTGTTTTTAATAAAAATAATAGATACGCCGTATCTGCTAAAGCAGATGCGTCGTATGGCGTTAACGTTTAGAAAAAAAATTTATCAAAAACAGATACGCCGTATCTTGGGGAAAAGATGCGTCGTATCGCTTTATCGCATAGAAAAAATTTCTTATTAAAAACAGATTCGTCGTAACTTGGGGAAAAGATGCGTCGTATCGAATTAATTAAACGCGTTGTATTTTATAAAAATTGAACGCAATACGTCGTATCTGATAAATCAGATGCGCCGTATCGTTCGATTTAGCTCAGTACAACGATAGCAGAAAACAAAAAATACGAAAAATTAAAACAAATAAAATCACACGAAAATAAAAACAAAATAAAAGCAAACAAATAACACGCAAGAACAGAAAATATGCAAAATAGTACAATGAATGCAAATTAAACTAATACACAACAAAATTAGCGGTTAGATAAAAATTAAAAACCTAATTAAAATACTAATCAAATTAACAGATTATAACAATTCACTCCCCGGCAACGGCGCCAAAAACTTGATGTTGCTGCGTGTGTCGTTGCGGTTTAGCAGTTTTAATGCCTAATCAAGTTTTAAATTTATATTTAGCCGACTTATCAATAACACACACACCTAACGAGCAGTGTACCCGGTCAGTATGAATATAATGGTAAGTAGAGTGTCGATCACTAAGAGTGGAACGTATTATCTAGTTATTCTAATCAGTATTTTAATATATTAAGTTAGCTATACAACCTAATCTAACGCAAGGGGGTTCAGCCTGAGAGACTGGCACAATTTGGTTGCAATTAAATAATAAACTAAACCAATAGGCACGAATCAGCAAGTAGCACACACGTACACAGATAAATACTCGAGACAATAAGAGGGCTGTCCTTATGATAAGTAGTTTGTCACTTGTTTTATTGCTAGTGTTATATGAAGTGTATAGTTCGATGCAACGCACCGAGATTAAGTCCTTTCTCGTTGGTTCTAATCTTATCAGCGAGTAAACCCTTAATGATTACTTATGACTATCCTTTTTATCTTTCTCCTACTTTTCTACAGACCATAGAATACATAGGCGATCTAATAAACAGGCGAGGGCAGAGGCATGGCGACCCGATCAACGCTCAGCTAGCCACAGAGGTTATCAATGCACTAATAAAAGTCACCAAAGACACTAACATAAAAACTTTAATTGATGAGAAAGCAGTTTTAAGGGAGTGCAACCTTTCCGTTGTCACATTACACAAGCCACCAATCTTGATGAATTAAAGTTTACAAACACAATAAAACAAAACTACTTAATGAATTAAACACATGCAGCACCTTCTTACAGCTCTTGTATCTTTGATTTGGGTGTGTCTTGTGCTGCTGCCTTGACTGAATTCGTCCTTGGTTTATGGTCTTCGGTCTCGTATATAATATATGTCACATCGAATTCGTCTGGTCTTGGGGTATTTATAGTTTCTGTCTGAGGGTAAGATGCGGCGCATCTAGTAAGTAGATGCGGCGCATTTACTTAACTTCGCGTGGGGTCCAAGATTATAATATTCATGAATATTCGTACACCGCCAGAAGATGCGGCGTATCTTCATCTTTGGATGCGGCGCATGTCCTCTTGTATCTTGGATCGTATCTGGTGAAATATTGATAGTGATGCGCCGTATGTAATAGGTGAGATGCGGCGCATCTGGAGTAGAACAAGTTGGTTATTCTTCGTTGACCAAAGTTTCATTTGCGGCGCATGGGATAAATCCATGCGGCGCATTCTTCAAAGTCAGGCAGTGGTCTTCATTCTCTTCATTCCAACAACCAATTCCAATCTTGATCATTTTACTCCGTTTTTAGTCCATAATCACTAAGTTTCACCAAATTCTTGTTTTTACCTGAGAATTACAAAAGTAAACGATTAAGTATCAATCCTCATACATAATATAGTAAAACAAGTCAAATTAATAGGATAAATGATAGTAATAAAATGTACTTATTTGAGTTCATCAGATACATTTTCAGAATCGTAAAAATAGCCCAAGTTCAAACCCAAAACTATTTTCACGCCCTCGCCTCTAAATTTCTTAACGGGCCTTAAGTTAAATCGTTAATTGGCCCATTGATACAAAAATAAGCTCTTTTCTGGAATAAGAAATTGAAATAAGTTAAAATGAACTTAATAAAGTTATAGAAATTTTCAGAATATTTTCCGGTTATTTTTATGCAAAAAGGACTAAAAAAGTAACGCGCTTTAACTAGAAGGACTAAAACTGCCAAACTAAGAAACTTAGGGACTGAAGCTGTGAAAACAATTTATAAAGGACTTAAATTGACATACCAGTGGACTTCAAGCCTTATATGGACATATGGACAAGTTTTGGACTATTATGGACTATGGACTTAACCGAGGACTAACGACGTAACGCAAACACAGCTAGAGTAAAAAGTATAAAATCTGAAAAGGGACAAGGACCAATTAATTTCACTTGACACTCTTAGTTTATTTTTCATTTTTCATCTTTCATTTCATATGCATTTTATATTTTAGTTATGCATTATTTAAAGTTTCGTTATTTGAAATATTAGCGATTTCACTTTGCATATCATTTCATCCTATATTTTGAGGAGATAAGATTTTGAGTCAAGTAACATAAAACCAAGATAATATTATAGATATATTATTTTTAACTTGAGGCATTTTAAGCATATCACACTCATATCACTGATCAAATCGTTATACGATTTATCCTTTCCACATTCGTTATTAGTAGTAAGTTAGACTCTTAGACTTCGCTTATATTCAGGTCTCGTACTGAAGAAGCTTTCGTGATCGTTTACTTGATCTTATAATTTCGTCTAGTCAGATACGCTCCAGGTGAGTCGTGGCCCCTACTTTTAACACTTATTTTTAATAACTCTTTTGGGGGAGATACATGCTTTAACTGTTTTCAGTTACTTATATAAAACTCTTATGATTTACTCAAAATCATCCACCATGCCTTACATGTTTGAGAGGAATATATGTTCGTTATATGTGCAAACTGCTTGTTTAGCTTAAACACTGAATTTGAAGGATAACATTTTCAAAACTACTTGACGTGACATGATACTGAGACTCATTGTAGGCATTCATATAACAAATGGATGTACTGTTACTTTACTATGATATTTCTACATCCCAACTGGAAATAATTGCCAAGACCAGAATAGGTATATTTTATGAACCCTGAGACCTATATTGCCTAAGTTTACTTTATTGCCATAAAGTCCCTCGATCATGAGCCATTAATCACTGCGGTGAGCGCGAATATAGTGAACAGCTTCGAAACCTGTTAGAGGCGGACGACCTATCCCACTAAATACTTGGACGGAATGCCTACATGGTTAGTCGTATTTAGTCGCGATACACTATATTTGAGAAAAATAGGAATTGGCAAATCACCTATTACATGAGGGCTAAAAACACCCATCAGTAACCCTGATGGGACACTGCCGTTTTACGGTACTCTGTTAACGTTTTGCGTGTCATGAGGCTTAGGGCAATATAACTTTATGAATATATGAATGTTTCATATATATCTTAGGATACAGCTGTATTTAGTAACCACCACTCCACACTGATAGATTTCAGACACTAGATTAATGTTTTCACTATGTGTTATGATTATGAATCATGTACTTGAACCTTAGTTGTTATCATATGTGACTTAATTGTGAATTCTACAAAAGACAACCCAAAATATTTGGTATATTGTTACTCCTAAAAGTTGACCCAACACATCATTTCGAGCATATAACAACGTAGCTCATTTTCATTTAAAAACTTGAAACTTATGATCACTTGAGATCATACATGAATTACTTGAGGATTTTATTCAACACAAATTGTTATTAAATGAAGAACTATTATTTATTGCGACAATCACTGTACACCTCTTAAAATCTATTGAAAAGAAGTTCTTTTCTATTAAACTCCACGAACTCACCAACCATTGTGTTGACGTTTTAAGCATGTTTATCTCAGGTAAATTAACGGAGCAGGACAAGACACGGAGCGGGCATCTTATACTCTGATAAATAAACTGGTGTAAAATCAAATATGTCATTCTTTCCAAACTACCATACTTTTGGTGGGATTTTCAAATCAGATATTTTCCTTTTACACTAAAACTATTATTTCGAATGACATATAACTCTCAAAACGCCTATTCTGGACCGTTTTTCTGAAATTTTAACTCGATCCTCACCGTAACACCCTAATTATTTTTTCGCTGCCACTAAACAAATTAGGGGGTGTTACAGTTTGGTATCAGAGCCTCAGGTTATAGAGAACCAAATGTTTTCAAACATCAAACTATAACCACACTTTCAAAATAAATGATTTTACACCTTATCATCTTATGCCTTCCGTGTCTGCAGACTGTCGTGCTCAATACATTATCTACTAAGATTGTTTTGTACTAATCTTTACATGCTTGATGTATACTCTTCACACATTACACACTACATTATTTCACACTCAACATTACATCTTGAACGTATAAATACTCATAATTATTATTTTCGATTGCTACAGTAACATGTCTTCCCTACCAGTTGACATCGCTAAGACTACCTCTCCTACTACCCATGTATCACCTAGCTATCATATTACACCAAATACTGAAGATCCTTATGTACAAATGTCACAACCTCAACCCGACATAGAACTTACTCAGAAATCATCTTCGTCATCACCTACTCACTCACCTCCACGTCAGAAACTTAGGAGAGCAACCGAATCCTATTCAGATCCGATTGGTGGTCAACCAACATTTGAATTTGGACAAAGTTCACGTCAAGAAATGACGTGGGAAAATATCAACCTAAATTCTTTGAATTTTTATAAATTTTTCGAATTTATATAAGTTTTTTATAATTTTTATAAATTTTTTGAAGTTTTATAAATTTTTCGAATTTATATAAGTTTTTTCGGATTTTTATAAATTTTTTGAATTTTTATAAATTTTTCGAATTTATATAAGTTTTTTCGAATTTTTATAAATTTTTTGAATCTTTATAAATTTTTCGAATTTATATAAGTTTTTTTGAATTTTTATAAATTTTTTGAATTTATATAAGTTTTTTCGAATTTTTATAAATTTTTTGAATTTTTATAAATTTTTTGAATTTTTATAAATTTTTCGAATTTATATAAGTTTTTTCGAATTTTTATAAATTTTTTGAATTTTTATAAATTTTTTGAATTTATATAAGTTTTTTCGGATTTTTATAAATTTTTTGAATTTTTATAAATTTTTCGAATTTATATAAGTTTTTTCGAATTTTTATAAATTTTTTGAATTTTTATAAATTTTTCGAATTTATATAAGTTTTTTCGAATTTTTATAAATTTTTTGAATTTTTATAAGTTTTTTCGAATTTTTATAAATGATTCGAGTCAGCTGATTAAGTCAATCCTTGAAACCAAACGGACAAAAACGTAAAAAAACGGACGTAAACGTAAAAAAATGGATGAAAACGTAAAAAAGAGGACGAAAACGTAAAAAAACGGGCGAAAACATAAAAAAGGACTAACGGTGCAAATAGAGTTAACCCAGAGGACTAACGGTGTAAACATTTTCTATCTCGTTAGGAGATAACGGAGAAATGGTTTGCGCCGTTAGTCCTTTTTTTAACGGAGGGATGTATTGTGTCTGACTTTTACTAACGGAGGGATGTGTATGGCGCAACTTTTTTGGGAGGGATGTATTGTGTGAAATTGACCAAACCACAGGGATGTATTTTGTAGTTTACTCTTCATTTTATTATTTTGTCATTTATTAATTATTTGGTTATCGATATGGTGTTTCGGTTAATTATTTGGATAACATGAGAAATGATTTGGACATTGGACTTGGTTACTTGTTATTTCCTATGCTTGGATGAAAATTGGACGTTATTGGATTTACGGTATTAGCCAATGAGCTTATGGACAATTTTGGTAAATGAGACGGAAGAGTATGTTAGACTCATAAGAGCTTAACATATTTTGACCCGAAAATACACAAAATGGTCGATAAACTTAACAACAAATATATACGCGAATGATAGTGTCCAATTATATATATTTAACTTGTAAAATGTGGCAATAAAACTTATATTCAAGAGTCGTAACGACTTGGAAATGCTTTATAAACGGGCGCATCATGCCCAAATTTCGATAAAACCTTTTATAATTTAATCATTTATGATTACTCAAATATCTTAAAAACCTTTTCGAAACTTATATAATTTCTTCCAAAATTACGATGTTTCATCAACTATTTGGGAAAATGGGTAAAACGCCAAAACAACCTATTGATGTTTTCTGTCTTGTCTTTCTTAATCTTACTTATTCTCTTCTCTTCGATATTTTTTATTTGTATCCGTTTGTCTTTGCCGACTTTTATTATTTTAACATCTCGTATCCACACGAGTCTAAAACGTTATTTCACTCAAACGCCAGTGAAATAAAACGTTTTCATTTCAAATACGAGTATTGTTTTATAAATCACTTTAAGGTTATTGCTGAGACTATTATTCATATATTAGGTTGTGCTGAGGTTCACTTGCCGTGCTATCCCATTTGATCATATTGTGATATCTTGTTCATCTGCTGCTAATGTGTGATTCATAGCCCTACTTTTATTTTTAAATTGTTTATAAACCCATTGGGGAGATACATGCTACTTACTTATTTTTATGAGCACAATTGTTTATTGGTATGCTATTCCTAACTGACGCGATAATGCTAAGTACCTTCCTTGCTAAAAGCAAGTCCATCGATCATGAACCATTAATCACTTGCGAGTGAGCGCGATTGTAGTTTATAGGCCTATAGGATTTGACCATCCCGCCATGTTGACTAAGGTCGGTCAGCATGTGATGTAAAATAATTGAGTTTAACTAGGTATCTGGCAAAGTACCTAGCTTTGGGGGCAACTATTATGTTATGAAATTCCGCGGTTACTGTCGACTTACGCCAGGGTTACTGGTCCCGGTTAACGCTTTGTGTGTCATGAGCTTAGCAAAACAAAACAAGAGAATTATGTGACGCTTACCCGATATTTGTATTTGTTACTTATATCTTCCAGACTTAAAATCTTGTGCTCAACTATTATTTACTAAACCTATGGATTACAATCAACATTTGTGTTGACTTTTTAGCATGTTTTATCTCAGGTAATTGATGCATGTTGTGAGCACCAGGAGTGGCTGAAGGTTGAAGATGGCTATTATTGGGCTTTACTTTCTACCCTTACTATTTTATCATTCGAATAATCTTTTAAAACTGTGTCTTTTATTCCGCTGCAAACTATCTTTATTTTCCGCTGCAACTTGTGATATGAGTCTTTTAGACTCTAAATATTAAATTTTGTATTCGAATGATATGTTTTGTTAAAAACTTCTCGTTATGAGATTGTTTTCTATGATTGTGACTGTCTTACCCCTCACGTAACACCCCAAGCTCAGTCCCGCTGCCATATTCCGAGTTGGGGGTGTTACATAATAGATTTAGTATTCATCATATATGATCGAACATTGGCTAATACGTTTTCCTTACTATCGGCTTGACCTCTTATTTGTTATATGTGTCTTTGCTTGTGTGTGTTATTTGTCAATCTGCCTTTGTCCACAGTTTTATCAAATCTAAACATTGTGCCAGTCTCTCAGGCTGAAATCCTCTACTGCATTAGATTAGGTTTAATTAGACTAACTTAGAATTAAAATACTGATAGATATTTAAGTGTCAATGTTCCACTCTTAGTGATCGACACTATACTTACCAACTAGGCTACATTGATCGGGTACACTGACCGTTAGTGTTTGTTATAGGTTAAGTCGACTAAATATAAATTTAAAACTTAATAACAATAAATTACCTACCTACAACGATATCACATCACCGGTGCATTGGTCAACCCAAATGGCATAACTGTAAACTCGATATGTCCATATAGTGTCCTAAAAGCAGTCTTTGGAATGTCCACCTCATGTACTCTTAACTCATGATAACCGGAACGTAGATCTATTTTAAAGAAGTATCGGGAACCTTGTAGTTAATCGAATAGATCTTCTATCCTAGGAATAGGGTAACGGTTCTTTGCGTTCAACCTGTTCAATTCCTGCTAGTCGATACACATCTGGAACATACAATCCTTCTTTTTACGAATAATATAGGTTCTCCACATGGTGCGTGACTCGGTCGAATGAAACGTATATCAAACGAATTGAAAGGGTTACGAGTTATCAATAGGGTAACAAACGAATAGCGAATCAGCATTAGGCTACATATATAATGGTTACAAAGGTGTAAATAGATACGGACCAAATGTCATTAGAATCTTTTAAAAGAAAGAATAGAATATCTGTACCGATACAAAATGCAAACGAAAGAATCAATAAGCACACGACGATAAAAGAAATAACTAAACACTGTTTTTATAAAAATCATTCTAATTATAAAAATAATTTTAAATATAACAAAAAAATCATTTAAAAAAAATCATTTTAAATATCAAAATCATTTTAAATATTATTTTCATAAAACTCATTTTAAAAACGTTCTTCAATAGAAATTAAAAAAAAAAAAAAAAAAAATCATTTTAAACATAGTTTTGACAGTCAACATGTATCACATCGTATTCATAAAATCATTCAAAAATAGTTTTCCCCCCAACCTTATCAAGATATATTTCGAAAGGGTTTTCTTAGTTTGTCATCAATATAAAATGTGTAGCTCAAATAGAGGACATCGTAATATCAAAAGGGATCGCAAAGTATCATAAAGAATTCATCACAAATATATTGTTTGAAGGAAAAATTAAATATTTGTATAAATAATCATTACCAAGAAAAGAACCAAACGAATCATATCAATTGTAAAAGAAGCAATTCCGAATGACCAATATATTTCAAGAACGCTGAATGAGAAAGATCGAATATCCGTACAGACATGATACGAACAAGGAATGCTAAATTGAGAGTTAGATATCCGAACGAATAATCAAGCAAACGAAAAATAAACATAATCATAACGGTAGTACTAAGAGGTATCCGAGATATTCACAAATGTTAAATAGAAGGGGAACTTACAGATTACACACCTATTCATAACACAATCGCACATAACACAACATCATAACTATCACATACCAAACCACAATGATCAATGCAATCATGGTTACAAGTCTACGTGTGTCGTGATGCATTTATAATTATGTTGGACACCCATAATTATAATTGCATCCTTTCACACGTATACTTACTTCCAAGACCACACATCACAATGTCGACACACAATTAAAGATATACATATACCACTTAGTAGATCTAAACGATACTAACACAACACAACATGATGTTCAACCAAAGAAATATTAATTTATATATAAATAAAATCCAAAACGAGGAAAAAAAAGAAAGTCTCATATTGCTCCAAAATAAGTAATATCCGAAAGAAATCATCGTCGATAGCAAGATGTCAAGGTAAAAGACGGGATAGGGTTATGCTTGGCCTTGCTTAGGTTTGACTTTGCTTTCACAAGAGTCACCCGATTCCACGTGTCTAGGCCTGCTACGAGCATCCGAAAGGAGATCTGAGTCGGCCTCCTCCTCCAACCTCTCTAACAGTTCTTCCTCCTTCGGTACCTCAAGAGACTCCTCTTCAATTGGCTCCTCTTCTGACCCTTCTGATATCGAGTAGTCCGAAGGTCGAGATAAAACAAACAGAAAAGAAATAAAAAAAAAAGGCACATAAACAGTTGCACACATAACTCCTATTATGTAATCTATATAAGGAATCCAATGTTATAGTCTAGGTCAAACCACCTAATTCTCTATAACAAAGGCTCTAATACCAATTTGTCACACCCCGCCAATGCGAAAACGCGAGGCGTAACATAAGAGGTATCGTCACAACACCTTGATGTAAGAATAGAGAAACACTAAATGAAATTAAAGATCAAAATGTCATGGCGACACCCGACACAAGAGGAGACTTGTATCGAAGTTAATCGTAACATAAGAATACATAGTCATAAAAATATAAAACCCAAATTGTCTGAAACCAACATATCCAAGATAGTAAGTACAAAATGTGAAACAGTAAAGATAACATATATAACTCTCATGCATGTATCCTAAGGTCCTGCTAGCCCTGAACATCTGATAACCTTAAGCACCCGTATCATCAACTGAAAATGATATTCAAAAATGACAACATTACGTTGGTGAGTTCGTGGGTTTAAAGCAAACAAAATCAGTTACTATGTTTATTATTAAAGTAGAACGAAAATGTGAACATTAAAAATATACAACACTTAATTAAATAACATAATCATAAAAACTGGAACTCACACCATAAAGCAAATATTAAGGATCCACACATACTGGGTGCCTCTTCCCAAAATCATATTGGGTGCCTCTTCCCAAAGATAAACTGGGTGCCTCTTCCCAAAGATGTACCATATATCCATGGTCATGATTCGCACAATATGAACACACATAATACTATACAAACAATACTGCATAACAAACGCACATCGTCCAAAATAAATATGAAAATTATGTAACACAACATCAAAGTATTTTAAAAATCTCTTTAAGTATCATTTCCCTACAAAATTATATAGGTAAAATGAGTCCACAAAAACTCACCTTGATCCGCAGCTAAACAATTATGATGCACAATCACGAACTAGCAATCTAAAACAAATGAAAACAATATAAGTTACAAGTGATCAAGGCTTATAACCTCACCACTGTAACTCACATGGGATGGATTGGAAACATTTAACTAAACATTCCCCCACGTCATACTACTTGAAACTCAAGATTACATGTGCAATTTCAAATGGTATTGGTGTCTAGTTATAAACCCATGTCAAAATAGTTTAACTTTGTTTTGTCAAATTCTGGTTCACTTTTCCCAAATTTTTAACCACCCTTAATGACCTTCTGAGGTTCCTAAATTTTTACCAGTGATACCAATATATGTTAAGTACTTCCCATAATTTTTATAGATTTTATTTCATAGTGACCTGATTAAACACACATAAAGTTTGCAATTTTTAAAATAATTTAAACCCTCCAGAAGAATCTACATAAATTGCCGTAGTAAATAGACATATAAAATATGTATTGCAAGTCAAAACTCGTTATAGTTCGTAAGATAAAAATTCTACAATCTAACCCAAATTTATCCCTAAAAACTCAAATTTGACATCCGATTTCTTTTAATTTATTTGCTTGACCAAATCACCTCCAATCGACTTCTACCCAATTGGAACAGAAAGTAGACATCCTAAACTTAATATTAGACTCAAGAAACATGTAAAAACCTTTTGTATAATTTGATCTACAGCCCTATCTAGATGAGGTTATGAATCTGTCCCAAATCAAAACACTAATCTACGAACCCTAACTTGTTAAATCGTGCAAACAATCATATAAACCCCTAAGTTTAATACTCTAATCATCATTAAACTTCAAAATTACAGATTATTAATAATTTTTACAAACCCTAATTCCATCCTTGCAAGTTACATAATTAGATTAAGAAATCAAAGCATAAAAATAATTAATTAGCAATGAAAAACTAACCAATTCTTGAAGAAAAAAAACTTAAACCCTAATCGATTTTCTTTCTTCTTCTCCTTGGATGTCGACTAAAAACAGAAAAAAGGGTAGGGAGGGTCGTTAGTTTGGTATATTAGGGTATAGGAGGTGTTTGTATTAGGTTAGGATGAGTATTTGGTAAGTATTTGTTTCTTTAAAAAAAATAAAAAAATCCTAATACCTAAAACTAAATAAATCGGACCAATTTTTTTATATACACTTTTATTATTTTTATTTTTTACTTATAATACACATTAGATAAATAACAAAAATTTTTAGTTGCTAATTAAGACCCGTCATTTCACGTTTTATTATAAAATGACTCAAAGCAATTTACAATTAGGAAATGAATTTCTAAAAATAGAAATAAACTTATAAATCATTATATTATTGTTGTTATCATAAATAAATACCATTGACATCGTTTATAAAGTTGTTTAATGGGCTTAAACCAATATAATGAACTTACTAATTGTCGTAAAGTCCTCAAATGCACATAAGTGAAATGACATCCACGTTTTCAATAAACATGAGTACTAATAAACACAAATAACACAAAGATATCATATAGATATATGATAGCTATATAATAGGTAAATCATGAAATGAATCATATGAATGATCAAAACACATAAGCAACTAGTTAGTCAAAAGTTCGGTCAAATGTCAAAGTTGATTGACTAGAGAAGTGACGGTTGTCACATTATGCAATGTGGAGTATTCCTTATTACCGATTATGGTTAGGTCAGTCCCACGTCTATAGATTAGCCTAAGTGAACGACGCCTATATGAATTGTCAAGCTCGCCTAATAACTAACTATACAATAAATACTCGCCTAAAATTAATTAATCCAAAGACATAATTGACTAGTCACGTTTTAGTGGAGGTTCAAGCTAGTATATTTTCCCTAGCCACTTTTAAAACTCCTAACACACACACAATTCAACAAGTGACGACAACACAAAAATCAATAATTAGGATTCTTGCAATCCTAAACAAATACTAAGTGATCTAGCCTAGCATGGTAATGAAAAGAAAAGCAAATAGATAAATCAAACAATAACACATAGACATGATTGAATAATTAAATATAAAAACTTATCTTTCACCAAACATGAAGACATCAATGGCTAAAAGGCCTACAAAAGCTGAGTTTTTCGTCTAGGGTTTATCCTCCAAAAGTTGCACACTCAATAATGAAAACAATGCGAAAATGTATATAGTTTTACAATTGTAATGGCGTCACGTTGAACTTGTGACGCCGTCAGCTCGCCGTCTTCTAGGGTTTCAAAATTGCACTGACTTAGTTGTGACGGCGTCACGTTGGGGTTATGACGCCGCCAGCCTCCATATTTTTGTTCTTGACACCGTTAGCTTGAGGCCATTTCCAGAGCCTGTATCGTCAGCTCTTCCCGGTGACGGCGTCATGATCTGGCTGTGATGTCGTCACGAGCCCTTCCCGTGACGTTTTTCTCGATGTTGTCATTTTCTTCGTTTTTCCATGAAATCGAGCCCGAAACTTGTCTTTTTCCAGTATTTGCTTCCCGAGTACCTAAAAATTATATACGAATTTAAAGGCTAAATGAACCTTTAAAAGTGTATGAAATTACACCTCATCAGTAACGAACCACATGGTTGGGATTGTTTGTTTCTGAGTTTCTTGATTGTGCATCCATGGTGAGTTGAGAGATTGAATGAGTTTGATGAACAAGGTTGATGAGCTGAGAGTTAATAATGTAAGTGTGTGTGTGCTGAAGTAAATAAGTTGTGAGAAGTAAATAATTTGATGAGATGAGATGGGTAGGTTTGTGTGTAAATTTGAGAAGTTAATACTTCTTTATCTCACATAATGAAAGTAAAGCGAGTGTATTTCAAAGCATATCAAAATAGACTCAGACTATGTTTAATTACCCAAAAGGTGCCACGAGTTATTTTTAAACTAGGTGAGAAAGAGTGTGGCTTACTCGTGAAGTAAATTCTCCTACCAACTTGTCTAGTGAAGCAAATACTCCTTTCAACTTGTCTTCCAAAATAGATATGGCACACCTTCCAACTACAAAAATGAAGAAAAAGAATATGAATGGTAATGATACAGACGTAGGGGTGTTGGATGATATCAGTGAATCAAGTAAAATGATAGGCATTGGCTGTTATTTTCAAGATCAAAATAAGGTTGGTTTTACTTTTGATGCAAGGCCTAAACCTAATAGAGAAAGTATGTGGTATTCTTGTTGGTTTTACTTTTGATGCAAGATCAAAAAGTGAGTACTCGGACAAAAAGAAAGGGTTGTAAGGGGGTGTTTATATCCGTTGACTAACATTCAAAAGTGAAAAAAAGGGAAAATGCCACAAATTTACGGGAAAACGCGACCCTCGGTACCCTCCTCATTTCGTCGCATTGTGTTTTCCGGAACCATCTCGGCTGAGCATGACGGCTCATGACTCGAAAATGCGAGGAATGATACCCTCCTCGCGCCATCGCGTTGCGTTTTGAGGAAAAAACGCCATTCAAATCGCAAGGTACCATCCTCTCTAACAGTTTTTTACTTAAGATGATGAGTTGCTTCGCCAGTAATAACTTAAAATGTTTGGGAGTTGATAAAATACAGTTTTTTTTTTTTTTTTAATTATTATTATTTTTTTTTTTTATTATTATTATTATTAATTATTATTATTATTTTTTTTTGTATATACACCGAAAAAGTCGTATAGATATCACTTTCCAATGTTTTTGCTCTCAAACTTTTTGTACGTGAAAATAGATGGATTTTTTTAGCCTTGGACGGAAAACAAACTTGTATGCAATTTGCTAAAGGAATTGTTTTCTCATCAATCATCACACAAACTTTAGAAAGCAAAGACCAGACCAGAACACTTTTTATGAACTGAGCCCAACTATGACTTTTATTCTTGCAGGGCCTTCAATTACTGGGCTGATAACTAGTTCTCGAATTTAATGTGTACTAACTACCAAGGGACCATTATCTTGAATACCTTTTAATGTCGTAAAATAGGATGTACTAATTTATCAGGTTGTAACACCTTCTATTTGAATTCTGACCCATTTTATATTTGCCATTTTATATCAGGTTGTATAAACTTTTATCATTTGACTTGATATGGATTACCTATAAACAAATCAGCTATATAGTTAACACTCTATTGCTAAATTCAGGGAGTGCACGTAGAACATCAATTCATCATAGTTGTCTTTCACCTAAGATTTTTGGTCTAGTAGTATATGAGTTGTCCACCAACTTATAAGTTGTACGTTCAATTCTCGTTGAAGACACTTGTGAGATACATGATTATAAAATATGAAAAAATTGTTGTTCTATATAGAAACAGTTGTTCTCGTAAAGCAAGACCTTATATGTCGCATTGAACACCAAGTCACCCAACCATGCCAAGATTTCGTGTTCTACGATTTTGGCTTGTAACTTTAAAGCTCATTAGTTTTTTTTTTTTTTTTTTTTTCCCTGACTACTTTTTTTTTTTTTTTTTTTTTTTTTTTTCATGACTACTATTTGGCAAACCATAGAATCTAAATAAGCAAATGACCAACAAAAGATTTCCATGGTTTAGTCGACCTTGATATTGTCAACCTACATCCATATATGTTTCATTAGGCTGCTTGCAGTAAGTGAAATGGATCGATCCTTTCACTCGATCGATTGAATCGTCCTTGTTGCAATGAAAATGGGAGATCGATCGATTGGAACAAAAATGAGGATCGAGGTCGTCCAAACCATCGATTGATTGCTATCTTCTTTTTTTTTTTGTTTCTTTCTTTTGTGTGTTTGTGGGTGTTTAATTAAATGTAAAAGGTATTTTTGTGAGGTATGTTTTTTGTAGTGTAGGTCGTCTTACTGGGGCACCCAATCGCCTGAAGGTTGCTGGAGAGAGAAAGCTGACGTGGCAGAGAAATTAGGAGGGATTGACCCTCCTTACTGCATCCAGCCTTAATTCGAAGTGTACAACCAGTTAATTAGCTACAGATATTTATAACCGAAAGGCTGGCTACAGTAATTTGGCCCCAGCATTAAGACTTAAGAGACATCACAAACTAATAAACTATAACAAGTCCACATCGTGGGGGCTTATAGCATAAAAATTCCACCTTAGGTCACACTCTAAATTTCTGGACTGATCCGTATCGACATGAAAGTCACAAATCACAAGTACGATCAATGCAAGCAGGTGCAACTAACTAGGACCCAACCCGTTGGCCAAGTACAATCTCCATGTTAGCACTTGATAACAAAATCGCAAGCAACTTTACTCATAATCAACAAAAAACACAACAATAGTATTATCTGCAAGACTGCAACTTTAATTCACATATAATTTTAGAATCATACAACTTCTTTAACACAAGATAAAACTAACTAAGTCACAAAAAGAAGATAATCAACTGTTAATCATAATACTTTTTGCTAGCTAATTACATCTCTAACACAACATCTTTCTTGGAACCATTTCTACTGCTACTCCTACTACAAAGACTCCACTGATCCGACAAAGCATTAACAGACGAATTACACGAAACCAAACTTTCATTCCCACATTTGGCAACTGTCCTCACATTCTCAATCAACTCTTGTGTTTTTCCATCTTGTGACAATATCTCCAACAATTGCTCTGGACTAATCACCAACTTCACTTTCCAAAACCCTCCATTACTATTATTCCTCAAGCTCGAACCATTAGCTTCAGTATACGACCTCTTGAACATCCTACGGCTATCAAACGACATCCTATAAGGCGCGGGTGTGTTTGTGGGAAGGCTGTTGGATCTAACATGTCCAAGTTTTGTCCCTCTTTTTTTATCTAGTGGTAAAAGGTAATACGAGTTTCCTGTGACTAGAAACTCGTGGTGAGGGACGGGTTTCCAGAAAAGATCATGGCCACGAAATATAGCGTGGCCAGGAAACTCGTCTGTGATGGACTCAGCCGTGACAGGGGCGTAAAACTCCATGATGCCACCGGCTGAGTTGATCACTTTGATTATGGGATCATGGTCGGATGGACCTCCAAAGAGACAATTTCCCATGGTTTAATAAAATGTTATGTATGCTAAGAAACTTAGGATATGAATGAATATATGTTATGATAGGAAAGTTTAGTGATGTATTTGGAGGGATTATGGTATATAAATGTAATGATGAAAAAGGAGGGAAAGTGAAAGGTGGTTTTCGTCGGTGGGATGCTTCTTTCTTTAAGCACTTTATTTGCCCGACCACACCCAAAAAGAATGAAACGCAACTATCATATATACATTTTTCTTTATTACGTACACACATTAATAAATTAATCAATTGTTTGCACTTACTTGTAAGGCTATTTGTTTTCATATATGCTATATCATAACTTTTATAAGTTGGCCGGCTTCATTTGTTTGTCTATCACATGGGAATCTCAAAATTACAAAAACGAAAAACCATCGAGTTGATGATTTTTAGCTAGGTTAATGGAAGTAATTTGTTTATCACATGCACTAAATGAACGATGATATCAAATACTTTATTAGATTCTAGAAGTGAATGGTTAAATATCATCGGTTTGTCCAATAATAGTAGTATGATTGAATATTCTATATATTACTCCCTCCGTCTCAAAATTATAGTCCCCGTTTAACTTTTTCGGTCTTTCTTTCTCAGTTTTGACTTTAAATATTTTTGTTTGTGTTATACAATACATGATGAAAATTATACGAATGAAAAACGCATTTAAAACTCAATCCATTCATATATTTTGCATAAAGTATTATGTAATATAAACAAAAATACTTAAGGTTAAAGTTGAAAAATAAAGACCGAAAAAGTCAAACGATGACTATAATTTTGGGACGGAGGGAGTATTAATTACCGACTTGTTATGTCAAATTTTCGGTTAGCTTAACGCATAGTGTTTAACACTTTGGTGAGACAGTGTATAGGTGTATCATGTATGAGTAACTTACGAATGATTAACATGTTTGGACATGACAATCATTTTCTCGTGAGCCTATGTATAAGTTATAAGTGTAGCATTCAAGAAATTTAGACATGACAATCATTTTCTTCGAAAAACATTTTAGGAATTACAAAACTAACTTTCGTATGGTTAACATGTTTAAACATGACAATCATTTTCTTTGGTGAGCCGTTGTATAAATGTATAAGTGTAGCATTCAAGAAATTTAGACATGACAATCATATTCTTCTGAAAAACATTTTAGGAATTACAAAACTAACTTTCGTATGGTTAACATGTTTAGACATGACAATCATTTTCTTTGGTGAGCCGTTGTATAAATGTATAAGTGTAGCATTCAGGAAATTTAGACATGACAATCATTTTCTTTCTGAAAAACATTTTAGGAATTAAAAAACTAACTTAGGAATGATTAACATGTTTTCTTTAATTAGTTATGTTCCGGTTCAAAAAGTATCAAGCCAACCTATTCGATTAATGTATGGAGATAGACATCGACTTTATTTTGATTCGAGTAACATGAAGAACTATAGTTTTAACTACAACGTGGGCCAAATTTAACTATCAAGACCCACATTGGATTCGTGGCATTTTGACTAGTCAATTATTAGGTCTTTTTTTTTTTTTTTTTTTTTTTTTTTTAGAACTTAATTTATTAGGTCTTAATTGGTGTACGTCTTTTGGCACCATTGATGGTGGTCCATCTCATATCTATTTAATCAAGTGATCAACTTAAGGTGACATGAAGGATGGCAAAGTTAGGTTCGAAGATGATAGTTATTACTTATATGGTTAAAAGGGCACATCACATTTAAGTCGCAATTTGAATGTTCGAAATTTTGTTTGCCGCCAATCCCGCATCTTCATTACAAATTATTGATGTCTTATTTTATTCGAAATTTCGGAGTATTCTCATGCCTTGATATTCACAAATAATTAAAATTTGAGCTAAACGTACAATAATATCGAGTGATATTTTTTACTTCAAGGAAAAAAAACACATACTCCATAAGCGTATTAAATCTCTCACATATCGAGTGATATTTTTTTCTTCATTACAAATTATTGGTATCTTATTTTATTCGAACTTATAGTACGGCTAGCATAGTGAAATACTCGGAATATATAGTGGAACAAAAAGAAGTTAGTGGCGCAAATTCTGTGTTACTCAAAAATCCACTTGATTAGTGGTCAAAGCACTGCTCTATTTACTAAAATCCAGCATGCATGCATAAAAAACTTTCCATTATTAAAGTACTTTTTATACTTGAACTTGCGACACTGAAATTCAGCCAATTAAAAAAGTATCTCATTACAATTACCGAATTATCACAACATTAAAATAAATTTATGAAAACTACTATATAGAATTGAGCAAATAAAACAATAACCGAATAAGACAAAAAGTATATCAATGTGAGAAAAAACAAAACCAACTGAAATGGTACGGTAGCAAAACCTAAAAAACTTATATCAACGATTTTTTATCAAACCAAGAGAAAACAAGACGAAGACTAAACAAATATGGTAACAAAAAACTGAAACATTCAGATGACAAATTGAAATAATTGGAAAAAGCAAAGCATGCCAAAAAAAAAGTAATCATTATAAATAAGATACCAAAAGCGTTTTAGCCAGTTACCTGTAAAGCAAAATGAAATAAAACAAACTGAAACAACCAAAATGGAAAATTTGGAAAACACTTTAAAAAAAATTATCTCTAGTTTCATATAAATTTGGAGAGAAAATTTATTTTCACAAAACATTTGAAAATATAAAAAACGCGTTTAGTTAATGTTTGTATTTCGAATAAGGAAAGGAGAGTCGGTGTTATAAAGAAAAACAAGAAAACACCAAAAAATTGTTTTGTAATTCTCCTTGTTAAGTTAGTAAACAAGATATTTTTGTTATGATATGTAATAGTGACTGCATGCATTTTCTTCTAAGTTCTACTAATACAAAGTGTCTTGTTTATTGACACAAAGTGCCTTTAAATTATCACACTTAATTTCCAACAAACACAATCTGATTGTATCATATTGCAGCACCCGTTTATCCGTTATGATATGTAACGGAATAGGAATGTTATTTAATTATTATTATTATTATTATTATTATTATTATTATTATTATTTTGCAAAATGGTGAATATTTATATTAATATCAACAATGACAAATTACAATACAATTCTCACAAAAACTGGTATGAACATATTCATCCAGTGATATACAAAAAACGGACAAAACATGCTAGCCTATCCAATATCTAACCTCAAAAGGAAACTGCTAACCAATATCTGATAACACATATGTATACTTAAAAGAGCTCAAGTTGCACTATAACATGAACCATGACAACTTGACTCTAAATTCACCCATAAGAAGCACCTACCATCTAGCTACATTTCCACATCACCTTCCCATCATAACCATTCAACCAGCACCCACAATGGCTAAGACAGGAATGGTGTGGCTTCACTAGGAACCCATAATCCATCCATGGGGGGCCCTGCCAAACAACCTACATTTTCCTCTCTAAGGAAGGCTTCAGTTGTTTAGGAACACACTCCCTCCAAGATGTGAAATAGGAATGATGTTGAATGCTGTATACGGAGTTGATTATACATGAGACTAGCTAGTTGTATTATACGATGGAATTGATAATCATGAATGAGCACTACTTGAATTCTCAATGTATTACAAGGTGTTAAATGGATATCTGTGAACATATTGTAATAATTTATGGGTGTGTTATTTGTGTTGGAATAACGACATTATGTAAATGAAGAACTGTATCAAATAAAAGGTCGCTAGTGAACATAAAAAACACATAAAGGTCTAAAACAAAAAGCGTAAAACACCTATCCATTAATCATGACTACTAGTTTTGTATGGCATACAGGGAGTATAATTAAAGGCTATTTAATTAAGCCTATGCCTTTCTCCCTTTTTAGTATAAGCTAGCACAAAAAGGAAACTCGGCATGTTAACTAAGAAACGAATATTAAGAAAGAGCTAGAAAAATGCGAACTAAGGGTGCGTTTGGTTCGCAGTATGTTTTGAAAGGAATTGTAATCTGTCAAAGAAATTGTAATTTGAATGAATTGTAATTCAAAGAGTTGTAATGTGTTGTAAATGTAATGTGTATGAATTGTAATTGATATTTTCTGTCACTGTGTTTGGTTGGATCTCAACGTAATTGTAATTCGAAAAATTTATAAAATTTCAAAAAATTTATAAAAATTCGAAAAAATTTATAAAAATTCGAAAAATTTATATAAATTCGAAAAAATTTATATAAATTCGAAAAAATTTATAAAAATTCAAAAAATTTATAAAAATTCAAAAAATTTATAAAAATTCGAAAAAATTTAAAAAAATTCCAAAAATTTATAAAAATTTAAAAATTTAAAAATTTTATAAAAAATTTATAAAATTCGAAAAATTTATAAAATTTTATAAAAATAAAAATTTGAATTTTTATAAAAATTTTTGTAAAATTTTTAAATTTTTAAATTTTTTTGAATTTTTAAATTTTTAAATTTTTATAAAATTTTTAAATTTTATAAATTTTTTATAAAATTTTTCGAATTTTATAAATTTTTTATAAAATTTTTAATTTTTTAAAATTTTTGAATTTTTATAAATTTTTTGAATTTTTATAAATTTTTTTGAATTTTTATAAATTTTTTCGAATTTTTATAAAATTTTTGAATTTTTATAAATTTTTCGAATTTATATAAGTTTTTTCGAATTTTTATAAATTTTTTGAATTTTTATAAATTTTTTCGAATTATTATTATTATTATTATTATTATTATTATTATTATTATTATTATTATTATTATTATTATAAAATTTTGAATTACAACGTAATTCAAAACTTTCCATCCAACATCCTATGTAATCTGAATTCCCTCCTTTGATGTAATTGTAATGACTGAATTACAATTACAACGCAAACCAACACTACAGACGCCCATTACGTAATGTAATCTGAATTACAATTCCCTCCATTACCTGTGAACCAAACACCTACGTAATGTATATCTGAATTACAATTAATCCAATTACGGCCGATTACGGCGAACCTAACGCCCCCTAAGAGTAGGTGAACATATATACAAAATAGACTAACGAAGGTGACACACAAAATACAGTGCTATTTGCAGGTGCGTTCATATCTTAAGTTCTTTCAGTTATTGAAAATATTTAATATGTTTAAGCTAGGAAATAAATTAAACAAAACATCCCATTCCAGATTTGCTATCAATTTTTTTTCTTCTGTAACGACAAACATAGGAGCGGGATAAAGCTTTTACCCACCCAATCTGATTTAAAGACAATTTTTACTATCAATTATTATAAGAAAAACTTTAGCATAAAAGTTTTGAGAACACTATAAATGAAAATCTAAGATCATGGTTTCTTGCTGAAATTTCCGTGGATACACATGTCGAAAGTCATTAATCTAACCATTGTACTAGTAAACTAGTAGCAAGCAAACCAGAATCTACACCAAACAAAAGTGCGAGTAGGCTATCAACGCATTGCATTGGTGTTGAGTTGTGAAGACAGAATATAGACTCTAACAGGATAGCAGATGCTCTGATGGCTCCAACGTTTAATCTAACGAGGCTAACCAGAGGTAGGACTATAACGACCTAAAATCCGAAATTACATTTTAACTAAACATTTGAATTATAACCTAAGTTTATTTTGATAAATTAAGGAGATGTGAACCATATACACTTGTAATTAAATAAATCCTAAACTATACCTTATAAATAAATACCTAACATAAAATCTACCCTATCTATCCTAAGTGATATATATTCGGTGCACCCTTAACTTCTACATCTTATACACGTTTTTTTTTTTAGATACAACATTTGAAACAAAAACTTGATGGCCCTCCTATCACACGTTCCATAAAGATTATATGGGCCAAATATATTAAATTCTTGTACACAATAGCATGCTTTGAAGATAAGATAACATTTGAAAACTTGAACTAGTCTTCCTAGTTCTCCTCAAGACTCGGCTAATAATTCCCTATATTTTCCCCATTCTGTGATCATTTCTCTCAACCGAATGAGACTTATCTCACAAAAACCCTAAACCTACAACAAACAAGTGACGACAGTATTCAGTTTCTTTCAAGAAATCCTAGAGGGTGCGAAGCAAAGGAGAAGAGGGTGATCATTGGGACTTAGCTCGTTTGGTCTGGTCGTGGGTATTTCGCTAAGGTGGTGACCTGATTCGTGGGTGTACTAGAATATTGGATCGTTGGGGTTCAGTTCTTTGGTGGATCGCCTGGTTTTGGTTTTGATTCGAAAGGAGTTTGAGTCGTGGTATTCTTTTGGTTTCGTTGGTCGCGTTGCATCCAGCCTCGTAGGTATCATCGTCCTCTTTAGTGTTGTTATTCATACGACATACATATAGTATATCACCTAAAGGTAAACATGTCATACGATAACTCTTATACATGTCGCATGAAATCATGAAACTATAACTCATATGTGTCGATATTCGTTACCATTTTGGAGCATCCGAATATGTGGTGATACACGTTTTAACCTGGTTATTTAACACTCTTCTTGATCTCTAATACCCGACTTAAACCTGAAATAAATCTAAGTAAATAAAGAGGGGCGTGAGTATTTTATACATGTAATATATGTAAAGCTAATCCGCTAGTGAGCGTTAAATGAGTATAACATGATAATATTGTCACATGAAGTCATGAAGATAGTGGTTTCTGTTTTAAAAGTTTTGAAGCTGCTTACTACATATGCGCCTATGATCTTATACATGTTATACAATTTAAAAACTGATAATAAACTTAAAGAGATAAAGCATGGGGCGTACCTAATTATTTCGTGTATAAAAGGTTGTCAGTATGTGATTTTATGAAGGGTTGTGGGCTCGTATTTTATGTGAATACGTATATGTTTGTATTTCATGAATTGATGGTGGTACGTGCATGGTGTATCTTTTGGGTCGTGTGGGGTAAAGTGGGATAAAAGTGCATGCATGTTATTGTGTCGTGTGTATGTTGATATAGAGGTCTGTAGGCATGCATGTATTATGAGAATAAACCTAGGTAGTTATAAGGGGCGTACATATTTAATTGTGAATAAGGGATGGAATTTTTGAATGCATGTGTGTGTCGTGTGTGAGCAGTTTTGGATATGGACAAGTGTGAGTCGTGTTTGGTCTCATTATTTCATGTGTGTCTCGTTAAGTTGGTGGTCGAATGGTGTGCTTGTCGTGTGGTCTAGGGTAGTCATAAAACGTGGTAAATAAACTAAACAAAAAAGGGTATATGGCATTCTAAAAATTAATAAATCATAAGATGGCTGTTATTTACATTTTAAACCCTAAACTATGAAATTGTCATTATTAACCTTTAACTTTACTTAATTACCAATGGTAACCCTAAATTATGGAATTTGCTAATTCGGGAAACTTACTAATTATGGAAAGTTATTAAAAATGGATAGTTTATAAAAATAGAAAGAAACTCAAATCTGGATAACTATACGCACTAAACTTATAAAATGAGTTTATAAGTAATACATGATCATTAATTTGTGTAGATTCCGCGAAGAGGGAGTGATTCGTCTCTTGTGATCCTTTTCTCATTTGCTTGCTTTGCATAAGGTACATATATTCCGTCCTTTTTCGGTAAGGGCATCCATTGATATGATTATCCGTTATCACCTTTGATATCCGTTTTGTTATTCGTTCTGGTATTTGAATTGCTATCTCATTTTGATATTCGTTGGTTATCCGTTCGATATGCTTCAATTCAGTATTTGATATGATTCAATTTGATATGCTTCAGTTCATTATTTGATATGATTGATTTGATATGATTATGATTGCTCTTGTATTGCCCAGCTTCTGTATTTGTATACCTAGCCATGGAGGTACCATGGCCATGTCATTGAAGCACCGGTGGCATGACACTATCTGGGGCGGTGTGATTAGTCCCCGGCGTTCCCATTTCTGTATATGCTATATAGCACTTTGTCCATTATGATTATCTGGGTATGTATGCTTGATATGTGCCTTTTTACACATATCTTTTCTTCCGTTTTACGAGTCAAAACAACCAAAAACACTTAAAAATGATCAAATAATGTCACAAATATCCTTGGAGTGTGTTTTTGCGTGTTTCAGGTACAAAGGATTGAAAACAAACGAAAAACAGAGCAAATATGCAGAAATGTCAAAATCAGTCCCTCATCTATCAGAAAATGTCAGAAATGGTCCGTGGAAAGTTTTTATGAAGAAAAAGTCAACAAAAGTCCACCATGAATCATCAAATGACATTTTGAGTCCTTGGATTGCAAGTTTCAAATATAGGCAGTTTCAGTCCCTGGATTTTTAGCTTTGGCAAGTTTAGTCCCTAAAGTTACAAAGTTATTTTAAGTTAAAACCTAACTTAATTTAACTAAAACCTGTTACTATTATATACCCAATCCACAGCCCAATTAAACCCATAACCCAAATTCACTTAAACTCACCCATACCCCAACAACGCAGCCCAATCACCCTACCAGCCCAACTTTCCCAAAAGCCCAACACCATCCATTCCTTATGTTAACCCTAGTCAACTGGTCAAATCCCTGGTCAAACACAAAACCCAGACAAAGATAAGAACAAAATGCGCGTTTTAATAACCACAACTGTTTTTTATCTTCCCCATCCATTCCCTCCTCCACGCCTTCACCAACTTCCCAGATATCACCATTTCCCAATTCATGCCTCTAACTCACGCTAGGGTTACCACGCGCATCACCTTTCCAAGAAAAACTTCGGTTTAACCCATGCCTCGTTTTCCCGCCAAAAGTTTATTGGACGGCTGGGATTAGCTAAAGCCAATCCAACGGTTGGAGAGTGTGCAGATGAAGACAAGAAGAAATTCCCAGCACCGATTTAGTATAAATAGGCATTGTTGTAAGCCATTTTTGGCAGTTAGTCTTAGTTTTTAGAATCGTATTTTTTTTAGTTTTACTATCTTATCAGTTGTAATTTCAAATTCCAGTCCAAGTTAAGTTAGTTTGAGCTAGTTGGTTATTAAATTTTCAGTTTTGTAATCGTTTTCTAAAGTTAATGAAGTTTCAGTTTTCGAATTGCCCTGTTAAGTCGAATTAAGTTGAGTTGTTTTTTTTAAAAGCTTATTTACTATTGAACAAGCTCATATAAGCTTGTTGTAGCTTACTGTGAGCTCAGAGTAGTTAACTGAGTTCAATTTCGAAAGTTCCAAAAACAGTCAAAAGGTCAACTTTAGTCAACCGCTTATTTTACAGCTTATTTTAATTTGAGTTTTGCTTTTCTCAGTTTCATTAACTTATTTAAGCAATAATAAGTCAAGATTTTGAGTTGTTTTGTTTATTTCCAGTGTTAAAGTTCATTTCAGAAACTTAAAGGGGTGTTTGGCTGTAAGGTCAAAGTGGGTCATTTTGAGACTCCACTGTTCCATTACCATTGGGTTACATTTAACTTAACTTATCTCAGTAACTTTTAGCTGTTTCAATTCTACTTTTGCTGTTTTCAAGTCATTTACAGGTTTGGACAAGGGATTGCAGTCATAAGCTCCCAACAAGCTCAGCCTCTTTTGGAGCCTTTTTGTCACTTCTCAGGTTCCATTTAATCTATTTTCAGTATGCAATAGGAGGCCCTTAGCTTAGTTCTCATTTTTGCCCATAGCAGTCTAATACTTAGCATAGCAGTGTTAAAAATTGAGTTTTCATGTTTTCTCAGATTTTCAAGAATTTCTAGTGCTTTCATTTTAAGTTAGAATAAGCTGAGTCTCTGGATTATTAATATTCTACTGCTCAACTAGTTGTTAGTATTTTTTATCAGATTTTTAAAGTAGCTTTTAGTGGCTTTTGATTGGCTCAAAGTAGAGCAGTTTTGCCCTGCACACCATAAGGACCTCAGCAGCTCAGTGTAGTATTTTGGCTTAACCAGAGCTTCATTTGAGCTTATTTTTAGTTAGCAAAACATTTTCAGTTATAACTTTGTTAATTTGTTAGTGCTTTATCAGATTGTTAAAAGAAGATATTAAAAAAAAAAAAAAAAAAAATAGTTAGTACAAAAAAGTCTAGTGTGGGAATCGAACCTGGGTTCTCTTGGTTCACCAAATAACCTCACAACCATCTGCCCTATAGTGTCTTTTAGTTATAGTCTTACTTTAATTATTATTTACCCAGGTTTTGTCTAGTTAGCTATTTTCCCTTTTATAGCTTATTCAGCTTAACTGATAAGCTAGCATTCCCATTGTATTTTTCCTAGGATCAGTTTCACCCTTAGGACCTTCCTGAATTTTTCCATAATTTCTAGTTTCCACTTAGTATTTTTAGTAATTTAATTAGATTAATTCACTTTTTAATTCGTAATTAATTAAATAAAAACCAAAAAAAAATATAATTATTTTTTTCAAAATTTTCTTTTATTAATTAGGATTTTAGAAAATTAGATTTGTACCCGTAGAGTTATTATTCCATTAATTTGACGTTTTTAGTATTCGTGTGTTCTCTGTTTGCGTACGTTTTTGGTTTATTTGCGTTTTATCTCTTATATGCTTTGTAGTCTTTTATTAAGATATTTAATTTCCATTTTTCAAGTTAATTCAAAGCAAAATCAAAATCCAAATTCCTTCCTTCAAGCATTTTAATTCAAAGCCTAAAACGATATCCTCGATTCACACCTCGTTGGGACACGACCCGGGTAACACTTGCCCGGTATCTCACACCGTATTCACGGGTTTTGCAAGTTTGACCTTTTCCCGAGGTTTGACTTGTCATTCCCCACTTATCACGTGTGCACAATATTATATATATACTACACACGGATCAAATTTTGGCGCCGCTGCCGGGGAGGTTGTGTTGCGACAATATTGTTTAAGGTTTAAACGATTAGTGACTTGAGATCCTTCTTCACGAAGTTATCACTTCCAAAAAAAATATAAAACACAAAAATATTTTTCTTTTCTTTTGTATGTATATTATCATATAAAAACAAAAATACAAAAAGATTTTCCGTTTTTCTTGTTAAATTAATAAAAAATTACCGTCGAAAACCAAGACAGAATACTACCTAACTGGGGGTATGACCATTAATAAGTTCCCAAACAAAAGATTAAAACTTGCCTTTGTGTCGCTTGCGAATTCGGCTCACCTTTGATTGATAAACAACCTATACAAGTGGTTTAAGGTAGGTCTTGACATTAAATTGCAGACCGAAGAGAGATCCATTCTTCTCTCCCGCCACTCTGCGCGTTTATCTTTTGAAGAGCTACCGTACGCTTGTTTGATTTAAGGTTTAAGTTCCTTGTTGTTTTGCCTCGGTCTTGTTTTAATTGAATTGTTTTTCTTTGTGCATGCGCACTCGTTCCTCTAAATCGAGAAGCCCTTTGCTTAATCCCGTTCCTAATCCAAGGAAACGTAAAACCAAAGGTGCTACCTCAGCAATCACACCCGAGAGTAGACCCATGGCTGAAGAAACTCGTACCATGTCTGAGTTACTTCAAGCACCCATTGGAGGTTACGCTGAAGCTATCGTTGTTCCACCCATCGTGGCCGATAACTTTGAGCTTAAAACCGGGTTGCTACAATTAGTAACTGCAAGTCAATTCTACGGGATGGATAGGGATGATCCTAATCACCACATTCGATGGTTTAACAAGATCACATCCACTATCAAATATCGGAATGTGCCTCATGAGGCAATCAAACTACTTCTATTCCCATTTTCTATAGCCGGGGCTGCCAGTGATTGGCTCGACAAACAACCCCCTCGGTCAATACTAACATGGGAAGATTTAGTAAAGAAATTTGTGAATGAATTCTTTCCACCATCAAAAATGTCAAGCCTTAGGAATGAAATCACAAAATTCACCCAACATTTTGATGAATCGTTCAGTGAAGCATGGGACCGTTTCAAAGAATTAATTCGTAAATGTCCTAATCATGGTTTCACTGAGCTATATCAACTTGATACGTTTTATAATGGGTTGAACCACAACGACCAAGATTCTCTCAATGCCGCCGCAGGTGGTTACCTTTTGAATCGAACTACGAAGGATGCTTTAGCCATTATCGAATCCAAGGCTCAAGTACGCATTTCGCGAAGCAAACCAGTTGTTTCACAAAGGAATGCTTCTCCTTCTAGTTCATCTTCGGTAAAAACCTCTGACTCAGACGATAAGGTCAACCAACTCGCTGAGGTTATGAAAGCTTTTATTCTAACTCAGCAAAAGCAACTTTCATCACCACAAGCTCCTCCACCCCAAGTCAAGGCAGTGGGAGAAACTTGTGTCACTTGTGGTGGTCCTCATGCATACTACAATTGTACTGCCACCGATGGCAATCCTTTTGAAGTTCATGCTGTAGCCGGGTCTTACAACCAGGGGGGTAACCAACACCGTCCCCAAGTTGACCAAAATTCCCGTTCTACAAATCAAATGGGACCACCCGGATTTTCTCAACCCAACAATCCAAACAGGTTCAATCAAAGCCAAGGAAGGGGCCAACATGTTCAAAACCAATACCAAGCCCCTACCAATCAATACCCAAACCAAGGTGTTAATTTTAACCAAGGTTACCAAGCTCCCAATTTCCAAGCTCCTAGTGCTCCCTCAAATGAACTTGCTAATTACATCAAAGCAAATGAGGGTAGCATGAGGTCCATGCAAAACCAAATCACAAGTTTGAAAGGTGATTTCCAAAACGCAATATCTAAACAAAGCATGGACCTTAGAAATGATATTAGGGCAACAAACACCAAGATTGAGCAATCTCAAAACAAAATTGAGAACATGTTGTCTAGTCTTATGTGCCAACTTAACCCAGCTTCAACATCGGGAACACTCCCGAGCAATACCGTCCCTAATCCAAAAGGGGAGTTGAAAGCTATTACCACTAGAAGTGGTAAGAAAGTTGATGGCCCTTCGATTCCCACTCCTTCTCCGGTGAGGGAAGTGGAAGAAAATATTGAGGTGACCAAGGACAAAGAACAAACTGCTAGCCCACAAGCTACAGCACCAGTCCCACCTCCGGTCTCATCCACTCCAATTCCGGAACCCGAAGTTCCGAAGACAAATCCTAAGCCTTCAATTCCATATCCTTCAAGGCTTAATAACCAAAGGCTTCATGAGAAAACTAACGCCCAAATGCTAAAATTTCTGGAAATCTTTCAGAAATTACACTTCGATATTAGTTTTGCAGATGCCTTGTTGTATATGCCAAAATTCGCTTCTCAATTCAAGAGTCTTTTAAGCAATAAGGAGAAATTGTTTGAATTGACAAAAACTCCTTTGAATGAGAATTGCTCAGCGGTGCTCCTTAAAAAACTCCCAGAAAAATTAGGAGACCCTGGCAAATTTCTCATACCTTGTGATTTTCCGGGACTAAAAGAATGCTTAGCCTTGGCCGATCTTGGCGCTAGCATCAATTTAATGCCTCTTTCCTTCTGGAAAAAGCTTTCACTCCCGGAACTTACTCCCACAAGGATGACTCTTGAATTGGCGGACCGAACGATTACTACTCCTAAAGGCGTTGCTGAAGACGTTTTTGTCAAAGTAGGAAAGTTTCATTTCCCCGCCGACTTTGTAGTTGTGGATTTTGAATGCGATCCCCGAGTTCCTCTCATTCTCGGGAGATCTTTCTTGAGAACTGGACGTGCTTTGATTGACGTTTATGGGGAAGAATTAACACTTCGTGTTGATGGCGAATCCGTGACGTTCGATCTAAAACAAACTTCGAGGTACTCCTCAAAACATGATGACGTATCGATTAACCGGATCGATACTCTTGACAATACTTGTGAGGAGTACACTCAACAAGTCCTCGGGTTCTCAGATTCTTCAAGTGGCAATCCCACTTCTGATCCTATCATCGCTCTCTCTTCCCCCTCTCTCACTCCATTTGAGGGAGGAGACTTCATTTTGGAAGAGATTGAAGCTTGTTTGTCTTGTGATTCATTTCAACCAGGAATTGATGATAAAGATGTATTTGACCCGGAGGGAGACATTCTTCTCCTTGAGAAGTTGCTTAATGAAGATCCTACATCTCTCCCTCCAAAAGAACTTCATAATGAGGAGATCAAAACTGTTGAAAATTCTGACGAATCTCCTGAGGTCGAACTTAAGGACCTTCCACCTCATCTCGAATACGCATTTTTGGAGGGAAATGATAAATTTCCCGTCATAATTGCTAAAGGTTTAAATGATGAGGAGAGAACCGCTCTCATAAAGGTTCTAAAGTCACACAAGCGAGCCATCGCTTGGAAACTATCCGACATTAAGGGTATTAACCCTGAATTTTGTACTCACAAGATTCTAATGGAGGATGACTTTAAACCAGCGGTTCAACATCAGAGAAGGGTTAATCCCAAGATTCATGAGGTCATCAAAAAGGAGGTTCTTAAACTCCTTGATGCCGGTTTGATCTACCCTATATCTGATAGTCCTTGGGTGAGCCCTGTTCACTGTGTTCCTAAGAAGGGTGGTATCACCGTTGTTGAAAATGATGAAAACGAGTTGATTCCAACTCGATTGGTTACGGGATGGCGTGTATGCATCGACTATCGAAAGTTGAATGACGCCACCCGAAAAGACCACTTTCCTCTACCCTTCATGGATCAGATGCTTGAAAGACTAGCGGGAAACGAGTACTATTGTTTCCTCGACGGTTTCTCGGGTTACTTTCAAATTCCCATTGATCCGCAAGATCAAGAAAAGACTACATTCACATGCCCATATGGAACTTTCGCATACAAACGCATGCCTTTTGGCTTATGTAATGCTCCGGGCACATTCCAAAGGTGTATGTTGGCCATTTTTCACGACATGATTGAGAAAACGATGGAAGTCTTTATGGATGATTTTTCGGTCTTTGGGAATTCTTTTGAAACATGTCTCTCCCATTTAGACAAAATGCTTCAACGTTGTGAAGACACTAATCTTTGTCTAAATTGGGAGAAAAGTCATTTCATGGTCAAAGAAGGCATTGTCCTTGGCCATAAAATCTCTAAAAGCGGGATTGAGGTCGACAAAGCTAAAGTCGATGTGATTTCAAAGCTACCTCATCCCACCACTGTCAAAGGAATCCGAAGTTTCCTTGGTCATGCCGGTTTCTACCGTCGATTTATACAAGATTTTTCTAAAATCGCCCGGCCTCTGACCCATCTGCTTGAAAAAGATGCTCCGTTCTTCTTCTCTCCCGAATGCATCGAAGCATTCGAAATTCTTAAAAAGAAGCTAACGGAAGCACCGATCTTAGTTGCCCCCGATTGGGACTTGCCCTTTGAACTAATGTGCGATGCTAGTGATTATGCTATTGGGGCAGTCTTGGGGCAACGTAAGTCCAAGCACTTTCAGCCGATACACTATGCGAGTAAGACAATGACCGATGCTCAATCTCACTATACTACTACTGAGAAAGAGTTATTAGCCGTTGTCTATGCGTTCGAAAAGTTTAGACCTTATTTGATCTTATCTAAGAGCATAGTGTATACGGACCATTCGGCTCTCAAGTATCTTCTTGCTAAGCAAGATGCTAAGCCGAGACTACTTAGGTGGATTCTCCTACTCCAAGAGTTTGATGTAACAATTCGTGATAAGAAAGGAGCGGAGAATCTAGCCGCGGATCATTTATCTAGACTTGAGAACCCTCATCAAAGTGTTCTCGAAAAAAAGGAAATCACCGAGACATTTCCTCTCGAGACACTCGGAATGATTTCCTTGAAAAATGATCCAAGTACCCCATGGTTTGCTGACTTTGCAAACTACCATGCAGGTGACTTTGTGGTAAAAGGGATGTCATCCCAACAAAAGAACAAATTCTTCAAAGATGTGAAGCATTACTTTTGGGATGACCCCTATCTGTTTAAAGTATGTGCGGATCAAGTCATTCGGCGGTGTGTTCATGGGCAAGAAGCCATGGACATTCTTGAGGCTTGCCATAATGGACCCACGGGGAGACATCATGGTGCAAGCTACACCGCTAAGAAGGTCTTTGATTCTGGTTTCTACTGGCCAAATATTTACCGTGATGCCCACGACTTGGTAAAGTCATGTGACTCTTGCCAACGTCAAGGAAAAATTTCGCAAAGGGACGAAATGCCTCAAAATGCAATTCAAGTCTGCGAGATCTTTGACGTGTGGGGCATCGATTTTATGGGGCCGTTCCCGTCTTCACGAGGGAACAAGTACATACTCGTGGCTGTCGATTACTTGTCAAAATGGGTTGAGGCGAAAGCACTCCCCACTAACGACGCCCGAGTTGTTGTAAAATTTTTGAAAACTCTCTTCGCTAGGTTTGAAACTCCACGTGCCATAATTAGTGATCACGGTACACACTTTTGCAATGACCAATTCTCGAAGGTCATGCTTAAGTACGGTGTCACCCACCGTCTTACTACCGCCTATCACCCGCAAACAAGTGGACAAGTGGAAGTTTCAAACCGTGGTTTAAAAAGAATCTTGGAAAGGACCGTAGGTGAAAACCGTGCATCTTGGTCGGATAAACTAGATGATGCACTTTGGGCCTTCCGTACAGCTTACAAAACACCCATCGGGTGTACTCCTTACAAGCTTGTGTACGGAAAGGCGTGCCATCTACCGATCGAGCTCGAGCACAAAGCTTATTGGGCCTTGAAACATGCCAACTTCGACCTAAAGTCCGCGGGTGATCACCGAAAAGTTCAACTCAATGAATTAAATGAACTTCGTGATCAAGCTTACGAGAACTCTTTGATCTACAAAGAGAAGACAAAGAAGATTCATGACTCGAAAATTAAGAACCGCGTTTTCAACGTTGGTGACCGAGTCCTTCTTTTCAACTCTAGATTGAAGTTGTTCTCGGGGAAACTTAAAACCCGTTGGACCGGACCATTCACCGTTGCCAAAGTTTTTCCTTATGGTACCGTCGAGTTATCTCAAAATGATGGACCAAACTTCAAGGTGAACGGTCATAGGTTGAAGCATTATTTTGGAGGGGACATACCATCCATGGTTGTCCCGGATCTCCAAACTTTCCCCATGAACCAATGAATTCGGGGTCGAGTCAAGCTAGTGACTCGGTGAACAAAAATATTAGCCCACCATATGGGTTTTCACCCATATTTCTGACTTCTTTCTCTTTTCTACCACCCTAGTGTGGGGGAGATGCCCCACATGTTGTATATATGGAAATTTAAAAAAAAAAAAAAAAAAAAAAAAAAAAAAAAAAAAAAAAAAAAAAAAAAAAAAGTGTGGCTATTAATGTTTCCTTTTTACGTTCTAAGTGTCGGCATAACAGCCGGTACTTTGAATATTGAGGGCAATATTCAGTTCTAAGTGTGGGGGGGAATTCTAGCGAATTTGATCAAATGTACCATCTAGTACCCCCATTTTGGCCAAAATTAAAATTTTTTTTTTCTCACTTAGAACGCAATAAATGGTTATCAGTCCGCCATGTCTAACCCACATAAGGATTGGCTAATCCAAGAGCAAACGGCTCTTGGTAAAGATATATCAAATCCGTTTATGGCTTACAATTTGCCGAAAATTGTATGGTATTCAACTCACCATATCTTTAAAAGTGAAGAGTTGGCTAGTCCAGAAGCAAACGGCTTTTGGTAAAGACAAATCAAATCCGTTGACAGCTGATGGTTTGCTCAAAATCATTTGGTTATCATTGTACCAAAGTATCACATACTAAAACATTGGCTACTCCAGAAGTAATGGCTTTTGGTAAAGAGACATAAAATCCATTAAATTTTCATAAAAGATTGCTAGGGACTAGCAATTGCTTAGTGTGGGGGATTTGATATGTGCCTTTTTACACATATCTTTTCTTCCGGTTTACGAGTCAAAACAACCAAAAACACTTAAAAATGATCAAATAATGTCACAAATATCCTTGGAGTGTGTTTTTGCGTGTTTCAGGTACAAAGGATTGAAAACAAACGAAAAACAGAGCAAATATGCAGAAATGTCAAAATCAGTCCCTCATCTATCAGAAAATGTCAGAAATGGTCCGTGGAAAGTTTTTATGAAGAAAAAGTCAACAAAAGTCCACCATGAATCATCAAATGACATTTTGAGTCCTTGGATTGCAAGTTTCAAATATAGGCAGTTTCAGTCCCTGGATTTTTAGCTTTGGCAAGTTTAGTCCCTAAAGTTACAAAGTTATTTTAAGTTAAAACCTAACTTAATTTAACTAAAACCTGTTACTATTATATACCCAATCCACAGCCCAATTAAACCCATAACCCAAATTCACTTAAACTCACCCATACCCCAACAACGCAGCCCAATCACCCTACCAGCCCAACTTTCCCAAAAGCCCAACACCATCCATTCCTTATGTTAACCCTAGTCAACTGGTCAAATCCCTGGTCAAACACAAAACCCAGACAAAGATAAGAACAAAAGGCGCGTTTTAATAACCACAACTGTTTTTTATCTTCCCCATCCATTCCCTCCTCCACGCCTTCACCAACTTCCCAGATATCACCATTTCCCAATTCATGCCTCTAACTCACGCTAGGGTTACCACGCGCATCACCTTTCCAAGAAAAACTTCGGTTTAACCCATGCCTCGTTTTCCCGCCAAAAGTTTATTGGACGGCTGGGATTAGCTAAAGCCAATCCAACGGTTGGAGAGTGTGCAGATGAAGACAAGAAGAAATTCCCAGCACCGATTTAGTATAAATAGGCATTGTTGTAAGCCATTTTTGGCAGTTAGTCTTAGTTTTTAGAATCGTATTTTTTTTAGTTTTACTATCTTATCAGTTGTAATTTCAAATTCCAGTCCAAGTTAAGTTAGTTTGAGCTAGTTGGTTATTAAATTTTCAGTTTTGTAATCGTTTTCTAAAGTTAATGAAGTTTCAGTTTTCGAATTGCCCTGTTAAGTCGAATTAAGTTGAGTTGTTTTTTTTAAAAGCTTATTTACTATTGAACAAGCTCATATAAGCTTGTTGTAGCTTACTATGAGCTCAGAGTAGTTAACTGAGTTCAATTTCGAAAGTTCCAAAAACAGTCAAAAGGTCAACTTTAGTCAACCGCTTATTTTACAGCTTATTTTAATTTGAGTTTTGCTTTTCTCAGTTTCATTAACTTATTTAAGCAATAATAAGTCAAGATTTTGAGTTGTTTTGTTTATTTCCAGTGTTAAAGTTCATTTCAGAAACTTAAAGGGGTGTTTGGCTGTAAGGTCAAAGTGGGTCATTTTGAGACTCCACTGTTCCATTACCATTGGGTTACATTTAACTTAACTTATCTCAGTAACTTTTAGCTGTTTCAATTCTACTATTGCTGTTTTCAAGTCATTTACAGGTTTGGACAAGGGATTGCAGTCACAAGCTCCCAACAAGCTCAGCCTCTTTTGGAGCCTTTTTGTCACTTCTCAGGTTCCATTTAATCTATTTTCAGTATGCAATAGGAGGCCCTTAGCTTAGTTCTCATTTTTGCCCATAGCAGTCTAATACTTAGCATAGCAGTGTTAAAAATTGAGTTTTCATGTTTTCTCAGATTTTCAAGAATTTCTAGTGCTTTCATTTTAAGTTAGAATAAGCTGAGTCTCTGGATTATTAATATTCTACTGCTCAACTAGTTGTTAGTATTTTTTATCAGATTTTTAAAGTAGCTTTTAGTGGCTTTTGATTGGCTCAAAGTAGAGCAGTTTTGCCCTGCACACCATAAGGACCTCAGCAGCTCAGTGTAGTATTTTGGCTTAACCAGAGCTTCATTTGAGCTTATTTTTAGTTAGCAAAACATTTTCAGTTATAACTTTGTTAATTTGTTAGTGCTTTATCAGATTGTTAAAAGAAGATATAAAAAAAAAAAAAAATAGTTAGTATAAAAAAGTCTAGTGTGGGAATCGAACCTGGGTTCTCTTGGTTCACCAAATAACCTCACAACCATCTGCCCTATAGTGTCTTTTAGTTATAGTCTTACTTTAATTATTATTTACCCAGGTTTTGTCTAGTTAGCTATTTTCCCTTTTATAGCTTATTCAGCTTAACTGATAAGCTAGCATTCCCATTGTATTTTTCCTAGGATCAGTTTCACCCTTAGGACCTTCCTGAATTTTTCCATAATTTCTAGTTTCCACTTAGTATTTTTAGTAATTTAATTAGATTAATTCACTTTTTAATTCGTAATTAATTAAATAAAAACCAAAAGAAATATAATTATTTTTTTCAAAATTTTCTTTTATTAATTAGGATTTTAGAAAATTAGATTTGTACCCATAGAGTTATTATTCCATTAATTTGACGTTTTTAGTATTCGTGTGTTCTCTGTTTGCGTACGTTTTTGGTTTATTTGCGTTTTATCTCTTATATGCTTTGTAGTCTTTTATTAAGATATTTAATTTCCATTTTTCAAGTTAATTCAAAGCAAAATCAAAATCCAAATTCCTTCCTTCAAGCATTTTAATTCAAAGCCTAAAACGATATCCTCGATTCACACCTCGTTGGGACACGACCCGGGTAACACTTGCCCGGTATCTCACACCGTATTCACGGATTTTGCAAGTTTGACCTTTTCCCGAGGTTTGACTTGCCATTCCCCACTTATCACGTGTGCACAATATTATATGTATACTTTACACGGATCAATGCTCAACCTAGAGCTAGTATATGTACTATATTGTTTTGCAGGGAGCGTATGGATACATCCTAGGGAATGTGTATCTGTATCTGGTGATTGGTTGGTGAATGTTGCTACACCCCATCACATTTTGGTACATTGGAGTCTGCAGCTCCTTGTAAAACTTTTGGAATTGACGGTATATGATTTGTGATATGATTATTTGGCCTATTCATGTATCATGCTTAGGCAGTTGGGCAATGCACTCCGATCCTATATTGATTGATATTTGTTATGCACTTTGATTCAGTATCTGATTCATATTCGTTTTGTATTCTATTTCATCTGACATTTTCTCAGCAGGCTCTTTCCCTTTCTTTGATTTGACATAATGTGATCTGTATTCGTTTCGATTATCTTATTATCAGTTATTTGTTTATATCTGTTCACTGAGCGTTAGCTCAGCCGCATTTCTTTTCCTGCGGCAGGTTTTAGGTTGGAAGCTGGGATTGAGTGAAGAGTGCATAGGAGCTTTTAGTGTACTACCCTGACGATAGTTAATCTATTTGCTTAGATTTGGAGCTATCCTTCATTTAGACTTCGTTTGGAATTGTACTTCATTTAGAAGTTATTCTGTAGACTTAGTATTTTATTACTTCCTTAGAAGAACTTATGTAACTATTTTATTATTAAAGTCTTCCGCTTGTGTTATGTTCTGTTGACGCCATAAATGTGATATTTGACCCGTTCCCGGATCGGGGTGTTACAAGGACTCTACGTACGCAGAATTCCTTTGGGATCCAACACCCAAAGTGGAGCAGAAGAAGAATGATGGAGCCTCGTTGACAAAGCTTAGTTGACGAAGCCTACCCTTCGTGCGTTTGCAGGAGTACAGCCTTACTTTGGAATGAAGCCAAAAATTATGGGCTCGGGCCCTAATAGTGTTTTAGGCCCATGGATGGGGAGTAAGCTAGGGTACAGTTCCCCACTCTATTTATAACCCCTCAATGTCATTGTAACCTTCGATTGTGGATCATGAAGTTTGGCACGATCGTGTACAGAGCCTGTGCAAATTTGCACAAAGCTTAATAGTATCTCTCTGGTTGATTTCGTGGGTTGCCACGAGTATCCTAGTCGTGAATACCACGTTACATCTTGTGTCACTTTATATTCTGAAAGCCTTATTTGTATTTTCTTTGTTTGTTCTGCGTCATGCACATGTGCGATATACCTAACAATTAGGTTTCATATCATATCTCTATATAATTATCTTCATTCACTTAATTTAAAGGAAACTGCAAAAATCATCCTTGTGGTTTAAAAAATTTATATTTTTTGTCCATGCCTTTTCGAAAGTGCAAACACTAACCTTATGAAGAACTTTGGGATGCATATTTCATCTCTAGGTGACTAGGTATACTGAAAGGACTAAAATACCCCTGTCTTCTTCTTTTTTATTTCTCTTAAATATTTATTTATTATTAAAATCAAAACTAAAACACAACCAAGATTTAAGTTTCATATTCAATGTATAAAACAAAAATGATTGAACACTCGAACATGTAACACACATATCTCAACACACTTACATACACGTACAAACAAATGCATCAACTCCCACCACCGTCAACAACTACACATACAAACAAATGCATCAACACACACAAAGTACACAACTCCCAAGATTTTTTAGATGAGTTTCTTTTTCTTAAATAAACAGTCCCCCCTTCCAAGTTTATGCCAGAACACGCACAATTTCCTCCACCATCAACATACTAACCGATGTGATTTTAAATTCTATCTTGCCATTCAGTTCCATTTAATCTGGTTTTATTGTTTAAATATATAGTTATACTGAAAACAACTTTAAAAGTGACAAAGGTTTCATCAAAATACACGTAGCTAAACTTGAATTGCGGATTTGTTAGGTTTTTATATTGAATAGTTTAAGGAGAGCAAAGATAAGTATTGATGATGTACCTTTTGAAAAGCTCGAAGGTTTCCCTTTCGAGCACAATCAGATGCAACACTCTGAAAGACTTTGGCAAACCTCAGAAAGTCTCTAATTGCGTAAAATCATTCGTAGCAATGGTTACAATTATGGGAAATCGCCATTCGAAGCCCAACACCCTTCGGGGTGTGCCCTTCAAAGACATTAACACAGAAGTCAACATGACCAAGTCAAACCCATGATTTCCTCCCTCTCAAGGCTTTTCCGCCATGATAGGAATCGTGGTACACTCGCCCAACAATCACCTAAAAACATGGGACACCCCCATGATCTTCGGTTTTCAGTGCAGAGGCATGCCAGAGCCTATTTCCACCACCTATAAATAGCTTGGCAAGTCATTCGGGTTTGATCATGTTCTCAACATCTACTTTACATAATTTAGCACGTATTGCAATAAAAAAACACGCACTTACTCTCAAGCAAGAGGTGATTCACAGGGTCTTCATTTGCGTTGTCACAGGTTACTCGAAACTTGGCAAGGCATCACACAACCCCTTATCCTCTAATAACCAACGCAAGGACCAGTAGTGCATTTTATTGTACAATCAAGTATGATATCAATTTACTTTTTTTTTTATTATATAATTTTTTTTTTTTAAGTTGTTGTAGGTTTCTTTAATGGGAAAATTTCATATATACCAAAAAGAAATCTCATAATTCTATATTTACCCAAATGACAAGTTTTCAATGCATAAATATAATGCTTCAAAAGTATGTGTTGAGGAAATATAGAATTATTACATTTGTTTTGAGTATATATATATATATATATATATATATATATATAATATATATATATATATATATATATATATATATATATATATATATATATATATATATATATATATAGTGTAGGGTTATTTTCAGAACCAAAAAAAGGTACAGAACTGCGAGAACCGATCCTAGCCATCTATTATTTAATCAATGGTTATAAATGATGGTGGCATAATTGTAATTAAATAAAAAATCAAGGAATGTTTTATAAAGGGTTTAGGGGTATTATTGGTATTTTTTATAATCATTTCAAAACCTTTTAATATTTAATTTCCTATCATCTCTCTCTCTCTCTCTTCATTTGTTTTTCTGCAACCCTAAAAAAACTTCTCCATCCCTTCTCTTTGGCAGCCGCCGTCGGCCAAACAAGAACCCACCGCCGCCTTCCACCACCAAACAACAACAAACCCACCCTTATTTCACCCTCCTTGTCCTCGATCCGTGGTTCACGCACGTCTAAACCATCACTTTACACCACCACCACCCATAAACGCCAAGCCCCCACCAAAATTTTGCTACCGACCATCATTTTGAAGAGAAGCAGATCTGAAGAAGAGTAGCAGTTTTGGAGCAGATTCGTTGAAAGACGAGCAGATCTGGTAAATAATTCGATTGAATATGAGGTAATCGTATTTTTTTTATTTTTTTTATTTGAACAGATCGATGGCTGTTTTAATTGTTAACATCGTACTATCATTGAATTGGTTAATAAATACGAACATGTGGGGCTATGGTCAATAGGGTTTGTCGCTTATGGCTTGATGATCCATTTTATAATGGTTAATGAATTGGTCGATTACTGTTATTGGGGTCATATAATCAATGCTTTGAATAAGAGGATATGGTGGGTAGAGTTCACATAAATTATACAAACTAAAGTCCTATTTTATTGGTACATTCAAGAGTGCCTTGTGTCACGAGCCTAATAACAAGTATTCACTCTAATGAAAGATGTATAGACATGCTGTGTCGTCATGTGGTGTTTGGTAAAATTAATGTGTGGAGAAGTGATGCCATTGTTGAATACAGTTGGTAATTGTCAGTATTTTATATATACCTAGATGAATAAAAAGAATAAAAGATGTACTCCGTTTAGTAGAGTGAATATTAGTTGGTATGCCTTGATGAATAAAATATCGTTTTCGTTCTTCTTGTATGGAAAAAGAAACTGCATTTTGGTTAATAAAAACATGTAATTCGGTTAATATGCACATGTATTTTTATAAAGTGGTCATTTTAGAAAATTATGCACATGTATTTTTATCATTGTTTACTTTCGATCTCAAGATTCTACAAGGTTTAGTTATGTTTAAATGGCCTATCAAGGTTAATTTTGCACTTGTGATTGTGCATATGTGTTAGTTTTTGTTACTGGAGTTATGAATTAGTTGTCTAAATCATGAATTGTCGTTGATGGATATGTCATTTGTTGAATTAAGATATGTTAAACTGGTCTAAGGTTGTGAGGTTAAGATTGTGATAAGACTATGTTTATGTAGGGACTATAGATTTAGAAATTGGTTAGTATATATGCTTATAGTTTTGATCGGATCCATTATGGTATTTATGACTTGTTGAATTGCTAACTTAAATTCATGTGAGTAAATATTGGTTAGCTTCACAAGGTACTTACTGGTGGACTAGTGGTTCATACATATTGAATTTGTCTGATAGCATAGCTGCAAATCTAGCTTATTGTTACTGGCAACGAAAGCTTCTCTTTATGTCATAATCATCTGATGTGCAACATATGCTGTGTATTAATAATTGATCACAGTAGATATGTATTTTATTGTTACCGAGGCTTAAACTTAATGGAGTGCATATGTGTTTTTACAGTTTCTGGTGAATTTGTTGCCTTCTGTGCATATGTGTTTTTATAGTTTTGGAGTTAAATATATTGAAAGTGCATATATGTTTTTAGTTATGATATAAAGATTTTTTGTGTTTAGTTCTATTTTAAGTGTGCACTTGTGTTTCGTGGTTACAGGTACAAGTATGATGAGCAATATGAAGAGTGCACATGTGTTTTGTACATACTATCTAGCGATAAGATAGTTAAGCTAAAGATTTAAAGATTAAAGACACAAGTGCAGCCGCAGATACAAGTGCACATATACATACAAAGAAATACAAAGTGTTCAACGAGGGAAAATACATGTGCATATATGACAACATTTTTGCTTTTAGAAATTTGTATTTGAAGTGTATTATCACATGATTTTAATTTTTGTATATAATGTTTTTGTTTTAAATTGTAAGCAATACATGTAAAATACTTTTGTTTGCCATTCCATGCACTACAAATACACGTAAATTTACATTATCTAAAAAAACACATATGCACCTTACCAAATACACGTAAATTGAACACTACAAATATACGTAAACATACATTATATAAAAAACACATGTGCACCTTACTAAAAATGCATGCTGAAAAAATTATTATTCAAAAAAAAAAAAAAAAAAAAAAAAAAAAAAAAAAAAATCCCTAAAATGTAGGAACAAAAAAACGGTTTTTATTTATAAATTCAAAAAGAAATTAAAAAATGCAATTTTACTATTATACCCTTTTGAATTAAATAATAAAAATAAATATCCAAAAAAATCTGATTGGTTGATGCTGGTTCTCGCAGTTCTGTACATTTATTTGGTTCTGAAAAGAACCCTTCCCTATATATATATATATATATATATATATATATATATATATATATATATATATATATATATATATATGGAATTGCCCCTTCGTTAATTTGCGAAATTGATTGATTTATGGGTATTTAATTACTGTATGAGTCTGTTTAGGTTTTGTAATGAGTATGGTGTTTTGATGTTTATTTGAAGATATATATAACAAAGATTTGAAACTGGTTTTTTTTTTTTATGCTCTTGGTTTCGTTGATTTAAAAAAAATAAAGTTTTATTGAGAAATTCATAGCGGTTGAAGATAAGTGCATTTTAGTCATTTTAGTTTAGACATGGACGGAATTTGCAACCTAAAGTTTTCCACAGTGGTGATGCCTGCACTTTTGAAAAGATAAGGTCGGCATCAGCAATTTAGTCAAACCACAATGACGATTTTTGCAGTTTACACTTTAATTTGTTTTTTAAGCATAAAGGGGGTTGGGTACCTTAACGTGATATGATAACTAGATTTAAAATGACGAAGTTTGGAGTTGAAAATCATAAAAACAAGAGTAAACTCCAAATACATCCCTGTGGTTTACCCAGTTTCGCACCATACATCCAAAAAAAATTTTTGCAAAATATACATCCGTCCGTTAGTAAAAGTCAAACACAATACATCCCTCCGTTAAAATAAGGACAAACGGCGCAAACCATTTCTCCGTTATCTCCTAATGAGATAGAAAATGTTTACACCGTTAGTCCTCTGGGTTAACTCTATTTGCACCGTTAGTCCTTTTTTCCGTTTTCGTCCGTTTTTTTTACGTTTTCGTCTGCTTTTTTACGTTTTCGTCCCTTTTTTTACGTTTTCGTCCCTTTATTTACGTTTTCGTCTGCTTTTTTACGTTTTCGTCTATTTTTTTACGTTTTCGTCTGTTTTATTTTGTTTTTGTCCTTTTTTTTACGTTTTCGTCCGTTTTTTTTCATTTTTGTCCTTTTTTTTACGTTTCCGTCCGTTTTTTTTTTTACGTTTTCGTCCATTTTTTTACGGACAAAAACGTAAAAAAGCGGACGAAAACGTAAAACAATGGATGAAAACGTAAAAATATGGACGAAAACGTAAAAAAATGGACAAAAACGTAAAAAAACATACGAAAACGTAAAAAAATGGACAAAAACGAAAAAAAACAGACGAAAACGTAAAAAAAAGGGAAGAAAACGTAAAAAAAGGACGAAAACGTTAAAAAGCGGACGAAAACGTAAAAAAAGAGACAAAAACGTAAAAAAAAATGAACGAAAACGTAAAAAAATGGACGAAAACGTAAAAAAAAGACAAAAACGTAAATAAGCGACCGAAAAACGTAAATAAGCGGACGAAAACGTAAAAAAACGGACGAAAACGTAAAAAAGCGGACGAAAACGTAAAAAAAGGGACGAAAACGTAAAAAAAAACGGACGAAAACGTAAAAAAAGGGACAAAAACGAAATAAAACGGACGAAAACGTAAAAAAACGGACGAAAACGTAAAAAAGCGGACGAAAACGTAAATAAGCGGACGAAAACCTAAAAAAACGGACGAAAACGTAAAAATGGGAACGAAAACTTAAAAAAACGGACGAAAACGTAAAAAAGGACTAACGGTGCAAATAGAGTTAACCCAGAGGACTAACGGTGTAAACATTTTCTATCTCGTTAGGAGATAACGGAGAAATGGTTTGCGCCGTTTGTCCTTATTTTAACGGAGGGATGTATTTTGTTTGACTTTTACTAACGGAGATATGTATATTTTGCAAAAAAAAAATTTGGATGTATGGTGCTAAATTGGGTAAACCACAGGAATGTATTTTGGAGTTTAGTCTAAAAATACTACTAAATGCTTGAAGAGTTCACATCGTCGGGCATCGATTTTCTATACAACATTTGATGTGCATTTGAATATGCATTATACATATGCATATGCATCTCTTCTAGTGTTTTACTAGAAAGAAGTTTCTAATACGCATAAAGAAAAATACAGCATCTTGAATTAAACAAAACCATGTTGGGTGTTTTTTTTCTCTACATGATGGTCAATAAATGATGCATGTTTGAATATTAACTGGAGAAGACTAGCTTGATCTAAAGATGATAATGTAGATTGATATTATATTGAAGATAGGCCCGACTCAAGGATTAAGTGAGACCAAAGGCGATATTTCAAATTTAAGCCTTGATATTTTTTTGACAAATTGTTGTTTTCATCATTTGAGACGTTTTTTTTTACATTGATCTTTTGTAACATTTTGGTATTGTAATATAATTTTATCAGTTTAATATTTTTGCAGTACGTAATTGGTCTAACTTTTAATCTTTTGCTTCGAATTAGGTAATTAATATGTGATTTGGAGCCTTAGATAATATGAGGCCTCAAGTACTTTAGTGTTTTGCAGTCATGTCGAGTAACTGATTAGCGATATGATGATAGATGCATATCCATGCATGTGTTTAAAATCACAAGGATTAGTGGAAAATATCGTAAGTTCATATGAAAATAAGAATCATGAGTATCGTACGTTGTATATGTTGTAATTTAATAGCATGTCATACATAATTAAACACATAAACATCAAGTATTGCGGAAGCGTAAGATCAAATAACATGTAAATAATTAGCCGAATAATAAATAGTATGCGTACCTTTTAGCTATTCTTCAACAAGCAATAACGGATCGAATTTAAACGGTTTAACGAATCGACCCTTACCTTTTTTCGATTCAAATCAAGATACTAACAATAGTGTGTTAGTATCACGTTCTTGTACATACGTACTATTAACGTATTAATGTTGTGCTAGTAAAGAGTACAAAACGATTTTTGTTAAACAAAAAAAAATCGATCAATCACTTGTAAGGGTTTGGTCGATCGGTTTTGAACAAGGAAAAGAGAAGGAAACAATTTTCGGGTTAATGTGTGTACAAAAGTTAACTAAACAATAACCCCTTGTGTTTGTATATATAGGATGACAAAACTTGAAGAACAAGTTGGAGTTGGGTTGGGTTTGCACCCTTGGCCGATCGGATCTAAGAACCCACGAGGGTTCTAGATCTTTCTTGTTCCCTATTTTTCATCTATAGTCCTCCCTTTTATCGTTTAACGCCCGTTAGTCAATTATCGTTAATTACTTAACGGTCGTTAGTCGTTATGTGTAATTAATAATTAAATACAACCTTTTATATATTAATTATTATTCGTTAATCCTTCATACGTAAAGTGTGCAATTCCGTGGTCTCGAGTTCGATCCTAACATACACTACTAATTTATGTCCATAAACTAACAGCTCCCACTTGGACATATCTTAGTAGTGTAATCATATTAGTTAGCGTCTAGCAACACACCAATGCCTCTAGTACAACTCGAGTAAGGTCTCCTGGAAAAACCTTTTGATGATTCATTATCATTATTATCCTTTTGTTTCTAATACCATGTTAAATAAGGATATGGATCTAATTCATTCCTTATTTAACTTATTTGTTTCACGTTGTTTGTGATTGAACAAGATTACCAAATCTTCTGAACATATTCTAGAAAGATTTTGGGCGTGGCCACGCAAACATCTTGTCAACCCCACGAGGGGCCCAGCATTATTAAACTCCAAAATAAATTTGAATGAACAAATTCTTTATTGACTACAAGCAAAACCCATAACCTTTGCAACAATTCTGAAAGCAGTCCTTATAACTACAAGTTACGTATAGCGTTAAATTGTTTCACAGAAATGCACTACATCCATGACAGTTCTCTTGTTAGACCCGTATCCCGGTGTTAAGTAGGCCCCACCCTAGATGAAATATGCTAAGGTTGGATACGATTAGTTGGTCAACGAAGTTATGTGGAAAGTCAAACCCGGTAGTCAAATTAATAGTCAAAGTATGACTAATGTAGTAATATGAAATATGATGTATAAACTAGAAGGACCTAAGTTGTCAAGTGTTAATTATGTGTTATAAGTTAGTTGTGGCTAAAATAGGATGAAAGAGACTTGAGGGACCATTCTTGCCAAAAGACCAAAGATCCACCTAACTAGTATTAACTAGCTTATTCTAGAGATATCCACAATTATTGAGAGGTGAGGAAGGCCGGATTTTAGAGAGAGAAGGAAGAGAGGGAAAGTGAGATGGTGATTTAGAGGAGATGAAGAAGATGAAGTCCTTGTGTGTTTAAGGTTATGTCCTAGCAAGAACCCACTCCATGTAAGTGTTTCTATCTTGATGATTATTAAGGTTAAAGTTAAGGATTAAGTGGGTTTTCATCATTTGATCAAGATATGATCAAATGATGATGAAGAATGAAAGATAAGTATGTTTAGTGGGTTTGGTTAACCCTTGTTATGTTATTGATTGTTATGTTGTTAGGTTTTGGTTAATTGTAGAAGATGATGATCATGATGATGATGATGGTTAGAAGATGTTGTTGGTGGGATTTATGTTAGTAGCCTAGCTTGGATTGAAGGTAAGTAACTCTCCCTAAAGCATGTGTTATGTATGTATTTATCATGTATGTATTGTGGTTGTGTAAGAGCATAGGAGTTGGGTTAGTATGGTTGTAAGCTAAGGATGGATGGCTAGTGACCTTGGATAAGAGTATGTTAGTTATCGGCTTTGGACTAGTTAAGGTATGTTGTGATTATGGTTGTGTTGAATGAATGTGATTACGTTGTGAAGTTGAGTATGATATGAGTGGTATGTGGTAGTTTAGAGGTTTTTATGTGATTATGATGCTTATGTGAAAGTATGTGTATGATATATGTTTTATGATGGGTTACTTACTAAGCGTAAGCTTATTCTTTTAGTTGTTAATGTTTTTGTAGGTTTATGTGCGGCGAAATGTAAGGACTTGGACTATAGCCTAAGGAATTGGAAGCGGATTGGAGGATAAATTGTAATTAGGAGCTTAGTATAGAACACCGAGCTCAAGTGACAAGGTTGTACCCCCGAGAGTCTTTTATTGATTTGTAAAGTGTAGTCGAGTGTCAATTTGTATGTTAGAAAGGTCATAACGATTTGGGAGTCTATCGATGGGTCAAAGTGTGTTTTAAGTGTTTTTGAGTAATGATAATGGGGTGTTTGGTTTAAGCGTGTTCGTACCCATTTTGGGTAGTTAACGGGTCAAGTGTTATTGGAACATGTTTATTATGTAAATATAATGAAGTTGGTCAAGTTTGGTGTAAAACGGAAGTGGTATAAGTGGTTTTGTCATGAAATGGGTCAAAATGGGTTTTTAGTGGTGAAAACTGCAGATTTGTTCTTGATGGCCTTCTTGACGGCGTCCCCTTTTAATCGTCCAAAAATCCTCTGGCCCGTCAAGGTCTGACGGCGTCACCATTTTTCTGACGGCGTCACGTTTATCAGGGCAGTTTTCGAAAAATCATATCTTTTAATCCGTAAGTCGAAATGGGTCGTATGACCTATCGTTTTGAAGCTATTTGAGTCTACTTTCATCTAAAAATAGTTTCAAGGTCTGAAAGTTTATAGATTTTTGTCAGTGGTCAAAAGAGTAAGCAGGTATCCGTAAAAGTGAGTCGTTTCCGTGTAAAAAGTTTTAAATTTTGGTCTAAGCGGGAACGGGGTGTAACATCTCTGGTATCTCAAGTCTGAGGATAACTATTCATGATTTACTTAATAACAATATCCATAAAGTATAATCATGTAGTTTGGGATAAGTCCTATATTCAATTCATTGAATATCATGTGAATTTAGTATGTCAACGCATCAATATACTTTCAATTATATTTTACCAAAACTCAGATTTGTCTTAGTTTAATGATATTCTCATATCATTAATTGACAGCGGATGATTTAGAATAACTAATTTATTCATGGATTTAAACATGCAAATATAGGACACAATATTAAAGAATGAAAAATAAACATAACAAATACTTTATTTCATTAAAAGATAATAAATGTTTACAATATCCTTTATCCAAATACTAATCACAGTCATGCATAAAACTACTAGCTAAACGAAGTCCAATGCCATTGGCAAGTTCAGTAAGCTTTTCTTTAGCTAAAGCCTTAGTGAAAGGATCAGCTAAGTTGTCATCTGTGTGAACATTCAGTAGATTAATTTCACCTTCGCGGACTTGATCCCGAACGTAGTGTCACTTCCATAGAAAATGTCTTGTGCCCTTCATGACTCCAAGTTCATTGGCAAATATGATTGCAGCATAATTGTCGCAATACATATTAATAGGTGATTCAATTGAAGGCATAACACCAAGCCCTGAAATGAATTTCCTAATCCAAATAGCCTCCATTGCAGCTTCTGAAGCAGCTATGTATTCAACTTCTGTTGCAGACATCACAATTGTACTCTGCTACTTACTCTTCCAGTCTACTGCTCCTCCATTAATAACAAAGACATAACCCGTCTGAGACTTCGTATCATCTTTATCACAGTGCCAGGACGCATCGCAGAAACCTGTAACATCAAGTTCTACATCTGGATTTCCACCATACACTAGAAACATATCTTTTGTATTTCTTAGATACTTGAGAATATGTTTAACAACAATCCAGTGGCGTTCACCTGGGTTCTGTTCATATCGACTGGTGATATTTTGAGCGAACGCCACATCTGGCCTTGTGCATCTAACCGCATACATGATAGATCCTACAGCCGAAGCATAAGGAACTTTACTCATGCGTGCCACCTCTGCAGGTGTTGAAGCACACATTTCGCTACATAAGCCATGCTTTACTTCCATTGACAAATATCCTTTTTTGGAATTTTGCATATTGAATCTCTTCAATAATTTATCAATGTAAGCACTTTGACTTAATCCAATTAACCGCTGTGATCTATCTCTGTAGATCTTGATTTCCAGAATGTGTGCAACTTCCCTAAATCCTTCATAGAAAAACACTTTTCAAGATATGCCTTAACATTTTGCAAACTTGGAATGTCTTTTCCCATAATTAATATGTCATGAACATATAGGATAAGGAAAGTAACATCACTCCCACTAGCTTTGTGATATACACATGGCTCATCAAGATTCTGAGTAAATCCAAACTTTTTTATTTCTTCATCAAATCTCTTATTCCATTGCCTTGATGCTTGATTCAATCTATAAATGGATCTTTGAAGTTTGCATACACGGTTTAGAAATTATGGATTCACAAACCCCTCAGGCTGCGTCATATAGATGTCTTCATCTAGGCGACCATTTAAGAATGCGGTTTTGACATCCATTTGCCAAATCTCATAATCATAGTACGCTGCTATAGCTATGAGAATCCTAATAGCCCTAATGTCTGCTACAGGAGAAAATGTCTCCTCGTAGTCAACCCCATAGGTTTGAGTAAAGCCTTTAGCTACCAGACGAGCCTTATAGGTGTGTACATTGCCATCCATGTCAGTTTTCTTCTTGAAGTGCCACTTACTTCCAACGACTTTAGCATTGGAAGGAAGGTCTACTTCAATCCAGACTTCGTTATCTCTCATGGATTGCATTTCCCCATTCATTGTTACTACCCATTTATCCTTTTCAGGATCATTCATGGCAGCCCTATAATTAGCAGGTTCTCCAAGATCCCCTAATATAGTTTCCTCAACTTCTACGTTAAGACATAGACGTTCAGGAGCACGTACAATCCTTGCAGACTTACGAATGGGAACAACTTCAGGTGGAGGACCCGGACTTTCAGGTTTCACAGGAAGTTCGCTAGTGTTTTTAGAAGGTAATGCATCTCCATGATCATCTTCCAGATAATAAATTCTCCCACTGAATTCTTGAGATATGAGATCCTTTTCAAGAAAGTCTCCATACCTAGCAACAATTACTTTATTTTCAGGTGGGTAGTAAAAGTAGTAACCCATCGTTTCCTTTGGGTATCCTACAAAGATATACTTTACAGATCTCTGTTGGAGTTTATCTGCTGAGTCACGTCTTATATACGCCTCGCAACCCCAGACCTTTAAATAAGACAAGTTAGGAGCTTTACCATTCCATATTTCATATGGTGTCTTATCAACCTTCTTGGTGGGAATCATATTTAGAATGGGAACAGCAGATTCTAAAGTATAATCCCAAAAAGATAAAGGAAGAGTTGTAAGATTAAACATTGATCGCACCATGTCTAACAATGTATGATTTCTTCTCTCAAATACACCATTTTGTTGTGGAGTGTATGGAGATGTGAGATGCTAGACAATTCCATTCTCAGCTAAATAATCTTTAAACTCTTGGCTTAGGTATTCACCGCCTCTATCGGATCGAAGAGCTTTAATCTTCTTTCCAAGTTGCAATTCTACTTCTGCTTTGAAAACCTTAAATGTTTCAAACACCTCATGTTTATGTTTAAGTAAATAAACATAACCATAACGGCTGAAATCATCTGTAAAGGTTAAGAAGTAGCTAGCACCTCTCCTTGACACATGTCTAAGTGGTCCACACACATCAATATGTATTAAACCAAGTAGATCAGAAGCCCTTTCCATACGATTATGAAAAGGTTTCTTTGTCATCTTCCCAGAAATACAAGACTTACATTTATCAAATGATTCATCATTGATACTTTTCAAAAGCCCATCGTGTTGCAGCTTTTCCATGCGAGTCTTGCCTATATGATCAAGTCTACAGTGCCAAAGTTAAGAATAATTCAAGTCTGACTTTATTCTCTTATTAATGCTAAACATCGAATTATTTTTATTGGATATGTGGAAAACTAGAAGGGGGGTTGAATAGTTTTACGTCTTTTTAATTTTATTATGAAAACTTTGTTTCCTTTTAAAAACTTAGATTTGAGTTTATATGAAAAATGATACTTGAACAATATTATTAATTATATGTGTATCCTTTTAGATTTGTTATAAAAGTTTTCTATTTATGAATGGAGTTTTAAATTGATCTTTATGTGAAATCAACTTCTAATTAATACTAACAGTTATATATGCCTATATGTATGAAAGTAAAGACGATATAAAGAAATAAGTAAGAGATGGAAAGATCAAACCGAGACACGAGGGATTTATAGTGGTTCGGCTACAAGGACACCTTCCTTGCCCTACTTGTTACACCCCGTACCCGTTTAGACCAAAATTTAAAAACTTTTTACGCGGAAACGACTCACTTTTACGGACATCTGGTTACTCTTTTGACCACTGACAAAAATCTATAAACTTTTAGACCTTGAGACTATTTTTATATGAAACTAGACTCAATTACCTTCAAAACGATAGGTGGCACGACCCTTGACGACTTACGGTTCAAAAGATACGATTTTTCGAAGTTTACCAAAAATCTGACAGCGGCCTCCATCCGATCGGATCGCCAGCCATCCGATCGGATGGATGGTTCTGTCCAGATTTTGGATTTCCAAAATCCCCGGCCGAAACTCCAACCTCCCGGACTCGAAACCTAACCAAACTTTCCAGATTTCATTACAATATCTATGGGCTCATTTCCATATAAAAACATTTACCGTTTGACCACCCGGAATAGTACTTCCAAAATTGACGGGTTATGCAAATAACCCGTTTTGACCCATTTCATGACATAACCAACTATACCACTTCATTTTTCCACCAAACTTGACCAACTTCATTACATTAACATACCAAACGTGTTCCATAAACACTTGACCCGTTAACAACCCAAAATGAGTACAAACACACATAATCCAAACACCCCTTTAACTTTTACTAAAAACACATAAAACACACCCGACACATCGTTAGATCACCAAACCATTACACGACTTTGACACACATATTACAACTCATAAAAGAGACTCTCGGGGGTACAACCTTGACTCGAGCTCGGTATTCTACCTAGCTCCTAACGCTTATTATCTCACAATCCGCTTCCATATCCTTGAGCTATAATCCAAGTCAAGTTATCACCTTCACCATTAACCTACAAAAACATTGACAACTAAAAGAATAAGCTTACGCTTAGTAAGTAACTAGATTAATACATGGTTAATACTTCCATTCGCACATAAATGCATCAAGAACATCTTTAATCATTCAACTCATGGTCTTCCCACCTTATAACCATTATCTTGAAAATATCATAGCTATAGCACATAAACATAGTCACATCAAACACATAACATACATAGACATACCTTAGCCCTTTCAACACCACTTCCTATCTTTTGAATCCTTACTTACTAACATCCCTCTTACTAATCCAACTCACTAATCCAAGGCATAACCTCATAATTCATTCATTAACACATAACATGAGAATATCATTATTAACATATAGTAATCATAGTTACTTACCTCATATCCAAGCTAATCTACCATTCATGATTTTACCACCACCATCATCATCATCCTCACTAGTCATCATCATCATCCACAGACCTAATAATACATATAACTCAATACTATCAACAAGGGTTTATATAACCATAACTTACTCATCATTCTTTCCATATTATCATATGATCATACTTTGATCATATGATGATTACCCACTTAACCCATGACCTAATACTTCATTAACATAATGATAAAGAGATTACTTACATAGGATAATTGTTGATATGACTTAATCTTTAGTTGTGGAACCTTAATCCTTTCATGGATTCATCAACAAGATCCATGCTTCCCTCCTTTTTCTTCCTCTAAGCCGAACCACACACACACCCTATCTAAAATAATGGAGGGAGTTGTCTAGAACTTCCTGGATATAGTTTGTTAGGTGGCAAGTTTGGCCATTTGGCAAGATTGGCCCCTCAAGTCTCATTCCTTCTTATTTTAGCCACAACTAACTTAATATAACACTTCACCACAATGACGACTTAGGTCCCTTTAGTTATACATCATATCTTATATTCCTACATTAGTCATACTTTGACTACTAGTCTGACTACCGGGTTTGACTTCCACGTAACTTTGTTGACCAACCAATCTCATAAGTCCTTAACATATCCCATCTAGGGTGGGGCCTATTCGTAATCGGGATACGGGTCTAACAATTCTACCCCCCTTATTTAGATTTCGTCCCCGAAATCTGTCGTTCTTTACAGACCTACACATAGTCACATAACTCATCTCATTCCTAGCACCTTAGCTCTTAGTTTATTTAGTGCAACGATCTAAGTGATCTTGTAACTCTATGCACACTATAGCATATCACATGCCCTAATACACATTACCTTCCCCTTACTTCTAAAACCATATAATTCTTACTTAAATATTCGCGTAATACGGGACATACTCTCTATAACTAGTTATCATTCTAACCTGCTCTATTACCGATACATCACAATTCCACATGCTTATCCTATATTCTCATTCTTATACTACACATTACTAGGGAAGACCGAACTATTCGACTTTTCGTAAATACACTTGGCTAATGCTTTCACGTTCTGTCAACACTACTTAATCACTTCTTTTACGTTCCTACTATTTCCTCATTTCCTCCGCTCATTTATTCAAGCCATTCTCGATTATCTTCTAAGGCTTATAGAAATACTACATGAATTAGCTTCATAGCACCATACTTTATCGTTTATCGTCACATTACACATGATATTTGTAACCAACTATTTCCATTACTCATACCTTGCACCGCGGCACAATTACGTATTATAACATTTTAATGCATCATTACAATTCCTTAGTTTCATCAACTTAAACTTAACACTCAAACATAGGTTTCTCACAAGTTCTCACTAAAAGGCGTACTCAAATCTTAATCCTCCTATCTTAGTTCTTAAAGCTTTTAACTAACTATAGACTTCCGCTTTCTATTCCTCTAAACCTACTCGTGTCGTGTCGGCAACACATAGCCCACTCGTTTATAATTCCTCATTTACATGGAGAGGCGTCCCAATCGATGTAAATCAAGAAATATAAACTCGTGGTTATGTACTCCCGACTAAACACTACTACTCCTATTTCCAATTTTTAACTTTTATTCTCTCACTCTTTTTGTTACATTACTTTTACCCTTCTTAGACTTGGATCCTTCACATTATCACATTCATTATGGGGATACTTTTATATGCCATGGACATAGGCAACCCCTTGCCGGTGAAGGCAATACTTTTCATCCCGAAGGATCTTTAACATTCATCCCGAAGGATTCCTTAACATTCCTTTACTTGGTCATCCCAAGGGATACCACATTTAACATTCATCCCGAAGGATCATTACATTCACACTTTGTCACCTTAACAATAGATCCAAGTCATAAGCACCACACACACATTATTACATTCGTTTATTATAGTGAACGCAAGCGCATAGAGCATATGAGCCTGCTTATTATAATTACACATCTCTATGTGTTTTACCATCCTACATTCTTAATCCGCGTTAGTTATTTTCACATCTTTACTTTACCTCTTGCATTCTTAGCCTTCATTAACCATCTTGACATTCTTACTTTACATTTTAGTCCACTCGACTCATTTACATCTAGACTTCTCACATTTTACCAGCCGTGACTCATACATTCATTATGGTGATTACAGCTAATCGCCTTAGCCGTAATATGATAATTTCAAGACAACGCCTTTATCTCATACACACTCCTCTCATTCTTTCTTACATTTTTAACCCATCACATTCTTGTTCTCGTATCTTATCTCTCTTCTATTAGTCTCACTCGCTTCCTTCACATGTCGACCTTACATAGGTCGTCAACTATAACGCATTCATTCTTTGTTAATAATTACAGCTAATCGCCTTAGCTGTAATATAATTATTTCATGGCAATACCTTAACCTCATATGCGCCCATCTCATTCTTTCTTACATTCTTAGCTTATCGCATTCTTAGTCTCATACTTTATCTCATTTCTTAAATTATTTATGTATTTAAGCGATATTAATCTATCTCGCCATTCACATATATACCTTTCACAGGTCAATAATGTTAACACCTTCATTAGCGTTACCTTTTCTTTTCACACATTCTATTTACGTAAGTTCGTTATGTTTACCGCACAATGTCTCATTATATTTTTGCTTGCATACTTGACTCGTCTCATTCGATCATTAGCGTTTAAAACGTATTCTTTTACCTTGTCATTATCTTAACAGCATACCTTACTTTAATCCTGTAAATTTTACGTCATGTTAAGCATACCATTTACATTATTAACTTATCGCATTTAATTTCTGGCACTCAAACTTTTTCATTTAACATCCATCCTTTATATACCCCCGCTTTATCGCAACTTCACTTTCACACTTAACCCTCAAGTACTTTACCTTATCGTTACCCCGTCTCTATACCAATTTAACTTCAGTCCTTAATCACTAAATTTAATGAGACCATATGTTGGTCACAATTCATGTCATCCCTTCCTATCCTCATTCTTTAACCCTTAAGTTATTAAACACCTTATTAGTAATTCGTTAGTTTCATCTTGTCTTTTCACACTATATGTTAGTACACTCAATATCATCACGATCCATACTTAAAGCGTCATTACTTAATCTTATTCGTTTTCCTTATGTCAACAACCCCTAACAATTAGCGTGCCAATTCCATTTTATCATTACACATTATAATTTAGTACACTTCTCGTCATCTCGATCCATTATTTATGCGTTAGCACCTTAAGTTACTTATTCATCCCATCCCTAACACCATTTAGCGTCTCTCTTTACATCTTGCTATGGCTATTCTTCTATCACACACAATCTCGTCTTGTTTACCATTACGTTGATCCACCTACTTGCACATCTATGACCCAACTATAAACTCATTCTTACGTTTGTCAACAACTCACTACGTGTCATCTTTATTTTAGACAAGTTCTATATGATATTTGTCCATTACAATTTACACATTTTCTATGTGTTCTTACAACGCACCTTTACCATTACCCGTCAACCCCGTGTTGACCATATTCTCAACTTATACTATTACTTCATTTTAGCCTATTCAACTTTTACGCATATAAACCTTACATAGGTTCATTCTATCGCACTCACATAAGTCTCATCATACACATTTCAATATAGATATATTAACATGATTATATTCATGTTTTACAATTATTTCTAGCACATTTCAAGTCGCTTATGACTTCTAGCGCAATTTATATCTCATTCATCACTTTCACTCATTTATTATTAACACGTTTTAGTTATCATGTTTTATATGATACATGACCTCACCACATCTTACCCACACACCTTTACTTTCTCATTTTGTTTAGTATATAAAAACTCATGCTCCAAGCATATATTCATTCATGTATTTCTAATCATCAAACTACTAACATACTTCGCTATTCATTTCTTACTTTATATCAAGCTTTCAAAGCGCCTATACTTTCTCAAACGATTATCACGCTTCTTAATTCCTTATTTATATAAGTGAGTTCTCTCAACTTCCTTACGTCACTAGGTCATTACGTAATATGCATTCCAATGCATCTATCTCAACTCATACACTTCTAATGAACTACCATAGACTTAACATTACATAAGCAATCATATCATAACACTTAACACTTATCCGACAAGTGTTAAAACATTCATAATCAAAATCAACAAACATAGTCTATGGTTCATATATCACATTGCACAAGCAATCTATGTCTAAGCATCAACATTCTAATCAACCGCAACCACTAGTCTACCTTATAACTAAGGCATCATAAACTTTAATTCACTTACTACCCGTCTCTAATACCACTTAGTATTCCATCACTATAGCTCTATCATATATTCACATAATAGCAATACAATCACTGGCACTAATCGAGGTGCTCAGCCAACCAATTACTTAAGCATCTCAAGTCCCCATGAACTTGCATCTCATACACATCAACACACTTACGCCCATATATCACCTATCATCAATAAGCTCAACTAGTAAATTCATAATCCGTCTAACACATAGCAATTACTTCCCGCGCGACTAACACTTACGTCTAACGCTTCTACGAGTGGTTTAAGTCTAGGAAATCCTAAAGAAAACCTAATTCACTTAAACCGAAGCTCTGATACCAAGTTGTTACACCCCGTACCCGTTTAGACCAAAATTTAAAAACTTTTTACGCGGAAACGACTCACTTTTACGGACATCTGGTTACTCTTTTGACCACTGACAAAAATCTATAAACTTTTAGACCTTGAGACTATTTTTATATGAAACTAGACTCAATTACCTTCAAAACGATAGGTGGCACGACCCTTGACGACTTACGGTTCAAAAGATACGATTTTTCGAAGTTTACCAAAAATCTGACAGCGGCCTCCATCCGATCGGATCGCCAGCCATCCGATCGGATGGATGGTTCTGTCCAGATTTTGGATTTCCAAAATCCCCGGCCGAAACTCCAACCTCCCGGACTCGAAACCTAACCAAACTTTCCAGATTTCATTACAATATCTATGGGCTCATTTCCATATAAAAACATTTACCGTTTGACCACCCGGAATAGTACTTCCAAAATTGACGGGTTATGCAAATAACCCGTTTTGACCCATTTCATGACATAACCAACTATACCACTTCATTTTTCCACCAAACTTGACCAACTTCATTACATTAACATACCAAACGTGTTCCATAAACACTTGACCCGTTAACAACCCAAAATGAGTACAAACACACATAATCCAAACACCCCTTTAACTTTTACTAAAAACACATAAAACACAACCGACACATCGTTAGATCACCAAACCATTACACGACTTTGACACACATATTACAACTCATAAAAGAGACTCTCGGGGGTACAACCTTGACTCGAGCTCGGTATTCTACCTAGCTCCTAACGCTTATTATCTCACAATCCGCTTCCATATCCTTGAGCTATAATCCAAGTCAAGTTATCACCTTCACCATTAACCTACAAAAACATTGACAACTAAAAGAATAAGCTTACGCTTAGTAAGTAACTAGATTAATACATGGTTAATACTTCCATTCGCACATAAATGCATCAAGAACATCTTTAATCATTCAACTCATGGTCTTCCCCACCTTATAACCATTATCTTGAAAATATCATAGCTATAGCACATAAACATAGTCACATCAAACACATAACATACATAGACATACCTTAGCCCTTTCAACACCACTTCCTATCTTTTGAATCCTTACTTACTAACATCCCTCTTACTAATCCAACTCACTAATCCAAGGCATAACCTCATAATTCATTCATTAACACATAACATGAGAATATCATTATTAACATATAGTAATCATAGTTACTTACCTCATATCCAAGCTAATCTACCATTCATGATTTTACCACCACCATCATCATCATCCTCACTAGTCATCATCATCATCATCATCATCATCCACAAACCTAATAATACATATAACTCAATACTATCAACAAGGGTTTATATAACCATAACTTACTCATCATTCTTTCCATATTATCATATGATCATACTTTGATCATATGATGATTACCCACTTAACCCATGACCTAATACTTCATTAACATAATGATAAAGAGATTACTTACATAGGATAATTGTTGATATGACTTAATCTTTAGTTGTGGAACCTTAATCCTTTCATGGATTCATCAACAAGATCCATGCTTCCCTCCTTTTTCTTCCTCTAAGCCGAACCACACACACACCCTATCTAAAATAATGGAGGGAGTTGTCTAGAACTTCCTGGATATAGTTTGTTAGGTGGCAAGTTTGGCCATTTGGCAAGATTGGCCCCTCAAGTCTCATTCCTTCTTATTTTAGCCACAACTAACTTAATATAACACTTCACCACAATGACGACTTAGGTCCCTTTAGTTATACATCATATCTTATATTCCTACATTAGTCATACTTTGACTACTAGTCTGACTACCGGGTTTGACTTCCACGTAACTTTGTTGACCAACCAATCTCATAAGTCCTTAACATATCCCATCTAGGGTGGGGCCTATTCGTAATCGGGATACGGGTCTAACACTACTCCACTCCCCGAGCACACCTTGCTCGAGAGTTTTCTTCACTACTTCAACAAGCTCCCTTATGGCGGAGAAAACCTTACACACTTTCGCTTACACCGGTTTAACGACACAAAGCTAAATGTCGAGTTCTAATCGTAGCTAGAACCAATCTCACAACTTCAATCACAACTTGTTCACGACTTATTCACGACTTCTTCACGACGGCTTCACGACTTCAACACAACGGCTTCACGACTTCTACAAGACGACTTCACAACTTCTAAGCTACGGCTTCACGACTTCTACACGACGACTTCACAACTTCTAAGTTATGGCTTCACGACTTCTACATGACGACTTCACAACTTCTGAGTTATGGCTTCACGACTTCTACACCACGGCTTCACAACTTCTACACCACGGCTTTACAACTTCTACATGACTTCTTTACACCACAACTACTTATACACCTTCTTCACTACTTACACACTACACTAATCTAATCACTCATGTTCACACCTACTATACACACCTTATACACAAATGAATGAATGATTTACAAACTTTACTAAACTAACAACTTAAGTAACAAGATGACACTAAGTTGTAATACTTCTAGTCTTGATTGATAGAAGTATTCTTCTTTTGCACAAGGATGGTGGAAGCTTGGATCACTTGGAAACCAATGCTTAAGAATCTATGATCAAAGGATTTGGAAAGAAAAGAGGAGATTTAGAACAGAAGGTTTGAGGTGCAAAAGGTGAGAAAAAGTCCAGGGGAAGTCCAGTATTTATAGGCAAAAATGGACAGGCTGGAGGAGCGTGCCGGTCCCCTTAAATAGGGGGCGGTCCCCTTAAAATTAAGGGGGCCGCCTTGTATATTTAAGGGGGCCGCCCCTCTAGACCGTTGTCCAGTTTTGTCTTTTTGTGGGGAAGGTTTTTCTGAAACATTTTTACCATTTTTGGTTGAAAATTTGAATTCATAATTTTATAAAAGATTAAACATTTTTATTTAATACCAAAAATGATTTTCTAAAAGATATAAAATGTTTTGGGTCATTTTATAAAAAATCTAGTGATTAAGAAAATGTTCATTTGATCATATAATGCATTAAGCATTTGTTCATTCATACCCTAAGTGATTAAGTTGTAGAAATGAATATTTTCAACTAAATACTTGTTTACTAAATAAGTTTATGTTTGATGAGTTTACATTTTGTGATCATCAAAACATAGAGATATGAATAAGTATTGATAATGTTTTTAGGCATTATTTATATCAACAGGATATATTATCAAACATTTCAATCTCAAGCACATCATTCACAGTAATAGCATTAAAATAAAAAAATTCCATTTAAATAAACAGAAATTCCATTACTAGTGATAGTGTGAATAAAACCAAGATCCAACAATAAAGAAAATGAAACAACACCTCTAATAATAGAAGGTGCATAATAACAATTGTTTAATGACAGTACTAATCCCGAAGTCAAAACTAAATTAAACACTCCTATGGCTTCAACAGCTGCAGGTGCTCCATTGCCCACGTGCAGATATTGCTCCCCATAAGACAGCTTCCTTTCCACTCTAAACCTCTGCAGTGTATTACAAATGTGAATACCACATCCAGTATCATATACCCAGGAATTAATTTTATGATTTAGAGTAAATAATTCAATCATAAATAAGTTATCTGAAGTGCTGGCGACCTGCCCAGACTTCTTGTTCTTATTTGCTCGCAACTCTTCGAGATAAAGAGGACAGTTCCTCTTCCAGTGACCCACTACATGACAGTGGCAAGCCTGATCCTTCTTGGGATTCTCTTTCTTCTTAGGAGGATATTTCTTAGGTTCAGGTTGATAGGCCATAACTTGTTTACCCTTATCAGCTTTACCTTTACCTTTACCCTTCTTGTTCGTTTGCGGTTTTGGCTTGTTAATCCTACCGCCCTGAATAGCAAGTACTTGGGGCATAGGAGCCTTCTGTGGTAATCTTTTCTCGTATTCAATGAGCAATGCGTGCAATTCACTCACTGTCTTCCCCACGCAGTGAATATTGAAGTTGCACACAAAACCACTAAATTCCTTATTCAGGGATCTATTGATTAAGTTAACAGCAATATCTACTGCATAGGGTTTGCCAAGCGCCTCTAGTTGGTCCATGTAACCTTTCATTTCCAACACATGTGCACTTACAGGTTTACCATCTGCCTGCTTACAGCTGTGAAGAGCATCGATCAAATCATAAATTTCAACAGCTTGAGGTTTCTCAAACATACGTCTGAGTTCATTGAGCATGTCATAAGGGAGAAAATTCTCAAACTGCTTTTGTAAAGCATGTTTCATCATTCCCAACATCATGCAAGACACATCATTATGTTTCTTATATTCAACTTTCCACTCTGCTTTTTCCGCATCAGATGCATTGGCAACTGGTTCAGCAGGACAAGGCTTATACAAATATTCCAGTTTCTCAGCAACTCACAAGACAATCCTGAGTGATCGAAAGCAGACATTGAAATTTTGTGAGCCGGTCAATTTTTCTCGCTCAAAGAAAGTTTTGAACGCCGAACTCAAAGTAGTGTTATCGTTTTGAGCCATTTCTACAGAAAAAAGTTCAAATATTAGTATTTTTGATAATACAATTTTTCAAGAAAATAAAATACCCAAGGAAATATTCATATAACCATAGAATTTTCTTGAAACTAGGACCCAAATTAACATAGTTCCATTACATCAGTTGATCTGCTAGTAATGAAAGTATAAAATAAGGTAATCTGTCGAACAATAATTGGCAAACAATTTCTAATTCCTAGATCATTATGGGATTTACATTGCCAAACCTAGTTGCAATGTAAGCATGTTTTATCCCCATCTTATGCCTTGAGTTATAGCTCTCACTAAACAACTCAATTAAGTTGTCTAATTTAAAAAACTGCAAATGTGTCCAGTTGAGCTCTCACACAACATGAAGATTTACCTTTCTATTGCAATCTAGCTAAGTTCTTACATAACGTAAATTGCAACTTCAAGTGTTCTTTTAATTAGATGGTATTAACATAAATTTTAAGGGTACTAGTTTTGATGTGTAAAATCAAAAATATGTACGAAGAAGTATGCATACAACTTCGTATCATAAGTTTTAATAAAAACCTTTTTATTAACCAATTTCACTTAAGATCAAATTAACCAAGTTTTAATTGAGGTATTGGATGAACCAATCAAATAATTACCTACAATTTAGCCCACTATATTGTACTACTGCATTAGTCAAAAGAGCCAAGTTATTCGGACAATTACCACAAAGTGGTGCGTGGAATTGAGGTCAATTCACCCTTAAGGTGATTTTGTACATATAAAATAGTCGTACTAGGTAGCTCCAATTTGACGCACAAAGGAGCGGAGAAACAAAGGTTAGCTTAAAGCCATTAAAAACCCGTTTCTTTAAAGTCACAATTTAATGTGTACCCTCCTTATACCCCTCACACAGTTTGCCAAGTTGGGTAAGCCTTTCTTACTATTTGTTACAAAATTCATCAATCAATTAAAAGCTATAGTTTTGACTCTTAAAAACATGTCATAAATTATAAAACTTGCTAGTCTCACCTGGGGGCGAATTACCGTGCGAAACGAACCACTATCGGCACATGAGACCTTGCAAGATTCATAATTTATACACAAATCAAGTTTCACCATTATTTAATCCGGTTTATTTTTCTATTCAAAATTACTCTTTTATTTACAACATGTCAAACAAAAAATAAACAAAACAAGTAATAATAAAAAATAAACACTTAAATAATATTTTTTATGTGTTTCGGTAATTAATTACATATTAATACAAGGCTCGTGATGCCACTGTTGCAATTTAATAACATGTCATACATAATTAAACACATAAACATCAAGTATTGCGGAAGCGTAATGTAACACCCCCTAATTTATTATGTGGCAGCGGAAAAGTAATTAGGGTGTTACGGTGAGGATCGAAGTCATGATTTCAGAAAAATGGCTCAAAAGAGGCGTTTTGAAAGTTATATGTCATTCAAATAACATTTTTTAATATAAGGGTGAAGTATTTGATCTGAAAACCTCATGAAAATATGTGATAATTTGGATAGAATGACATATTTGATTTTACACCATTTGATTTATCAGAGTATATAATGCCCGCTTCGTGTCTTGTCCTGCTCTGTTAATTACCTGAGATAAACATGCTTAAAACGTCAACACAAAGGTTGGTGAGTTCATAGAGTTTAATACGAAAACAGTTTATTTCAACAAATTCAAGAGTAAACTGTGATAGTTGAAAAAAATATGAGTACGAGTAATAAATCAGTTTTCCAATGACTTTGAATGTGGTTTAACTTTTAAAAGTAAATGTCATTAACGATATAACAAGTAATGAGTTGACCTTATTAGTCACAACTAGGTCACATATGATAACAGTTAAGTTCCAGTATAGGACCCATAATCCTAGCACAAAGTGAAAATAGTGGTATAATGTCTGAATCTATCAACGTAGAGTGGTGGAGTAGTAAATACAGCTGTATCCAAATATATATGAAGACATATATATTCATAAAGTTATATTGCCCTAAGCTTCATGACACGCAAAACGTTAACAGAGTACCGTAAAACGGCGGGAGTCCACATCAGGATACCGATGGGTTTGGCCCTCGAGTAATAGGGGATCTTCCAATTTCTATTTTTCTCAAATATAGTGCATCGCGACTAAATACGACTAACCACAAAGGCATTCCGTCCAAGTATTTAGTGGGATAGGTCGTCAGCCTCTAACAGGTTTCGAAGCTGTTCACTATATTCGCGCTCACCGCAGTGATTAATGGCTCATGATAGAGGGACTTTATGGCAATATAGTAACTTAGGCAATATAGGTTTAATGGGGTACATAAAATATGCGTACTTTAATCATGGCAACTATTTCCAATTGATATATGGAAATAACATATAACAGTGATAGTACATTCATGGTGTTACGTGAATGTATATGATGAAAATCAGTGTCAGGTTACAACAAGCAGTTTGAAAGTGCTATCATCCGAGTTCAGTATATAAGTTAAGCAAGCAATTTGCAAGTAAAACGAGCATATAACTCTACCAAAGAGTACATCAAAAATAGTGGTATAATGTCGCTATTTGGTGGATTTTGTGATGACATGACGTCGTGAAAATTTTAAAATTTCCCCCATAAATGGTGATTGAAATAAATGACATAGATTAATAATAAGTTAAACGTAGTTAATTAAATGAGATTTTTGTAGTTCGCTACACGTAAGATCAAATAACATGTAAATAATTAACCGAATAATAAATAGTATGCGTACCTTTTAGCTATTCTTCAGCAAGCAATAACGGATCGAATTTAAACGGTTTAACGAATCGACCCTTACCTTTTTTCGATTCAAGCCAAGATATTAACAATAATGTGTTAGTACCACGTTCTTGTATACACGTATTATTAACGAATTAATGTTATGCTGGTAAAGAACACAAAACGATTTTTGCTTAACAAAAAAAATATCGATCAATCCCTTGTAAGGGTTTGGTCTATCGGTTTTGAACAAGGAAAAGAGAAGGAAACAATTTTAGGGTTAATGTGTGTACAAAAGTTAACCAAACAATGACCCCTTGTGTTTGTATATATAGGATGACAAAACTTGGATAACAAGTTGGAGTTGGGTTGGGTTTGCACCCTTGGCCGATCGGATCTAAGAACCCACAAGGGTTCTAGATCTTTCTTGTTCCCTATTTTGCATCTATAGTCCTACCTTTTATCGTTTGACATCGGTTAGTCAATTATCGTTAATTACTTAACGGTCGTTAGTCGTTATGTGTAATTAATAATTAAATACAACCTTTTATATACTAATTATTATTCATTAATCCATCATACGTAAAGTGTGCAATCCCATGGTATCGAGTTCGATCCTAACATACACTACTAATTTATGTCCATAAACTAACAGTATATATATGAACAACAATATTATTGCATATTGACAGAAAACTATTCGCTAACTTGAGAATAAGCAATTAAAAAGCTCAAACGTGCACTTCTGATCATTCAAAGTGGACATGTGCATTCTATCACTGCTTTTGTATGCACGACTTCATTGTAGTGCAATTGATATCATTGGATGGTGCTGAACCAAGGATCCATACCTATAAATGTGCAACACTCCAACGAGAAATGAAAAGTGTTTTTGATAATAGTTACTGATCGTGTATGATTAGGTGATAAATCATTTACGTACTTAGCGGTGTAACTGGTGGATGAGTTGATCACCATTAGAATTTGAAGTTACGACATTAATTAATACATATGCCTATGTTAAACAAAACCATGTTGGATTTTGTTTTAAATGATGACAGGTATAGTGTGTGCATAGTTGTATCAAAGTCAAGAAATACGCATTAGATATATATTGATGAAAATTTAGTGTTGAAAATTGACATTCACTACAACAATCTGGAGGACGGGCGAGGAGGCTTTCGGCGAGGACGCCCATGTCCCCGCCGAAAGTCACTAAACGACAAAAACGATGCTGAGCTGGCACACAAACTCGCTGACCGTTTACTAAATTTTCAACGCAAACTTTCGGCAGGGACATGTCCCCGCCGAAAGTAGATTTGATATTTGGTAAACTTTGACCAAAATTGTAACTCTTAATTGTTCTCGGGTTTTTTTCCCGCTGCAACTTTTAGCGTGGACACGTCCCCGCCAAAAGGTTAGATACACAGTTCCAACCTTTTGGCGGGGACATGTCCCCGCTAAAAGTGATATCCAGTTTCCCCTCCTAACAATTACTTTATCCCGCCAATATTTTCGGCTAATAATCATATCTTTTGGCGCCAATTTATCCTGTCAAATTGCAACTTTATCCCGCCAAAGTTTTACTTATATATAACCTAGCCGATTATCCTCAATTCGGCAAAACACAAATAACCCAATCGTCAATTCCCACAAAACACACATAACAATGGCTGGTTACACGCCGGAAGAGGAGTGGTCAAAGGTTTTATCGTCGATGTATCTCTTTAATGAAGTTCTTAATACGTATGGCGTCAAAATTTATGATGAATATGGTTCTTATAAGAACATTAGCCCGTGGATGAGAAACCAGATTCGGCGGAGACTTTTCGGCGGGGAAATGTCCCCGCTGAAAGTCATTGGCGGAGACATGTCACCGCCGAAAGCCTCAAAAATCACGTGTAAAAGCAGTCAATGTTGTAGTGGTTATGAGATAGATATGAAGATATATATCCAATGAATCGTATCAGATGGACTTATTCCGCAAAGTGTAAAATATTAAAAATCGATCACGTTCCAAAAAATTTTGCTATAAGCTAGTCTTGCTTAGTTACCGAAATGCACCAGGGAGATATGCTTGACTTCACGTTACTCAACTAATATCAATGGGAGGTAACAAAACAAAAAATCCATTAATATAAATTTGAAGGCTAAGAGTGGGAGGTATCGTGGTGCCAAACCCTTGCGCCAAGCTACCAGCCCAAAGAGGAGAACGGCTCATCATACCAGAAGTCGTGCCAAAGCCTCTTGGCTGTTAAATAACAGCCGACGCCAAACCAATTTTTTTTTCTTTTTTTGTCTTTTTGTGTTGTATTTGTGTATTTAGTGAGGTATGGGTGGACCAAACGTCACCACTTTTGTTATGGCACCACATTTGTATTAGGTAGGGGGTTTTTTTGTGTGTCAGAGATATTTTCAGTGACGTGGCGGCACTTTTTGCCAACGGCACGAGGCCTTTGGTTTGACAATACCTGCTGCTCTAACTCGAAAGACAAATGAGTTAAAATGTCCTTTGAAGATATAAGTAAGGCCATCTCCAAACTTATTCTTTAAACATTTACTAGTATTTGTTTTCATATTTGGAGATTTTTTGAAGCATTAATCAAATATCCTCCATACGCGAAAGAATATAATATTCATCTTCCAAACACTTTTTAATGTTATTTAAATAATTTTGTTATATAAATAATTTGACATCTTTCAAGTTATGCACTACATACTCCATATTTCGAGTATGTGCTTGAAGAAGAATTGTAACACCCCAACCCGGCAAGGGTAAAGATGTCACATTAATGGTTTCATATCAGATTAAACAAAGCATACTTCAATAGTAATACAATAAAATATCAAAGGTTACAAATGAGATACTAACATTATAAGGTTAAGAATGAAACAAAACTAAATACTAAGTCTGCAAATGCAATCCTTCTAATGACTTCTACTTCAGAATAACTATCAAGGTCTTCTAAGTCCAAAAGTCTCTTCACTCATACCCAAACCCGTCGTCCTGCTTATAACCTGCCGCACACGAAAAGAAAACGTGCGGCTGAGCTTAAAAAGCCCAGTGAACAGATATAACGATAACAAGCAGTAACGGTAAAGTAGTGAAGTAAATGAACGAGTACCAGGTATCACGATAGTCAAGAACAGGAACATGAAGACTATACAGATATAACAGGATTAGAACTAGTTACAGAAGATAGGTGAAAAGGAAACCGTAACCCACACAAACCCAAGTCAAATCATGTCAAGTTCAGTATTAAGTCATGAATCATACGATAGGGTAGTAGTAACAGTAATGGAAAGTAAAGGTTATACAGATATAACATGATTAAAACTAGTTGCAGAAATAGTATAAAATGTAATCCGTAATTCTACCATATACCAGGTCAGATCCAGTCAAGTCAAGTGTTAAGTCATATATCAGGTTACAGGGTGACAGTAATAATAATGGTGAGTAAAGTTATAAGGTCACAAGGTGCAGGGTAACAGAAATCCTCTACGAGCCCAGAAACAGTAACAGTAACAGTAACAGTATCAGTATAATCATGTAGAGGGGAGACCTCTCAGTAGTCAGTAATTATGAGGGGAGTCCTCAATCAGTAAATGGAGTGATCAGCTCCCAGTATGTGAAAGACGTGTATCGCACACACCATCAGTCACCAGTAATACAGAAATCAGTAATCAGTAACAGTAACAGTTCTAGGATGCATCCATGCGCCCCCGGTGGCCAGAAACTCCTCAACACACCAGATAAAATAAAGTCAGGGACGGAACAGGTCATCACTCTCCTGCCCTAGAGTCATGCCATCGGTGCATCAATGACATGGACATGAAACCCTCATGCCTAGTTATGGCTCGTAGTATCAAACTGTGGGTCAGGGTCAGGTATCATGTATCATGTGTCAGGTGTCATGCCTCAGAAATCAGTATCATGTATCAAGTATCATGTATCGGAGATCAGTAACGTGTATCAGATATCATGTATCAGGAATCAGTATCATGTATCAGAAATCAGTATCATGTATCAGAATCAGTATCGTGTATCAGGTGTCGGATTCAAGTATCAGGTGTCAAGTATTCAGGTGTCAGGTTCAAGTATTAAGTGTTAGGTTCAAGTATTTAAAGGTCAGGTAGTCCAGGTCATGTTTTATATAAGAGTTCAAGACAAGGTTCAGAACAAAGGATCAGAACAAGAGTTCAAATAAAGGTTCAAGTCGAATGGTTCATATCAAGTGAATCAGGGTTCAAGTTAAGTTTATAGCAAGGTATCAAGTATTTAAGTTAGTTGCATAAGTCAATTTCCATTTCAAAATATCAGAAGTTCATATCAGAGGTTCATATCAGAGATTCATATCAGAAAGGTCATACCAGTAGGTCAATATCAGAAATGTTCAATATCAGACAGGTTTAATAACAAAAGATCATATACCAGAAAAATCATACATCAGAAAGATCATATATCAGAAAGATCATGTATCAGAAAGATCATGCCAAAAGCTCATAATATCATGAAAGAAGCAAGCAAGGTTCACAGAACAAGGAAACATAGCAATAAATCAGGAATCAGAAAGTAGGTTCAATATCAAAAGGTCCAATGTCAGAAGGGTCAAGTATCAGGGAGTCCGAAATCAGAAGGTTCATATCAATTTGTTTCAAGGTTCATAACAAGGTTCAATTTAAAGGTTTATATTAAAAGTCCCTATCATAGTTCAAAAAGTAATCTCTTACAATAGCTTTCATGAAAGTAAACCTTAAAACAGTCTTCATAAAGTAGGTCCTTTAAAGAAAGTTTTCAAAACATTTTCACATGTAATTAAGAAGAGTTTTTACATTTAGTTATAAAATCCTATAAACCTTCAAAATAGTCCAGGGTCATAAATATTCACATTACAGGGTGATGGACAGGTCATATCATGTATCAAAAGAAATAAAGCAAGGTTCATGAATTATGGAAAACATAACAAAGGCATAGATTCAAATAGGAAAGCCCCATATAAAAGGCTCAGATCATAACCAACTGATATGCATAATGAAGAACCAATCAGAGTATGAGACGACATAACAACGGCTCAGAGAAATACTAAGATGAATCATAGATACTGAATGAAATAAGCAAGAGGACACCCTTACTGAAAAAGGGCAGAATATCTGTACCTTAGCACCCGAATCAAAGGATGATCAATGACAGACAATGGATCACTCCCTCGTCACACCTAGAGGAGTCAAGACAGAATTACTAAAGATCCCACTTTCCATATCAAGTAACTTTCTATTTTAGGCAGGTTTCCTTATTTGGCAAGTTTTCATACTTTAGGGTTTCAAATGTAATTTTTCCAAAGTTAAAGGTCAAATATGTAATTATCACATTCATTCTTTTTAATCCTTCATTTATTCAGAATGTACATCTTCAATACTTCAATTTTGCCAAAATTACATTTTATACCCCTTAGTTTACAAAATTTCCATTTAAACCTCTTAATTCATAATTTTACACCTTAAAACCTTATCTTATCCATAATTATCAAACAAGCCTCATATTTTATCAAAATACAGAATATGACCTCAGAATTACTTATTGTACGAATCCAGCCCTTCAAGTTTCAGAAATTTCACATTTAGTCCCTTAAGTTTACAAAACTTATAATTTAAATCATAATTCTATATTAATTACATATTAAGCCCATAAATACTCAAATTTACCCAGAACACTTTTAATATCATAATTTACCCAGAATAACTTCAACTTTCCAGAATTTACACTTTTAGTCCCTCTAGTTTAATTAATTACAAATCATACCCTTTAATTACCATTAATTCATTATCTTGCAATATTTACATATAGGACCCTCAAGTTATATTTTTCCCACATTGTACCAGACCTAAATAATATTTTAAAAATAACCCATGAGTTTCAAAAGTTACAAAACACACCCTTGTGATTTAATTACAAATCGGATTACACTTTTTAAAAACCATTTCAAGCCCTAAGCCACACCAATCATTAAAAAATAATTGTACCATCATTATACACAATTAATAATCAGATCTAAGCCCAAAAATACTAACCCTAATGCCCGATCCAATTTATTTGATTTCTTCTCTATTTTTCACAAAATCCGGTTTTAAATTAATTCTCCAATAAATCATTTAAGCTTCCATAAATCAAAAAAATATTTTTCCCAAGTTATATGATGATGTTAGAACCCAGAAAATTTATAAACATAGCTCCAATAAATCGTATCACATATTTTATAATTTAGGTACGTTTTTAAGACCATAATTCACCACGACCTGTTTAGGCTTCAATAATTCGTTTTCTCTCATTTTCCCAGACCTTATATATCACATATGGTCTAAATAATTTAACCATGGCACCCAGAAAAATACGTGACACATATTTTGGAATTAAGGTGTGTTTTAACCCACAAAATTCAAAGCGCTATAAAAACTTTGCATGATTCGAATTTCCCATTTTTCCTGAGTCTAATATGATGTAAGGAATGTAAGAAAAATATAAAATGAATTTTAGAACGAGTGGAACAAAGATTGGCGAATTAATACCTATCGAGTGGAATAGAACAAGAATTTTCGATGCTCCTTGAATCCGGCCCTTATAAATCGTGATGCTATTTTTCTAGACTTCTTGAGATGCTTAAGAACACAGGAAAAATAATGGTGCACTTCCAGAAATTCGTATGATCAAGGGAGGAATTATTTTGGTGATTAGGGTTTACTCGGTTTGGATTTTTGGAAAGAATAATATATAAATTATATAAATGAGAAGTAACCGAGCCTTAGGGGGGGTAATGGGCCAAAATCTCGGGATTTAAGTTAGGAAAATTATTTGATTTGATTTGCTATATTAATTGCCTTTTAATTACATTTAAAATCATAATATTGGTAATAAAATTCTATTCGGCGCCCAAAGGGCATTTTGGTAATTTTGTGGCTTGTAAAAATATTAAATGTAGTTGTCAAAATTATTTGGTATCATGTCTTGTTCATTGCCAGAAGTTTGGAATTTATTTGATGCTTTACATATGTTTTATTTAGATTTTAAAATTTTCAGGGGCAATTTGGTCATTTACGTGTTTCAGATTTTTCAGGTATTACAACTTCTTCCCCACTAACAGAAAAATTTCGTCCTCGAAATTTGAAGTCACAAAGTCAGACGAAGTCGTAGCAAATCGCAAAAGGTCGTCAAAACATTCTCATGTCCGAGCAGGTTCTTTCAAAAAGATCTACAGACCAAAGTTTCTCATGACTCGACTTAAAATGAAGTGGGTTCAAATTTCCTCAGAAAGAGACAAATTAGGTCGTTTCCGATCAAAAGATCATGCAACAAAATGGAGGATAGGTGAATCTTCAGGATCTCATATGGAATACGAACAAGAGTTCAAATCGAATTGATTGTGTCAACAGAAAAGAGCTTTACAAGAATTTAGGATTTATAACTGAGGTCAACAGAATGCAAAACGAGGTTCTAAACTCATCCAGATATTTAACGAACGAAGGTAGAGTATACGCATAGGTAGGATGAACCTAAAGTCTCGCTAATCGCGGATATTCCAACGGAGATCAAGTTCTAAGCTTCTTAGGTACTTCCCAAGACATCCTATGGCCACAATGAGGGCACGTTATATGGTGTAAGTATTATCACGTTAATAATACCAGCACCACATAAATATGCCTTCATGATGATCATACTTTGTCTCGAGTCGTAAGCAAAACAATATATCTTCATCCACCTAGCACTTCTACAGTCTCAGAGGTCAAATAGCGTCAGAAAATTCACAGATGCTTATCAAAAGCAAGAGACAAACAACAGAATGTATCGAGTACGTCATCGCTATGGAGATTCTCAGAATTGCCCGAAGAGGTATCACATGATCAGAGGTTAGAGTCAGAATCCGGAGGTAAGGATCAAATAGTGTCAGGAATTTTCTATGCAAGTCTCAATGTTTCAAAACTTAATTAGGTTTCAAATCTTAGGTGTAAGGCATAAGCTTTCAATCTCCAAGAGGGATTCAACAGGCTTAAACCAAAAGTAAGGCACGAATCAGAGTATTGCGGAAGCAAAGATACTTAAACAAATGCCTTATAGTCTACCCATTCCTCACCGGTCAGAGCTTAAGCTCCTATAGGGAAAATCCTAGAGCAATTCTTACAGGTCATCTTATGAGCGCCTACAGTGGAAACTTAGTGGTCCAAACTTACACAGGTCAAGGGTAAATGTATTACGAAATCGCAACCTGTCTCTGAAACCATAATTGTAACACCCCAACCCGGCAAGGGTAAAGATGTCACGTTAATGGTTTCATATCAGATTAAACAAAGCATACTTCAATAGTAATACAATAAAATATCAAATGTTACAAATGAGATACTAACATTATAAGGTTAAGAATGAAACAAAACTAAATACTAAGTCTGCAAATGCAATCCTTCTAATGACTTCTACTTCAGAATAACTATCAAGGTCTTCTAAGTCCAAAAGTCTCTTCACTCATACCCAAACCCGTCGTCCTGCTTATAACCTGCCGCACACGAAAAGAAAACGTGCGGCTGAGCTTAAAAAGCCCAGTGAACAGATATAACGATAACAAGCAGTAACGGTAAAGTAGTGAAGTAAATGAACGAGTACCAGGTATCACGATAGTCAAGAACAGGAACATGAAGACTATACAGATATAACAGGATTAGAACTAGTTACAGAAGATAGGTGAAAAGGAAACCGTAACCCACACAAACCCAAGTCAAATCATGTCAAGTTCAGTATTAAGTCATGAATCATACGATAGGGTAGTAGTAACAGTAATGGAAAGTAAAGGTTATACAGATATAACATGATTAAAACTAGTTGCAGAAATAGTATAAAATGTAATCCGTAATTCTACCATATACCAGGTCAGATCCAGTCAAGTCAAGTGTTAAGTCATATATCAGGTTACAGGGTGACAGTAATAATAATGGTGAGTAAAGTTATAAGGTCACAAGGTGCAGGGTAACAGAAATCCTCTACGAGCCCAGAAACAGTAACAGTATCAGTATAATCATGTAGAGGGGAGACCTCTCAGTAGTCAGTAATTATGAGGGGAGTCCTCAATCAGTAAATGGAGTGATCAGCTCCCAGTATGTGAAAGACGTGTATCGCACACACCATCAGTCACCAGTAATACAGAAATCAGTAATCAGTAACAGTAACAGTTCTAGGATGCATCCATGCGCCCCCGGTGGCCAGAAACTCCTCAACACACCAGATAAAATAAAGTCAGGGACGGAACAGGTCATCACTCTCCTGCCCTAGAGTCATGCCATCGGTGCATCAATGACATCGGTTGAATCCCACGAAAATCCGTTATGATAATCCTCATTAATTAATAATAACCTCGTGTTACCATTTAACAAAACCCATTTTTACGGGGAAATTTAAACTTTTCTTTTATTATTACCACAATACGTTTTGACAACATATATTAAATAGCGACACGTACCTTGAAAACTCAGTGTTTCACAAAACTCCATTCACACTAAAGTTACGTTACACAAATTACACATTATAGTTAAAACTACTAAACCTATAACTTGATACATTAATCACATTTATATTTCACTAACTACAATTATTTATACAAAACATATTTCATTACACAAACCCCATTTAATTAAGCTACAACCCAACCTCCTACCTACCTACAAATATCTTCTATATGATATTTTGATTGTCGGTAAGATGTGCACTGCTGTCCATCAAGATACAGTAACCTCAATAATAGAACTTGAAGACTTCTATAGTCAATAAAAACGTGGTATATTTCTTCTATATTATACCTAACCTCTACCACACACTTCCTATACTAAATCTCCCTCACCTCTCTCTCCTCTCTCATTTCCGGCGAACAAAACCAGTCACCGGCGCGCCACCGCCGGCCATACAACTACACCGCCACCATCATCATGATCCTTGTGATCTCCTCTTCACTTCTAGGTATTTCACGCGCCAAGAAAGTTCCTCTCCCTCTTTTTCGGTAACTCATAGTATTTCCGGCAAGTTTTCCGACAACACAAGTGGAGGTAACAACGTATAGATCGAGGGTATATATATTTTATTTTGGGTATTTGTTTGGTTCGTTTGGGTTCAAATAACCACCACCAACGCCATGCCTGTCACCACAGCCACCTGCTGCCACCTCGTCTTTTCCCTTTCTCTCGCTCCCTTCGCGATACGGTAAACCGAGAAACCCGTTCGATAATATTATTATTTTAATTTTTATATCCGATTTACCTTGTCGTTTGTCGTGGATTATAAAACCGAATGTATATGTTCTTGATATATTAAAGTTTTGTGGATGAAACTTATTATAAAAACGAGTGTTGATATATTTTCATGGATAAAATACGGATTAAATCATGTTTTTAAATCTAGATTTGTGTGGTTAATCATTTCATATGGAACGAAATCTATTGAAGTATTGGTGGCTTTGTTCTAAAATAAGTTAGGCGTATACCCGTTTAGGTTTTCAAGTTGAAAATCGACATGGTCACGAGTTACTCTTGGTTATGCGTATCTTGGTCTCGGCATAGTTTGGTTGGAAATATTCACGGTTGTGGTTATGTTTTTCCTTTGGTTCGATTAACACCCGCATAGGGGTGAGGTTTGGTCTCGGTTTAGCCGCAAGTACCAAGGGGTACTCACGTTTTTGAGTCTCGGTTCACAAGTAACAACATAGGGATGTTTTTGGTTTGCATTTCCAGCAAGGGGTGCGTTTGGTTTATAGCAGGCCAAGCCCACTTGGTGTGTTTGTTGGTTTAAAAACGGGCCGGGGCCCAATGATTTTGGTTTGGTTAAATGGACTCATAAGCCCACTATGATTTAAATTGATACACTTTTTAAAATATTTAAAATGTGTTGGCTGCTAATTATTTTGGTGAATATATAAATTGTGTTTTGACATAGTGACAATTGATACGTTTCGGATAACTCCTTGTGACTTAATACTTGGTTTTGGACTCGGATAATACTTGGATTGTGAATTTGATTTAAATACGGATTTAATTGTTGTACTTGGACATTGGACAAATGTGAAACGCTATCGGACTTACTACATTAAACATTGGACTTACTGAATATTTTGAGACACGAAATGGACCCAAAATCTTCAATAAAACTAAAACTAATATCAAACGAACGATAACGAGACATAAACTTATTAAATATTGTAATTCCAGTTTTGATTAAACCAAGTCTCAACGACTTGAGAAAAACTGATTTTAATAGTTAAACTCTTTCCTATTTTACAAGACGCTTATCTTTTATACAAACTATTTGGGATAACGGGGTAAATGTCGAAACGTACAAACTAGTTATTTGATTTGAGGTGTTTATTTGTTTTTAGCTTCTAAGTTGTCTTCCTTGGTTTGAGTTCTCGTCAGTATTCTCTAGACTATGTCGATGTCTATTCTATTTGGAGTGAGTTGTCTGTCGAGTCTAGGTTATCTTACCACACCACACGAAACATTTAAACTAAGCTTTTGATAAGTTTTGAAAACTGAGTAATCCACGAAAACTACGACACATTGTCTTTTATAGACTTTACTATTTTGCGAGACGTGTTTTGAGATAATCATATACGTATTAGGTTGTGCCGATCCTAAACTGTTGTGTACCGTCGTGCTGTATGAGACTGTTGTAATATGCTCTAGATGCCAGTCGTGTCAGTGTGATCTTTGCTTGCTGTGGCTAAGGTGAGTTCATGGCCCCTACTTTTACCGATTTTCTAACTATTTTTGGGGGAGATACATGCTTCGAAATATTATACTCATTTATCAAATATATGATTTGCTTTGCAATACAATACTTTTATAAGTACTATGAAAACTCTTATGACTTACCGTGAGTCGTGGCCCCTACTTTTAACTCTTGTTTTAATAACTCTTTTGGGGGAGATACATGCTTTAACTATTTTAAGTTACTTATATAAAACTCTCATGATTTACTCAAAATCATCCACTATGCTTTACATGTTTGAATGACACTTGAAAGGAATACATGCTCATTATATGTGCAAATTGACTGTTTAGCTTAAACCCGGAACTTGGAAGATAACATTTTTAAGCTACTTGATGTAATATGACACTGAGACTCATTGTATGCATTCATGTGACAAATGAATGTACTGCTACTTTAATATGATATTTCTACATTTCACTATAAATAATTGCCAAGACTAAAATTACGCATGATTCACCTATATTGCCTAAGTTTACTTTATTGCCATAAAGTCCCTCGATCATGAGCCATTAATCACTGCGGTGAGCGCGAATATAGTGAACAGCGTCGAAACCTGTTAAAGGCTGACAACCTATCCCACTAAATACTGTGACGGAATGCCTACATGGTTAGTCGTATTTAGTCACGATGCACTATATTTGAGAAAAATAGGAATTGGCAAGTCACCTATTAACATGAGGGCTATAAAAACCCATCAGTAACCCTGGTGGGGCACCGCCGTTTTACGGTACTCTGTTAACGTTTTGCGTGTCATGAGGCTTAGGGCAATATAACTTTATGAATATATGAATGTTTCATATATATCCTAGGATACAGCTGTATTTAGCAGACCACCACTTTACACTGATAGACTTCAGATTCTAGATTATCATTCCCACTATGTGATATGATTGTGAATCCCGTACTTGAACTTTAACTGTTACCATATGTAACTTAAATGAGAATTCTGCACAAAGCAACCCAAAATGCTTGGTATATCGTTACATTTAAAAGCTGACTCAACAGTCTATATCGAGCGTATAACAATGTAGCTCGTCTGCATTTATAACTTGAAACTTATGATTTTGGAAATCATACATGATTTGCTTGTAGATTTTTATACAACACAACTGGCTATTATTTCATGAAGAATTATTATTTACTTCGACAATCACTATACACCTTTTAAATTCATTGAAAGAAAGTTATGTTCTAACAAACTCCACGAACTCACCAACCATTGTGTTGACATTTTAAGCATGTTTATCTCAGGTAATTAACGGAGCAGGACAAGACACGGAGCGGGCATCTTTTACACTGATAACTTAAATGGTGTAAAATCAAATATGTCATTCTTTCCAAATTATCACATCTTTTTATGGGATTTTCAAATCAAATAATTCACTTTTGTATCAAAAATATTATCTTGAATGACATATAACTTTCAAAACGCCCCTTCCGGGCCGTTTTCTGGAATTTTAACTTCGATCCTCACCGTAACACCCTAATTACTTTTCCGCTGCCACAAACCAAATTAGGGGGTGTTACACACAGGGACCATAAGGACCATTACTGTAACTTTTCTAAGTGATAAAAAAGTCAAGGGATGACCGGTGAAAGTCAACGCAAGCCACAGGGACCATTCCTGTCAATTTTCAAAGTTTTCAACCTGATAACCTGTTGGTTCCAGGTCGTGTTACGTACATTGCATCAAATTTGAAAGTAAATTGCGTACAATGGTAATTTTAAAAGTATGTTACGTATTTCGGTACTTTTGAGAAAGTATGTTGCGTATCTTTAGATTTAGTCCTATAAAGAACTATTTATACATTCAAGCTATTTTGTCCTTTCCAAGAAAAATCTTCAAGTTCCGTAAATGTTTCAAAAGATATTTTTTTTTATGAGGCTATAATGCATATATGAATCTAAGAACAATGTTAATAATATCATTGCCATTGGTATTTTTTTTCTTTTTGACTATGATAAACTTCTAAATATAAAAAAACTTACAAAACTCTCCAACATATTAATAAGTATCGTAATATTATACTATACTACATCGTATTTGAAAGACGTTTTTAACGCTAAACTTTTTAAAAAACAAATACTTCATTTTGTTTACTTAAAAGTTAAATATAGAGCATAAATATAAGTCTATTTCAACTGACAAATAGTTGAAGGTTAAAAATTAAAACTTGTTAAACGTACTAATCTATCTTTAAGTTAAAGGGTGTTAATGTAACTTTAAACTGGTTTCGGTTTGTGTCAAATAGTCAAAAAGCGGTTTGACCAAAAACCGGATCGGTATGAAACCGGTTTTAGGAGATAAAATGTCCGGTTTAAACCTAAAACCGGTCTGGTTTATACCGGTTTGACCCAGAACCGGTCCGATTTAAACCGGTTCTCAAACCGGTAGAAAAAAATAAATGCAAACCTTTTTCTAAACCGGCCAATCGGTTTTCAGGAAACCGGTTTTTCTTAAACAAATTTTTAAGGAAATCGGCTTTCGGTTTTTTTTAACCTCTAGCTCTGTCAACGTATGGATAATGTAAAGGTAATATGGATAATGTAAACGTAATGAAAAAAAGGGCAATAGCCATGTAAGTACGTGAATACAAAATTAATGAAAAAAATGCAAACTTATTAGGTCCTTTGTACCATTTAAGATCAGGCCCATGGGCCAAAACAAACTTATTAGCCAAGGCCCGTTATATCAAGTTATTAACTAGTTCTAGCTTCTTTTCTATTTGTTGTGAAAGGATTGATCTTATCATATCATAAATGGTTGTAAAAGCAAACCGATTTATCGTATCAAAATGATCTAGTTGTTTGAAACGGTATTATGAAATAGTGTGAGATGGTGTTGGTTAGCTTTTTCTGAATACAACCCATCAAAATGACTTGCACAACTAAAATTTTGCATTAGCGTATTTCTACGTCTACATAAGAGCACACTGTACCATGACCTAGAGTTATGATTTAACTCTATGCCACGTCAGCGGCACAAAGTTATGCCATAACTAAGCGGTGTGGTAACTCAACAAAGTTATCCCTTAACTCTAAAAAAACTAGCCGTTTAATGGGGAAAAGATGTAATTTTTTTTAATCAACAAGCCTTAACGCTGCGTTATTGTTGAAAGTATTACTTCTTTGTCAAACTTATGTAACTTGGAGTTTCACATGGTAACATTTTTTAGTTATATTTAGCTGACAATAACTTTGGTTTGGTTTTGTAAGTGTTTATATTGTGCAGGGTACTGAGTGTAAATTGTAGCTATATAAGCTGAAGGCCGGATCTAGGGTTTGGATACTCTCATTATTCTCTCAATATTTTCACCTACAAAGTTTCTTTCTCAAGTTGGTTTTCATCTCAAGATTGTGTTACTGGGTTTTAGTATTGTTTAAGTTTGTTGGTTTGTATCAAGATCTTCTTGATATTAGTTGCAGTTTGGTTTATAGTTTCTGTTTAGTGTGTGAGTTTGTATGTACTGTTGTTGCACTTATTAGAGGGATAACAACTTGTTTCTTTTGTATTGTAATTGGTTAACATCCGTGTTGGAGACTAACCTTCAGTGTTTATTGTTTTAATAAAAGATTAGATCACCAAGGGGTGGTTGGTTGGGTGATTAGATATTGATGTGTTTTGGTACCATTTTAGCATGGTATCAGAGACCTAGGTTCTGATCAGTTGATTACATTGGTTTCTTGGGTATTTGATCGATCTTGGTTTAGTGGTGGTTGATTCAACAATTTGGTGGTTGAACCGTTTGGTTTGAAGGTTTAATTGAAGTTTTAAGGGTTTAATTAAGATTTAGGGTTTTTTCTTAAAACCCTAGATTTTGGGGGGGTTTTGATACTGGTTCGATTCTAAGTAATTGGAGTCGTTTGGCTGAAGGAATTTGTGTTAATTGACTGATTCTTGGTTGGTTTTCTTGAAACCCTAATTTTGGATTTGGGGGTTTCTTGGAGATCTGGTGGTTCTGTGGTTTTCTGGGCTTGTTCTTAGATTAGTTATTCTAGACTAAGTGAATCTAGAATAATCAGTTGGTTCTTCCGCTGCATATTGTATAAGCACTGTAGGTTGGTTTCTTCCTTTAAGATAACTGGTTTTGAGTTCAGTGGGTGCAAACGGGTTCGGTTAACACCTTGATCTGCCACCAAGAGTGGTATGGATACTTGCTCTGGCCAACCCTAGTTCACTGGGCTTAATCCAAGTTATTATTGGGTGTGAGTTTCTTAGTAGTAGTTTTATTTTTCAGTTTGTTGTGTCTAGGTCGCAGGAGTTTAGGATTTAGGCAGTCTTGGAAGTTGAGATTGATTGGTTTGTTGGTGGTTTATTTGTTACTAGTTTGTTTGTTTGTTTGGTAGTTTGTTATTGTTTGATTTATCTATTATTCTTGTTTATCTGTTTCCTTTTTCGTCAGTATGGTTATTATGATTAGTACTCCCTCAGTTCCATATTAATTGTCAAGTTTAACTTTTTGTAGTATTTCTTCATTAACTTTTACCTTAATTTTTTTTTTTTTGTGTTATATAATATTTGATGCAAAATATATGAATGAATTATGTTTTAAATGTATTTTCATTGGTATAATTTTCATCAAATATTATATAACACAAACAAAAATATTTAAGGTCAAAGTTGAAGAAAAAAAACTAAAAAAAGTCAAACTATACAATTAATATGGGACGGAGGTAGTGTTTAGAACACCACTAATCACTTCTTTATCATACAAACATAAGGCTCGATGATGACACTCACTAACATGTAAATCAAGAACAAGAGATATGTGGATATTTTACTAGTCAAATGATTATATTTCAAAGGTGAAAATAATACAAAGACTAGAGAGGTTTTTGCTTTCACACACACACACTCTTTTTCTAATAATAATGAGGCACTCTTTGAAACTAAAGAGTGTGTGTGTTTATACGCTTCACACAGCCAACACATGGCTTGTGTGGGCTTTGACTTGGACTTTCTAGTGGACTTATAAATGCATTACACTTATACATTTGTTACTAATAAAACTAATACTATAAGCCCACTATGTTAACTACATATTATACATGACACAATACATCTAAATTGCCAAATGACCATCACTTTATAAATGTATAATATTCTTCGTTCAATGTTCCTTCATGCGCTGTGATCTTCAAGGAATCGTCTTACCTTGATCTACATCTTCAGACCAGTTGCGTCGTCGTTGTAGATGATGATGGTGGATAGACTTTCGTCGGTACCTGCATAAAACAGTTAGCAATAAATCGTCCTTCGGCCATCATGTCGTGAGGCAAGATCCTTTGATCTCATTAAGACTCATACAACTTGTATCCTTTTGATGAACACAAGTGTATTGCATAGGAAGTGTTCCTAAGAGATCTTTTGATGAATCTCATGTCTCTAGACTCAATTATGTGCGTTTTGGTTTTAGTCGTCGGAGGCATGGAGCAGAGTACCACCTTTTCAATATCAACACATCTCGGAGTGAGAGGTCGATAGATTATGTAGTGTTCTCCGTGAGAAATGAAACAAATATCTTTTAAGAGATATCTGAGTGGCAAGGAAGGGGGGTGTAAATGCGTCACTGGGTCCATGACGTCTTGTCTTCAATACCAGTATCACCTTAGTGAGTGCCGATAGCAGATGTATTGACCCGGTTTCTGACCTAAGTTTTCATGGAGGGCTATTTCTTTTCACCCTTACAAAAACTTTTCTTTTTCATTCATCAACCCCTTCTTTCTCCTTTCTCATTATACTCCTTTTTTCAATCTTTCCTAAGGACTTCTAATGCTAAGCTATTGGAATTGTCCTTGGGTAGATCCCTCCGGTTCTGGCGGATCATTGGACATAACCTAACCATAATCACCTTATTACTCCATGATTATCCTAGATTATTTGTCACATGCCATTAAACCTTGTGAAAATCTCTCAACATGTTTATGAGAAAACACATTTTGTTAACACATCGAGAGTTTTGCATTTTTAGAAACACTCCCCCTTCACATGTGCTCATGCATTTTTAATAAATTGCACATGTTGGGTAGAGTTCGCACATTTGACATGATCGACTTTCAATGAAACGACCTTCGCGAGACACGCTTACATCACTAGTTAGACTAGTTTGAAATTATTACCCGTCCCGGTCATATTCAAAGATCATCTCTCGAATTGGTACATTCTACTCAGACAAGTCCTTTGCGAGACACGCTTACATCACTGGTAAACCAGCTTGAAATTATTACCCGTCCAGGACATGTCGTTTCAAGAACGGACATTTAGTTTCGTCAATTCGAGGGTTCATGCTGAGTCTTTTTGAAGAACTCGTTTTGAGATTCAAACGACAAAACTTCTTTTAGATCACATTTTAATCACGTTCTCTCCCCATATTTATAATAAACACCTAATCTCCCCCTCGAAAATAGCATGAAGTGGTATTTTTGAAAACAGTTGATTAAAATGAAACTTTTTGTGGAGAGACGGACTGATGTTAGCATGAAATTGGAACGTTTTTCATTTTCTACTCCCCCTTAATCAGAGCAAATGGTTAAACTTTTGAGTTTAAAATCATTTAAAGGTCTTAGAGGGAGTTGTTGTGAGCAAAAATTTATAAAAAGACTTTGAAAAATCTATTGAAACAATTTTGATTAAGTGCTCACGGGTTTTAGCTTTTTGCCATTAACATTGCGAGTTCTGATCGGAAATAATCAGAAGTCATTCAATGTAGCGCGGGTTTCGTACTGAAATGCACGAAAGCCGTTAGATGAGAAATTTGAGAAACGACATGTTTTAGAAAAACATAAAAAATAACTCCCGCTCAAGCATCTGTAAATAGGGGTGTGCACGGTCCAAAAACCGGACCGGACCGGCCAAGACCGGACCGGACCGAAGACCGAGAACCGGAAAAACCATAGACCGAGACCGGACCGAATGTGGTCGGTCCGGTCTCGGTCCGGTCGGTCTTCGGTCGGTCCGGTCCAATTAGGCAAGATTTGGCTAGTTTTTTCGGTTTTTTGGTCGGTCCGGACCGGACCGACCGGACCGAAGACCGAATTAGCCAAAAAGCTTAGACCGAGGACCGGACCGAATGTGGTCGGTCCGGTCCGGTCCGGTCGGTTTTGTCGGTCGGTCCGGTCCATCCGGTCCGTTTGTTCACCCCTATCTGTAAATACCCGTATCATTGTTGAATGACATTTCTAAGTACGTACAGAATATTGATTAGACGAGAGACATGTCGTGAGAAGAATATTTTTGGTTTTTGATGTTTTATATTTTTTATGGCTTTTTAAAATTTTCTGTATTTACAGTATTAATTTTGAACAAGTATATATTTACAAAAATATTTACATGCGAAGCTTTTTGATGTATATCAATAAAATTCGAGAAGACTGTCTAACTCTTCGGGAGTTAGGCTTCGCATTCCAATTCGACGAACTAAGTTTTCAAACCGCTCTTTTGGGATGCCCTTAGTAAATAGATCGGCGAGCTGGTATTCAGTCTTTACGAAAAACAATTCAACAGTACCCTCTTCAACGTGCTCTTTTATGAAGTGATAGTGGACTCTAATATGCTTGGTCTTCGAGTGTTGCACTGGGTTGCACGAGATGGCTATGGCACTTTTTGAATCGCAATACAAAAGTATGCGGTTAAAAGAGAAACCATAATCTGTGAGTTGTGTTCTCATCCAAAGGACTTGAGCACAACATGCAGATAGAGACACATACTCGGCTTCTGCTGTTGATAAAGCAGTGCAATCTTGTTTTCTTGACGACCAGCCTGTGGAAAGGTTTATTGTTGTTCAAACACTTGGGATATGAATCTTAGTAATGTGTTTGAGAGATATTTATGTATGAATGTGTTTAGCATGCGGAATCTACTACAACAAACTTAAAAGAACACAAGGTTGTGAGTTATGTAAACGTGAGTATGCAATGAACAAGGAACACAACTTTAGTTAACACAAAACGATTCAATATTATTGATGAAATAATACGGATGATCTAACTATCACCGGGATTACAAAGTAATCTTGAATCTAAGATTGTAAAAGGATTTATGAATTGAGTAACTAAGTTACTTGAGAGATGGTTCGGTTTTGGTTAATGGTTGAAAAGATGCATGCATGAAGTGTGACTAAGGGAACCTTTTATAAGATAAGGAACCCTTATTACAAGTTGTTCAAGTGGTTGAATATAATACTATACTTTGACTATTTTAGCGCCTACAATTAAATACAACAACCAATGTACAACTCTGCAATATTCTTCTGTTCATCACAGAAGACTAAACTACTTCTACATAACGTATAACAATGTACAAAGACTAATAATTCAACTAAATATATATTACAAAATATCTAATCAACATGACATAAGCTTGGTAGGCTCTTCATCAACTAGCAGTACCTTCTACCCAGAAGGTACTGGTAGAACATCTTCATATACTTCAAAATCAACTAGCAGGCTCTTTGACATCTTTGGCAGGCTCTTTGACTTGAACATTTTATTCCCAACAATCCTCCCCTAAACTTGTTATTTCCATTAAAATACACAAGTTTCTGATGAATAAAATACATACCTTGAGGATTTAAGGGAACTCTTCCAAAAACCTTCACTCTCTGTTCTTCCTTTTTCTTTCACATTGCTCAAATATGCTCCTCAGCAAACTTTGAACAATTTCTGATTTCTCTTCATCCTTGTCACATCTTAATCTCTTGGAGATCATAGTTTTAAGCACTTCATAACTAAGTGGATACTCTTTCTCAGCCAACATGAAGAGTTCAATCCCACTTGATGTGTAAAGATGATGAATACTGCTAAGGCTTAGAAATTCCCATGTTGTTAAAGGATCATAATAGGGAAATTTCCAATGAACATCTTTGGGATCAGGATCAAACATCCTATTGAATTCTACCCATAATTCCTGTTCCTTAGCATCAGTACTAGAAGTTGTGTCTAGCCTAATCTGCACTAGATTCCACAATTCTTCCAAGTCTGCTCTGTCACTTGCTCTAACTAGATTTTCAAAATTCTTAAAGATAGCAAACTGACCCCCAACCCTTATTATTTTCCATGACTTTTGATGCGTGGTTTTGCAACCTTACAACAGGTTTTACCTCTCAAGGGATCTTGAGAAGTTTGCAACCCCACCAGGCAGTGTACCTGACCGATGTAGTATAGTGTAGTGGTAAGTACGGGGGATTGATCGTTCTCCACAGGGAATAGTGTTCGTTAGGTATGAAAGACTACTCTAATAGGTCTAAGGGTTGAGGAAGATTCTTTTTATGTTTTTATATTTTTTTATGAAAGCAAGTAAAATCTCGGTTTTGAAAGAGTGGGCGGAATTAGTTGCTAGTCAACTAACCCAAATAACTACAAATGCAAATAAAATAAATAACTGAAAATAAAATGTTGTGAGAAACTTATGTGTAGAGAAATGTGTTGACTTAGATTTCCTTACTCCCTAACTATCTTTTACCGGTTGATTAGTGTGTATTAGTCGCGTGGATGACGGGTGTATTCCTTAATACCAATTGTGGGGTGGCGTACGTACTTCCCCAACTCTACAAGCTCCTACTTCACTCCTATGTCGAGCCGGCTAGGAAGCTCCTAACATGGGATCACTAGAATTCGCTTGTGCATTAAATACAACCATAAAAACCTTTAGTACGCATTTGGTTCATGTTTCTTAAGACGTTCAAGCAAGTTACCGAATAGGAAGTTAGCCAGTTTTCTTAAGCCTAACATAGATAAACAATCATCCAATACAACTAATAACACACTAATAACCAATAATCAATAGCTAGGTTTCATTAGATCTAAGCAAACACAAGATAAATTTAGCCTAACATGTTAATCAAAAGACAAGAATAAGATAAAATCAAACAACACATAGACATATTGAATGATTAATTGATAACTTATCTTCAATGTAACATGAAAGATCTCAAGGCAAAAAGCCTTGAAAAAGAAGCTAAAATCGTCTTAGGGTTTTCTCCCAAAATTCCACACACTAAGTTCTCTACTAATGACAAAAAATTAGAAAACTATATATAGATTTTTACATCTGACGGCGTCACCTTATGGAGTGTGACGCCGTCACCTCGCCGCTTCTAGGGTTCCCGGATGACCTTCTTGACGCCGTCCCTCTTTAGCTCTTCAAAAATCCATTCTGGCTTATCAAGGCTTGACGCCGTCGAACCTTGAACGTGACGCCGTCCCCTTTTGATTTAAGCCGTGACGCCCTTGATCAGGTTAAAGCGTGACGCCGTCAGAATTCACATGCTATTTTCACTGGCTTATCATGAGTAAATTTCAAGTCCAACTTTTCTTGCCAAGGCATGACGCCGTCCAGGGTAAATTGTGACGCCGTCAAAGGTAACTTTTAGCCGATTTTTGAGACTTTGTCGTTTTCTTCACTTTTATGCTCCAAAAACGTCCAAAATGCTTCCTTTTCCAGATTTCTTCTCAAAAGTACCTAAAATGACAAAAGGAACGATTTAGGGCAATATTTGATCAAATAAATACGATTTAGGGCTTAAATGACCCCTTAAAAGCGGTACACTTTTCGCTTCATCAACTTTCCTAATCTATCATGGTTGATCTCCCAATCAATAATAGGGCATCTACAGCTAATTGGATCAGCATGTATTATAGTTGGCAAAGTAATTAACATTTTACTTACTTGCTCTGTGTCCAATTTTGCTACTTCTTTCTTCTGAGCATCTTTCTTCTTCATAGAGGGCTTTGCATCAGATGGAACTTTGTAGTAAAGACTTTTGTAGCCTTGAAGATACAAGTAGTAGATTTCATCAGCAGATTTCTTCTTCAGTTGATAATCAGTCCAATTTGCTTGACCTTTTAGAAATCTCTTCATGAAAGTCACTTGATCTTTCCATGATTTTCCCACCTTAAAACCTCTTTTCTCACTTTCTTTCATCTTTTCAAAAATATCAGCCAGAGCTGCTTCTTTATACTTCTTGTTGATAAAAGATTCAAGTGCTGCTGTCTTCTCATCAGAATTGAGATTGTTGTCATTTACTATCATTGAAGCTTGGCCTTTCACAATCGGATCATTAGCAATAATCCATTGCATTTGTGCATCAAAGGTTTCTTGAGCAATTTGAGTATCAAGAAGAGACTGAGCATCTTTTTGCTCTTTCATCTCTGTTAGCAGTCTTGAAGCTTCAAGTGCTTTTAGTTCTTCTTCATGAATTCTTTTGGCCTCTTCTTCATCTCTAGCTATCTGTGCTTGCTCTGATTTCTTTAACTTTTTGGGCTTTGGCTCATCTTCAATCATAATGCTCTTGCCCTTATCCTTTGGAGTTGGTTCTTGGGATGGAGCAGTGGATTGCTCATCAGCAATAAATAACCTCCCTTGAACAAACAAATCTCCTTGAGGCTCTAAGTCCCTCTTTCTTTTGTATACTTTCTCAGTAGACCCTTTGTACTCCATTGCCAATAGCTTCTCAATCCTAGCTGGCTCTTGTTCTGGCCTAGCAGGCTCTTGCCCTGCACCAGCAGGCTCTTCATCATAAACTTGAGTTCCTTCATGGAATTCAAATTGAGCCTCCTCCTCATCTTCAGAACTATCCTTCCTCCCCTTTTTGGAAGAGTGACCTATCCTATCAGCATCTGATTTTGAAGAACTAGATAAAACAACCTTTGTAGATCTTTTACCCTTTAGCTTCTTCACTTCACCCTCCAATTTCTTTACCCTCTTGACTAATTTGATGTTGATCTCAGAAAACTTCTTGCTTTGACTTTTAAGAGCAGCTTCTAAGAACTTCACCTTGTCTTTTAGTTCTTGCATTGTCTGAAGTGATTGGGTTTGTGATACATGATGTGATGATGTTGGTGGTGTTGCTGATGGTACTAGAGATGGTATTGGTGATGTTTGATGTGTTGGTGAAATGTAACCATGTGAAGAACTAGATGATGGTGATTCAGCTGATGGTGTTGGTTCTTCTGGATGTTGTGGTAACATTTCATCAAATAGTGGTATTTCTTCCCCTCTAAAACCAATTCTCATATTTGAAAATACTTTGTGAGAAAGTTTTGGTGTTTCATAAATTGAGTCTGTGGGAAGTAACAAATGTTTTAATTTTGCAATGATGCATCCAATAAATCTTGGATACATCAAAAATTTTGTTTCACTTTTCACATTTTTAATCAATCCTTCAAAAATATGTTTTGAAAAATTGTATTTTCTGTTTGTAGCCAAGCAGATGAGAGCAGAAGCCATGTTTACACTAAATTGCTCCCAAGAGGTTTTCTTCTGGCTCAAACAATGAAGGATTGTGTGAATCAAAAATCTCCATTGTGGAGTAAGATGCTTTTTCAGAAAAGTGAGTTTGTTAGACTCAGCATGATACCCCATTCTTTGTAAATTTTCAAAAATTTCAGTATCTGGCAACTGACTAATACCATCAGAATCATCCAAATGAAGATGTCTTCTTATGGATGACTCAGTAAGAGTCAAAAGTTTGCCATCCACTTTGGCCTTAATCCTTTGTTCCCCATTTTCAGAAGTTTTAATTTTAGCAGTTTGCCAAAATTGTAAAATTTGAGATTCATAAATAGTGGGATTGACTAGTAAAGCAAACCTGATATAGGAGTTATTTAAAAAGTCCACTACTTGATGAAATGAGGCATTATCCTCTGACTTCTCCAAAAATGCTAATTGATTGTGACGTTGGACAAAGTTTAGAACAACTGTGGAATCCATAATGAAAATTTTGAATATGTTGGTGGGATTTGTTGGTGGTACTGGTAGAAGATGAAAGGTGTATGTGAATTATGATAAGGACTGATGAAAGAAGATATGAGAGAATTACTTTTAACCGACAATAAGAAAGATTATTAAAAGTAAATGTAAAGGCGGTTAAAAAGAGCTTTTATATGTGAAATATAATATAATATAATCATCAGTAATTTACATAACTACCCCAACGGCTAATTTTAACTACCAGGCCAAACGGCTAAAACTTTTTCTGACAGGCTCAACGGCTATCTAGCAGTACCATTTTACGCTAGCAGTACCAATTTTGAACTAGCAGTACCTTTGAAAGTTTTGTAAAAATCCCTTATAGTTTTTAGCAAACTACCAGCTATCAACGGATTTGAGTTGTCTTTACCAAAAGCCGTTTTCTTATGGACTAGCTAACTATTTACAATTAAGTATGGTTAGTTAACAACCATATAGTTTTTGGTAAACTATCAACCATCAACGGATTTGAGTTGTCTTTACCAAAAGCCGTTTGCTTATGGACTAGCCAGCTCTTAAGTTTGTAAAAACTTGGTGAACTGAATACCAAAAGCCATATTGGCCTAAAGATGGTGCAATTTCCTTGGATGGAGGAAATTAAAAAGGCAATGATGCTGTGTATCTTGGATGATTGGTTCAACAAGTGAAATCATCTAATAGCATGCCTCTGAGGTGAAACTTTTCTTAGTTTGATCTAGATAGAACTTTCTCCTTAAGAAATGCTTCATCCCTTCTAGATATGTGATCTAACTCTATCTTTTTCAACCTCTGCATCATCTTGTATGCTCTTGTCTTTTTCTTTCATAAATTGGTTTTTCTTCCTTTCTGAGCTATCATATCCTCCCCTGAGATTGTTATTTCCCCTGGGATTAATATAACTTTTGTTGCCCCTTTTTGTTTGGAAGAACTCTTGTTTTGTTATCAACCTGAAATGTGTTAGTTGCAAACCAAAAGAACATAATGCAAAGCACTTGATCTATAACATTTTAAACATTTGAGCATCAATATGAACAAAACATAGCAAATTTTATACTAACAGGACCAATTATGAACTGACAGTACCTATTGACTAACTAGCAGTACCATGCTTAAAAGTCAATACCAGTTAATTTTATGTACAAAAACACATGATTTTCAAAGATTTATCATTCCAATACCTCCTACAAGATATTTGAATCTACCTAAATCAAAAGCTTTGGTGAGAAGGTCTGCATAATTCTTCTCAGAATCAATTTTAACAACTTGAATTAACCTTTTCTCATTGCAAACCCTTATGAAATGGTGTCGGATTTTAATGTGTTTTGTTTTTGAGTGTTGAACTGGGTTTTTAATGATACAAATAGTACTGCTATTGTTAATAAAAATAATGGTGTTAAGAAAATTGTACCCATAGTCAAGCATTTGATTTTGGATCCAAAGAACTTGCCCACAACAACTTGCACCAACAACATATTCTGCTTCAGTTGTAGAGTTGGCCACCATTGTTTGTTTCTTGCATTGCCAAGAGATGAGTCTGCAACCAAGAAATTGACATCCACCAGTTGTGGATTTTCTGTCTAGAGTTGCACCAGCATAGTCACTATCCGAATAAGCCACTAATTCAAAAGATGATTCCCTTGGATACCAAATACCCAACCTAGGTTGACCCTTAAGATATCTAAAGATTCTTTTGACTGCTGTGAGATGAGAGATTTTGGGATTTATTTGAAACCTTGCACATACACATACTGAGAACATGATATCTGGTCTTGATGATGTAAGGTACATCAAAGACCCAATCATTGATCTATAATTATGCAAATCCATATCATCTCCTTCAGCATCCTTGAGTAGCCCTTTGTCTGGATCCATTGGTGTACTTGCAACCTTAGAATCAGCAAAATTAAATTTCCTTAGGATCTCTGCTACATATTTATCTTGGCTGATAAATATGCCTTCTTTGGATTGTTTCACTTGGAGACCCAAAAAGAAAGTAAGTTCCCCCTTGGAACTTATTTCAAACTTACTATGCATAAGTTTTTCAAATTCTACACACAAGTCTTGGTTTGTTGATCCAAAGATTATGTCATCAACATAAATCTGCACTAGCTAGATGTCTTTCTTTGTTCTTTTGATGAACAAAGTGGGATTAATCCTGCCTCTTTGGAATCCACTTTCTAGTAGAAAACAAGCCAATGTTTCATACCATGCCCTAGGAGCTTGGTGTAGACCATATAGAGCCTTGGTAACCTTATAAACCTTGTCTGGATACTCTGCATCAATGAAGCCTGGAGGTTGAGACACATATACTGGTTCTTCAATTTCACCATATAAAAATGCACTCTTCACATCCATTTGATAGACAGTGAAGCCTATGAATGAAGCATAGGCCAAGAAAAGCCTAATTGCTTCAAGTCTTGCAACTGGAGCAAACACTTCTTCATAATCTACCCCTTCTTCTTGAGTATATCCTTGAGCTACCAATCTTGCTTTATTTCTGATCACTATACCCCTTTCATCTTTCTTGTTTCTGAACACCCATTTGGTTCCAATTGCCCTATGACCTTTGGGCAAATCAACCAATATCCAAACCTTCTGAATCTTGAATTGGAGAAGCTCTTCTTGCATTGCTTCCACCCAACTTGCATCATCTAAAGCTTTGTTTATGTTTTTGGGTTCAGCCTGAGATAGAAAACATGAAAACAGGCATATATTGGAAATATCATGATTCTTTTCTTCATAAATAGAGGAGATAAACCCTTCTTCATCTGAAGACAAGACTTGAGATAAACCAACTTGAGATCTTGTTCTAACACCAGAATTTATGCTACCAATCACATCATCAGTTGAGTGATCTTTGAGAATTCTAGTGTTGGGTGTTTTAGGAACTTCATAGGTAGATGGAAGATTGCTAATCCCCACCTCTTCTGGTAAAGAATCATCTATTTGAACATTCAATGGCTCAGCAGTATCAATACTTGAACTAGCAGGACCATCTGTTGAACTAGCAGTACCATTGTCATTTGCACCACTTTCTTGATTCTCTTGATTCTGAGTTCCATGATCTTCTTCATTGCCTTCATTTCTTGTGTTTGAAGGTTCTTCTTGACTTGAAGATAGATCCATTTCTTTCCAAATTGGCATCCAGATGTAATCTTGATCTTTAGGAGTTTCAATATTTTCTTCAAAACCTGCATCACCATTAGTATTTGTACCTGAAACAGGCACATAATTCATAGATTCTGAAAGCCTATCAATATCAAACATCCAATCTGGTCCAATTCCTTTCACATTTGTTAGTTTCTCTTGAAACTCTATGTGAAGATTCTCTTCCACTAGCCTAGTGCAAGTGTTAAACACTCTATAGGCCTTACTCTGCAAGGAGTACCCTATCAAATAGCCAACATCTGCTTTTCCATCAAACTTGCCTAAATGATCTTTGGTATTTAGAATAGTGACATGACAACCAAAAGGTCTCATAAAACTTAAAGATGGTGTTCTACCAAAGAAAAGTTCATAAGGTGTCTTTCTATGTGGCTTTGTCACAAGAACCCTGTTTTGTACATAACAGGCAGTACCAACTGCTTCAGCCCAAAATGAAATAGGCAACTTAGAGTCTACTAACATAGTTCTAGTAGCCTCTATAAGTGTTCTATTCTTTCTTTCTGCTACTCCATTTTGCTGTGGGGTTCTAGCTACACTAAATTCCCTTTTTATGCCTTTTTCCTTGCAAAAGTCATCCATAACCCTATTCTTGAACTCTGTCCCATTGTCACATCTGATGATTTTGACTTTCTTATCAGATTGGTTTTCTACCTCAGTGATGTAAGATTTAAGAATCTCACTAGTCTCATGTTTAGATCTTAAAAAGAAAACCCAAGAGAATCTGCTATAATCATCAGTAACAACAAGACAATATCTTTTACCATTCAAGCTACATACATTAGTAGGACCAAAGAGATCCATATGAAGCATATGTAAAGCCTGAGAAATAGAGTTTTGGGTCTTGGGCTTACAAGAAGCTCTATGTTGTTTGCCTTTTAGACAATCAACACAGGATTGGTCTTTTTGAAAAATCTTTTTGGGTAAACCTCTTACCAAATCATATTTTGCAATAGTGTTGATTGTTTTAAAGTTTACATGACCAAGCCTTCTATGCCAAAGCATAGATTCATCCAATGAGGCTTTTGCTACCAAACAAGTTAGACTCTCCTTAGGATCAATGTTCTTTAAATTAACACTGTACATATTGTTCCTTTTTGGTATTTTAAGAAGGATCTGACTCTCATCAGGCATCTTAAAATCAGAAGAAAGAACCATACATTCATTGTCAGTAAATAGAACATTGTTCTTTTTGTCACACATTTGTGAGACACTAAGAAGATTAAACTGAAGTTCTTTCACAAAATACACATTTTCAAAATCTAGTTTACTGGTTTTGATAGTACCTTTACCAGTGATCTTTCCTTTTATTCCTCTCCCAAAGGTAACATATCCTCCATCAAATGTTTTGAAGTCTGAGAGGAATGACATGTTGCCTGTCATGTGCCTTGAACATCCACTATCAACATATCCTTGATCTCAAATATCAGATGAATGTTCCTGCACATTAATAAACTTATTAGTTTCCTTGGGGTACCCAAGCCATGACAGACTTGGGTTTGCCTCTTGCATCAATGAAATCAAACCTTTTCAGGGTTGTTGATGCACCTTTTGATTGGATTGGTTTCCAAATCCAACATGCTGAGGACTTGACAGCACTTTCCCTTTTAATCCATTTTGTGGTCTTTGGTCTATTTGTACCAATTTTGGCAATACCAATTTTGGCAGTACCATTTGGTCTAGCAGGACCTTTGGTTTTTGGTTTCCAAATTTGTGTTTTGACCACAGATTTCCTTTTAATAGGACTATTCACAACTTTTGGTACATGCTTGAAAGTGTTTCTTGTACCCTTATCAGTTGGTTTTGTAATAACAGGCTTATTTTGTCTAACAGTATTTTTAACTTTGGTGGTGTTAAACTTAACAAAACTTTTTCTGGAGTGAATAACATTTGTTTTAGACTTTGTTTTACTCCCAGAAACCCATTTATTACAATAAGCATGAAGATGATTAAAGCTACCACAATAATAACAAGCCTTATTGTACATGACAAAGTCATCACCTAGTTGTTGTGACTTAAGGTTGTTCCAATTTCTTTGGCTTCCCCTAGGTTTGTTATTACATTTTTCACATCTTTCAACTGCTTTCAAAACAGCTTTAGGCTTAGCCTTAATTTCTACTCTCTTAGGACTTTTTGGTCCTTATTTGTTTCCTTTGATAGGAACAGTCTCATCTTCATCATCATCAGATACCCAATCTTCAATAATTAGAATATCTGGTTTCTTATCAGTGAGCACCTTGGAGAGTGAGGCATTCTTAGCACTCTCAGAAGGTTCACTCTTCTCTACAGATTTAGCCAATGGTTTGTTAATGATTTCATGTAGACCTGACTCAGCTAGATCTGATCCTGGGGGACAAGGAATTCCTCTATAAGGAGGTGGACATGTATTGTATCCTATCCCTGATTTTATTCTTTTATTCATCTGATTCTCAACTATGCTTCTAGTACATTCAGAAGCAATTTCCAATTTGGTAACAGTCAGTTGAATATTATCTCTAGCCAATGTCACTTTAGTACACTCAGTCCTTAACATTTCTATTTCTGAATCTTTCAAAAATATTTGTCTATTAAGAGCAGCTTTAGCATCAGTAAAGGTGAGTTCATTTTCTCTAAAGTGAATGATTTGTTTTTCTAGTTTGGCCATACCACACTTATAGTTAACTAAGGTTTGATTAGTTTTTCTTTCTTCTACTTTTAGCTCATCATAAAGTTTGATGTAAGATTTTAATTCATCAAAAGCTTTACAAGTAGTGGAGCATTTTGTAATTTGTACCTCAGGTGTGGAGAATGCCATCAAAGCCAATTCATCAGAAGTTGACTCATCTTCACCCATGAAACTCCAATCAAAACCCATGCCATCAATAGCAACCATTGCTTTAGGCTCAGCAACTTCTACAGCCTTACTCTTGCTTTCAAAGCTTCCTCTCTTCTCAAAGCTTCCTTTATTCCTCTGCTCAAACCCTCTACCCTTGTCATCCTACTTCTTAGGTCTTCTACACTCTCTAGAGTAGTGACCCTTCATGTGGCAGTTGTAACACTCCACTTTTGACTTATCATAGCCAACAGGCTCATTTCCATTTATAATTATCTTCTTGCCAGTCCTCATCAACAACTTCTTAGCCCTGATGCTCAGAAGTGAAAGTTGCCACTTTATGTCCATCTCTTCAAGATCATCAGGATGAATCTCTTGAAGATCTTCAAATGTTAATATGGACCCATTGTGTTGAGATGTAAGAAAAGCACACCCTATTGTTTCATCTAAAATGGTTTTGGTACTACTAGAAGTACTAGCAGTACCAAAGGTTGTGTTGGCAGTACCTTCTTCTCTGCCACCTTTTTCTTCATTATCAACCTTTGAGATGCTTGGTGATGAAACGAACGCCATATTTCCTGAGCTTGACCCAGTAGTCTTCTTTACTTCATGCTCTACTATTTTGAAATTGTTGTAGAGATCATTAAGACTCATCTGATCAATATATGGCTTGTTCTTCCAGACAATGACATGCATAGACCATTCTGAAGGTAAACTCCTAAGAAATTTAGAGTTTAGGTCTTCTTGAGTTATCATCACTTCATGGATGGCTAACTGACTTGAAAGCTTCTGAAGTCTATTGAACATACTGTCCAAAGACTCATTGGTTGTGGCTGTGAAGTTCTCAAATTGTTGTTTGAGAAGTGTTTTCTGTGTTTTCTTGGTAGCATCATTACCACCAAATCTAGCCACTATAGCTTCAAAAAGGGTTTTAGCATCTTTGTATTTGTTAAAGATCAAAAGCTGATCATTTGGAATAGTCATCAGTAACATACTCCTGGCTTTTAGATCATTTCACTTCTGAATTCTTTCTTCTGCACTTGATGGGCTTGTTTGTATTTGTGTTACAAGTGCATCGTTTACTGTTGTAGTGGTGATTGAGGGTTTATATGAGTTGCCTTGTTCAATGATCTCCCAAAGTGCATAGTCCTGCACTTGAAAGTATTGTTCTACCCTTAGTCGCCACATTTCAAACTCATTTTGCTTAAGTAATGGAAGTTTAGCTGCAACATTTGTTTGAATATGTTCAACATCCATTGTTCTTTTAAATTAGTAAATATCAAGCCCAACTCTGATACCACTTGTGGAAAGGTATATTATTGTTCAAACACTTGGGATATGAATCTTAGTAATGTGTTTGAGAGATATTTATGTATGAATGTGTTTAGCATGCGGAATCTACTACAACACACTTAAAAGAACACAAGGTGGTGAGTTATGTAAACGTGAGTATGCAATGAACAAGGAACACAACTTTAGTTAACACAAAATGATTCAATATTATTGATGAAATAATACGGATGATCTAACTATCACCGGGATTACAAAGTAATCTTGAATCTAAGATTGTAAAAGGATTTGTGAATTGAGTAACTAAGTTACTTGAGAGATGGTTCGGTTTTGGTTAATGGTTGAAAAGATGCATGCATGAAGTGTGACTAAGGGAACCTTTTATAAGATAAGGAACCCTTATTACAAGTTGTTCAAGTGGTTGAATATAATACTATACTTTGACTATTTTAGCGCCTACAATTAAATACAACTACCAATGTACAACTCTGCAATATTCTTCTGTACATCATAGAAGACTAAACTACTTCTACATAACGTATAACAATGTACAAAGATTAATAATTCAACTAAATATCTATTACAAAATATCTAATCAACTTGACATAAGCTTGGCAGGCTCTTCATCAACTAGCAGTACCTTCTAACCAGAAGGTACTGGTAGAACATCTTCATATACTTCAAAATCAACTAGCAGGCTCTTTGACATCTTTGGCAGGCTCTTTGACTTGAACATTTTATTCCCAACACAGCCTACTAGCTTTTCTCCCAGAAATTGCGCTCCGCCTGATGTACTTTTCGCTGTAACTTGGCATCCAGCATGATCGGCATCTGAAAAGGCAATTAGTGTAAACTCCGAATCCTTCGGATACCAAAGTCCCATGTTAATGGTTCTTCGAAGGTATCGAAAGATCCGTTTAACCTCTTGGAGGTGAAGTTCGGTAGGCCTTGCCTGAAACCGTGCAAGTAAGCAAACAGCAAAATGAATATCTGGTCGGCTTGCAGTTAGGTACATGAGAGAACCAATCATGCTCCGATATTTCTTCGGATCCATGGGTTTCCCATATAGGTCAGCGCCAATTTTCAGTGAAGTGACCATTGGAGTACCAACAGAGTCACAATTATCCATTCCATGTTTTTTCAAAATCTCAATTGTGTATTTAGCTTGATTAAGAAAAATTCCACGTGGGGATTGATGAATTTGTAAGCCTAAAAAGAATTTTAATTCACCCATCATGGACATTTCGAATTTGCTTTTCATGAGATTTTCAAAATGTTTTGAATGTGTCGGATTAGTGGACCCAAATATTATGTCGTCCACGTAAATCTGAACAATCAAAATGTCATTTTTGTATTTTCTTGTAAACAAGGTTGGATCAATTGTTCCTTTGGTGAAATTATTTGACAACAAGAAAGATGATAACTCGTCATACCACGCCCGTGGGGCTTGTTTCAAACCATAGATTGCCTTCTTTAGCCTGTAGACGTATTCCGGATGATCTTTGTCAACGAAACCGTCTGGTTGACTCACATACACTTCTTCTTTCAGAGTTCCATTCAAGAACGTCGTCTTGATGTCCATCTGATAAACCGTGATGTTCTTGTGAGCGGCATAAGCTAAGAAAATCCTGACTGCTTCAAGCCTTGCAACCGGTGCGAATGACTCTTCAAAATCTATCCCTTCTTCCTGTCTGTATCCCTTTGCTACTAGACGAGCCTTGTTGCGAATTACAGTCATTTCTTCATCCTTTTTGTTTTTCCATAACCACTTAAGATCAATGACTAGTTTGTCAATTGGTCTTGGAACTAAATCCCAGGTGTCATGGATTTGAAATTGAAGAAGTTCTTCCTGCATCGCTTCAATCCAGGTATTATCTGCCATTGCTTCCCGAATGTTCTTAGGTTCTATGAGACTGACTGAGCAGACATAGATGCACATGTCGCAATCGGTATGAAGTTGTTTTCTCGTCTGAATTGGTCTTGAGGGTTCACCAATAACCTGTTCAATCGGATGGTCTTTTGTCCACTGTAATGTTGAAGGGTACCTTGGACTGAACAAATGTGTGTTAGTCGGTTCATGTAATCTGGAAGATGATTCACCAGATTCCGTTCCAAACGGGTTTTCAAAGACTTCATCGTCTAACACAGCATTATTTTGTTCTTGCTCATCAATTCTTGGTAGAACAATTTCAATGAATGGAGTTGCTGGAGTAAATGTAGATGATGTTGATGTCAAGGTAGTTGGTGCGTCAGCTTCGAATGTTGTGGATACATCTGGATTTGGTGGTGTTGGTGGTGGTTGTTGATGTTGAGTGGTTGCAGCGGAATGTTGGTTAGATGCATTTTTCGAAGCGCCACCATAGTATTCATCGTACATGAACTCGAAGAAATTATCCAATTCTTGAGTTGTGGGTTATTCGACATGAGTTGATTGAGCTCCTTGAGGTGCGAGTCCCGAACTGATATGTCCGGAAGTCATCGGGTTAAGCGCGGGTTCTAGAGCGAGTCTCTCAGAAGCCATTTGTGAAATTTCATCAAACTTCACATTCATCGTCTCCATGATCTTTTTCGTTCTCCTGATATACACCCTGAATGCCTTCGAGTTTTCAGAATAACCAATGAAGATTCCAATATCGCCCTTAGCCTTCAACTTTCCCAGATCTTCCCTGTCATTTGTTGGATAGCATAAAGCGCCAAAAACATGAAGATAAGAAATATCCGGTTTTTCTATTGTTGACAAGTTCATATGGGGTTTTATTGAATCTTGGATGGATTAGGGATCGGTTTTGAGTAAAACAAGCAGTAGAGACAGCATCAGCCCATAAGAATAGTGGTGCACTGGAATAAATCAGCATAGTGCAAGCAGCTTCTACAAGGGTTCGATTCCTTCTTTCAACTACCCCATTCTGCTGTGGAGTTCTAACCGCTGATGTCTGGTGAGTAATACCAGTTTCTTCAAAGAATGTTCTTAACTCCTGATTGACAAATTCCGTGCCATTATCCGTTCTTACTATCCTAACTGGAGCTTGAAGTAAAACTTGAATCCGCTTCAGAAAGGTGATGATGGTTCTTGGTGCTTCATCTTTTGATCTCAAAAACTTTACCCATGTATATCTTGAATAGTCATCAACAATTACAAGAATATACTTCTTCCCATTTATGCTTTGAACTCTCATCGGGCCACATAAGTCCATATGCAACAGATGCAACCTATCAACCGAACTAGGTACGGGTTTAGGTTTATATGTTGCTCTTTTGCTCTTTCCTTGCTCACATGATGGACATAGGTGTTCTTTGGTGTATTTGAATTTAGGAAGACCGGAGACGATGTCGTCTTTGGCAAGCTTGTTGATCGTGTCAAAGTTCAGATGGGACAAACGTCTATGCCACAACCAGGATTTTGTTTCGCCTGCCCTGGTCATGAGACAAATAGGAGATGAAGAGGCCATTTGGTTTATGTCAATTGCATAGAGATTGGTGCCACGACCCCCAATTAAGAGATCATTCCCCACCAAATTCCTGACAAAACAAGTGTTTCTCCTAAAAGCAACCTCTAAATCTGCATCACAAAACTGTCCGACTGAGAACAGATTGTGTCCCAACCCTTCGACATAGTAAACCCGAGTGATTAAGTAGTTTCCAAACCGAAGATCTCCATAACCCAGAATAGCTGCAACATGATCATTCCCAAACCGTACAGTCCCCATGAACTGCCACACAAAATTGATCAGCAGCTTCAGATTCCCGGTCATGTGCTTGGAGCAACCCGAGTCGACGATCCAAAGACAAATTTCAATGACCTGCAAAGAACAGAGGATTTTATGTATGGAAACCGTTTAACATTTTGTTCCAAGGGGTTAGATGTAACAGGTGGAGTACACTTAGAGATGGTTTCCGTTGATGCATTGGGAACTATTTCTACTGTGCCATTCTTAGGTGCAAACATTCTACCCGTTGGTTTCCATTCACAAAACTTAATGTGATCCTTAGGTAATAGGCTGCTAGTTGTTTTCCTAGTGTAACACCCCGTGACCAAACATGACTAAAAACGTGAAATTTTTTCGCAAAAGGGCTACCCAAAAACTGACCCGTTGCTATTCTTTAACAAACTGACAAAATTCTATAACCATCTGGAACTTGAGACTATTTTTGCATGAAACTAGACTCGATTACCTTTAAAACAACGGGTGGTGCGACTTCTAACGACTTACGGTTCAAAAGATATGATTTTCTAAAGTTTACCGAAAATCTGCCAACACCCACACTCATAACCAAGATGAACAAAGTCACAACCAAGATGAGTAAATCACAACCAAGATGAGTAATCACAACCAAGATGAGTAAACAGAACCAAGATGAGTAAATCACAACCAAGATGAGTAAACAGAACCAAGATGAGTAAACAGAACCAAGATGAGTAAATCACAACCAAGATGAGTAAACAGAACCAAGATGAGTAAATCACAACCAAGATGAGTAAACAGAACCAAGATGAGTAATTCACAACCAAGATGAGTAAACAGAACCAAGATGTACAAACCATTTCACGGGTTATGCATTAAACCCATTTTGACCCATTTTCATAACAAATCATCTATAACACCTCATTTATCCACCAAACTTGACCAACGTCATTTCTTTAACACATGAGACATGTTTCAAAAGAACTTGACCCGTTCATATACCAAAATGGGTGGGAACCCGCTTATTCCAAACACCCCCTTAAGAACTCATCTCAATTACACACTTTTACCCAAAACACATGCCCCCAACATATTCATTGAAAAGCATGCATTAGTTGACATATCTAATATATTGAAAAGTTGTTAGTACAACGACATGACCCGTAACTTCCCAAAATGGGTGGATTTGGTTATTTGCCAAACACCCCTATAAAGTTTGACTACAACCATAACCATTAACATATAGATGTCATAACATATACACAAACTTGACCCTTGACTTAAACATGGACAAGGAACCATATATGACCATAAGACCGTGAATAACAAAATGACCATAAGGATTAAAGTGTACCAAAACACGAAAAGACACTTTGGGGGCTTCCAACTTCAATATGTTTGGTCCAAAAGAATACGGTCTTCTACTACAACTACTTCAATCACGAAGCTACTATCACATAATCACATAACCTTATCCTTACCCTTGCTCATTCCTTCGGTACCTATCAATAAAACATGACAACTAAACATGTAAGCGAAACGCTTAGTAAGTACATGGTATAACAAGCTAAACATCATAAATCATACATAACCATAACTAGTCTAACAACTAGTTAAGCTAGCGATATAGGGGCACTTACCTCACGCCAACATAGTCGGCCTAAACATGATCAACCCTACCGTTGAACCTCGTCCCATAGTTAGCCCAATGACTAACTAAGCTAAGCCTAGTGATGGATCCATAACTAGCTAACGCACCCTATACCCTATCCTTCACCATTACCATGTAATCAAACATGATAAAGCTAACACATAAACCATTATCATACATAACATATGATAAAGCTAACAAGAACATGTTAATACCATATACTTACCTTGATTCCCAATTACAACTTCACTAGCAAGGCTTCCAACTCTCTTACTTGCTTCCTATATCATAATCATCTCACATTAGGAACTAATTAACTAACAAATCATGAATTATCGATCTTAAATCATTATGCCCAAATATCATATCATGAACCCTAATTTCATAAATTGGGGAAAGTACTTACTTGTGGTGGGAAATACCAATTAAGGGTTTCTAATGACTTATAACACTTGAAGATTGATCAAAATAGCTTAATTGATGATGATGGAGTTTCCCTCCCTTTTTCTTCTCCTGATCGACACCACAGACACACACACTCACACTCTAAACTTTTCTGGACTATTCTCCATCTTTCTATAATTAGATATTTAACAATTTAACTTTGCTCACTTGGCAAGACTAGCCCTCAAGTTTCATTCTTTCTATATTGACCACACATATTTACCACTTAACTCATAACATATAATACTTAACTTATTAAATATATATATAGTACCTTATCGGGATATGGGTGTAACAATTCTCCCCTCCTTAAAATAAGATTTCGTCCTCGAAATCTATTCTTGAAATAAATGAGGATACTCATTCCTCATCTTCTCCTCTAGCTCCCATCTAATACTTGTACCCTTACGATGTCTCCATTGCACCTTCACTAACGGAATTTCTTTGTTTCGGAGTTGCCTCACTTTCCTTCCTAAGATCGCTTCCGGTTCATCCTTTTGTGAAATTAATTCCGGATCAATTTCGATATCATCTAAAGTGACCACACTAGCCTCATCCGCTAAACATTTCCTCAAGTACGACACATGGAAGGTAATATGAACACCTCTCATTTCTTCGGGCAATTCTAACACATAAGCTACCTCGCCAACACGTTTCAAGATTTTAAACGGCCCTATAAACCGCGGACTTAATTTCCCTTTGTTTTTAAACCTAAAAACACCCTTCCATGGAGAAACTTTTAGCATAACCATATCACCTACCTCGAATTCTATTGGCCTTCTTCGATTATCGGCATAACTTTTCCATCTATCTTGTGCCGCCTTAAGTCTTGCTCGAATCATCTCGACCTTTTCCGTCGTTGCCAACACTATATCCGTGCTAGCCAATTCCCTCCTTCCCACTTCTTCCCAACATACGGGCGTCCTACACTTTCTTCCATAGAGCATCTCATAGGGTGGCATGCCTATACTAGCATGATAACTATTATTGTAGGCGAATTCAACTAGGGGTAAATGGTCGTCCCAATTACCTCCAAAGTCAATCATGCAAGCTCGAAGCATATCCTCTAAAGTTTGAATCGTCCTCTCACTTTGCCCATCGGTTTGAGGATGAAAAGCCGTGCTCATATGAAGTTTCGTACCTAACTCTTCTTGGAAATCTTGCCAAAAATTTGAAGTGAAACGCCCGTCTCTATCGGAGACTATAGATATAGGTACCCCATGTTAGACCCGTTTCCCGGGTATTGGGACCCCACCCTAGATGAAAGTGGACCAAGGTCTTTTGTGATTGGCTAGTCAATGAATGTAAGGTTTAGTCAAACCCGATAGTCAATATATGACTAAAGGGGTTATGTTAAATATGATGTGTAACTAAAGGGGCCTAAGTTGCCATTGTGGAAAGTATGTTATAAGTTAGTGGTGGCTTAAATAGAAGGAATGGAACTAGAAGGGCCATTCTTGCCAATTGCCCAAAGTTCCACCTAACTAGTTATAACTAGTAATCTCTAGACTTTTCTCCATCATTTTAGATGGAGTTGAAGTCCGGTTTTAGTGAGAGGAGAAAGAGAGGGAAAACTAGCTAAGTGATGAATCAAGAAGAAGAAGTGAAGATCAAATGATAATAGCCTTTCCTTAGTAATGATCATCACAAGTAAGTCTGTATGTTCTTGTTGTTATTGAAGTTATAGTTAAGAGTAAAGTGGGAAATCATCATATGATCAAGATATGATCATATGATGATATAGAAAGAAAGATGATTATGTTTTGATGGGTTTTGATAACCCTTGTTATGTTATTTATTATTATGTTGTTAGGTTGTTGATATGATCGACGATGATGATGATGGATCATGATGATGATGATGATGATGTTCTTGATATGTTTAGCTTGGATTAAGGTAAGTAAAATGATGATGGCATGTATTATATGGATGTCTAACATGTATGTGTTATGTATGTTTTGTGGTTAGTGATAAGAGATTGGATATGTGCTTATGTGCTAGGATGAATATGATCTAAGTGGTGAATTTGGTTGTGATGGTAAGTTGATGTTAGGTGGTTATGCAAGAATTAGAGAGTGGAGTAGCTAAGTAAGTGTTTGGAGACATGTGATGCTTATGTGTTTGATTGAAGTATGATGTTATGTGATTATCGTTTTACTTACTAAGCGTAAGCTTATTCTTTTAGTTGTCAATGTTTTTGTAGGCTTAAGTGCGGCGAAATGGGAGGCTTGGAGTGTAGCATAAAGGTTTGGAATGGATTGGAAGATAACAAGCATTAGGAGCTAGGTAGAATACCGAGCTCGAGTCAAAGTTGTGCCCCCGAGAGTCTATTTTAGGTGTCGTATAATGTGTATCAAAGTCGGGTAATGGTTTAGGGGTCCTACGAGTTGTCAAGGGTGTTTAAAGTGTTTGTAGTGAATGTTTAAAGGGGCGTTTGGTTTAGTTGTAAATATACCCATTTTGGGTAGTGAACGGGTCAAGTGTTGTTGGAACATGTTTGATATGTTAAATGAATGATTTCTGAAAAGTTTGGTGTAAAACGAAAGTCGTATGTGGTATTTGTCATGAAATGGGTCAAAACGGGTTTTTAGTGTAAAACCCGTGATTTTGGAAGTACTATTCCGGGTGGTCAAACGAGAGATGTTTTTGTATGAAAATGATTTTATGGATATACTAAACATATCTGGAAAGTTTGGTTAAGTTTTGAGTCCGGGAGGTCGGGTTTCCGGCCGGAGTTAACGAAACTGAAAAATGGGACAGTAGGTTCTGTTCTGTGCAGCATTTTGAGGTAGATACGGCGCATCTCCTTTGTGAGATACGGCGTATCAGGTGATACGGCGCATCTCCCTTGGAAATGCGGCGCATCTAACCAGCAGTCCAGGTTGACAGTTTTGAAAAATCATATCTTTTAATCCGTAAGTCGTCACGGGTCGTGCCACCTATCATTTTGAAGCTATTTGAATGTACTTTCATTTAAAAATAGTCTCAAGGGCTAAAAGTTTATAGAATTTTGTCAGTGGTCAAAAGAGTAATCATATGTCCGTAAAAGTGCGTCATTTCCGCTCTAAAAGTTTTAAATTTTGGTTTAAATGGGTACGGGGCGTTACTATAGATATAGGTACCCCATGACGCGCGACTATCTCATTAACATAAATCTTTGCTAACTTATGAACAGGCATATTCTCCCTAATCGGAATAAAGTGTGCACTCTTAGTCAAGCGATCGACTACTACCCAAATGGTATCATTCTTCTTTTTCGTCCTTGGCAATTTCGTGATGAAGTCTATAGTAATCTTCTCCCACTTCCAAACTGGAATGTCTAAGGGTTGGACTTTTCCGTATGGCTTTTGGTGTTCGGCTTTCACTTTCAAACAAGTTAAACATCTTTCCACGTACTTCACGCAATCTCTTTTCATACCCGGCCACCAATAGTTTCTTTTCAAATCAAGGTACATTTTCGTAGCTCCCGGATGTATAGAATACTTTGATTTATGGGCTTCATCCAAGAGTAATTCTTTAATGTTGCTTCGAAAAGGAATGTAAACTCTTCCATACCGTGTCTTAATCCCTCGACTGTCTTCTTCGAGATGAGGAATGTGGGATATAATACGTTCTTTCTCTTGATTCTCTTCTTTCAACGCTTCCTCCTGAGCCAGCTTAATTCTATCAAAAAGATCAGATGTGACAATCATCCGTAATGAGTGAATCCGAGTAACATCACTTCGGCCCTGACGACTTAACGCATCCGCTACAACATTCGCCTTACCCGGATGGTAGCGAATTTCACAATCATAATCTTTCAGCAAATCTAACCACCTACGTTGCCTCATATTCGGATCTTTCTTATCAAGGAAATACTGAAGACTTCTATGGTCGGTGTAAATTATGAACTTCACACCATATAGATAATGCCTCCAAATCTTTAAGGCAAAGACTACGGCCGCAAATTCAAGATCATGGGTAGGATATTTCTCTTCGTGCTTCTTTAGTTGTCTTGAAGCGTAAGCAATCACTTTACCCCTTTGCATAAGAACACATCCAAGACCGGAATAAGATGCATCACTATAAACCACCATGTCTTCGGTTCCTTCCGGTAACACTAAGATCGGAGCTTCACACAACCTCTTTCGTAAAGTACGGAAGGCTTCTTCTTGTTTCTCGCCCCACACAAAAGGAACATTCTTTTTGGTGAGTTCGGTTAACGAAGATGAAATTTTAGAGAAGTCCTGAATGAATCGTCTATAATAACCCGCGAGTCCTAGAAAACTTCGAATTTCACCAACATTTCTCGGCGCTTGCCAATTCATCACGGCCTCAACTTTTGACGGATCAACTTTAATACCATCGGGATTAATAACATGACCAAGGAACTGAACTTCTTGCAACCAGAATTCGCACTTTGAGAACTTAGCATATAATCTTTCTTTTCTCAACATTTCAAGAATTTCTCGAAGATGTAATTCATGCTCTTCCTTACTCTTAGAATAGATAAGGATATCATCGATGAACACTATGACGAATTTATCCAACATCGGTCTACATACACAGTTCATGAGATCCATGAAAACCGCAGGCGCGTTCGTAAGACCAAATGGCATAACCGTAAACTCATAATGTCCATAACGAGTCCTAAAAGCCGTCTTAGGAATATCTTCTTCTCGAACCTTCAACTGATGATAGCCTGAACGAAGATCAATCTTTGAAAACCACCTCGCACCTTGAAGTTGATCAAACAAATCATCAATTCTTGGTAAGGGGTATACATTTTTCACCGTGACTTTGTTCAATTCACGGTAATCAATGCACATCCGCATACTACCGTCTTTCTTTTTAACGAATAGAATCGGAGCTCCCCATGGTGAGCTACTAGGGCGAATAAAACCCTTGTCAAGTAACTCTTGGAGTTGACTCATTAACTCCTTCATTTCGGATGGAGCAAGACGATAAGGAGTTTTAGCAATAGGAGTAGTACCCGGAACAAGATCAATACGGAACTCAACTTGTCTGTCGGGCGGAATACCCAGCAAATCTTCTGGAAATACATCACGGAATTCATTAACAATCGGGACATCGTCGATACTTTTCTTCTCAAAACTCGTATCTACCACGTGTGCCATAAAAGCGAGACAACCACGTGATAAATATTTTCTAGCCTTCATTACGGAACAAAGTTTCAACTCGCCTTTCCTCTTATCACCATAAATCATCATTTCTCGACCACCAGGATTCACAACTCTAACGATCTTTTGTTTGCATAGAATGGCGGCATTGCGGTTGCTAAGCCAATCCATGCCAACAATAATATCAAACTCTCCAAGCATTATGGGAATTAAATCGATCCTAAAAACTTTCTCATCGATCTCTATTTCTACATCACGATACACATTGGACACTACCACAACTTTACTATCGGCGATTTCAACTTCTATTGGTATTGGAAGCTTATCTAACGGGGTGGAAAATTCTTTACTAAAGTTATAAGATACAAAGGACACGCTTGCACCAGAGTCATACAAAACACGAGCGGGTTTAGAATTAACGAGAATTATACCTGTGACAACATCTGAACCCGACTTCGCTTCTTCGACACTCATCTGATACACACGAGCTGTAGGCCTCGGAACTTCAACCTTTTCTCCTTTAATCGGTTTAAACGGCTTCGCTTGCTTGGGATTGGCCTTAGGACATTCACTTATCTTATGTCCTTCTTCGTTGCACCCATAACATATTATCAAAGGCTTGGTGCAATCCTTGCTAATATGACTAGTATCCCCACATTTATAGCATCCCTTCATCCCGGATTTACATTCTCCCACATGGTTCTTACCGCACCTATTACACTTAGGAGGTAACTTTCCCGTGTTGTCCCTCCTTGTGAAATCGAACCTGCCTCGCTTACTAAATGTTGATGGATGATCTTGCTTCCTTTTTAAATCCTTCTTTTCTTTGCCTTTTATTCTATCCAAGTCTGCTTCACGAGTACGTGCCCTGCTTAGAAGATCCTCCATGTCGATGCATTTGAAAGGTGACACTATCGTACGAATTTCATCCTTGAGCATCCTTTGAAATTTGTCAACTTTAAGCCTCTCATTATTAAGATACTCCGGGCAATATTGTACCATGTCACAAAACTTTCCCCACAACTCATTTACCGATTCATCAGTTTGCACAAGAGAATGAAAAGCTTCTCTTATTTTATCAATTTCCTCCGCGGGAGCATACTCTTTCATGAACACTTCCTTAAATTGATCCCACGTGCACGATTCTCTCCAAGCACTACCTTTCTCGTTTGCCTTGCCTTCCCACCATACTTTAGCCCGTTCACGAAGGTAATTAGTAGCAAAGTTCACCTTATCCTCTTCTACACAACGACTCGTACGGAAAGCCCCTTCTATATCAGTAATCCATCTAGAACTCTTTAACGGATCGAGAGTCCCTGTAAATGTGGGTGGAGCACAAGCAGTGAAGTCACGATAAGTGGATTTCTCCTTCCCTACACCGGGTCTAGCATTCGAGTCATTCACAAATTCTCCACTCTTCTTAAGCTTCTCAATCTCTTCTTGAATTATCTTTCTCAAATTCTCGGTTGTTTTGTCGACATAGTAGGGCATAACATTTTCGATAGCCCTCCTTACTCTATTAGTCACCAACACGTCCAATTCTTTCAACTCATCTTTCGTAAAACTTTTAGGGTCAAGATTTTCCGGTAGTGGTATTGTCTTGACACTACTAGAATTTCCCTCATCATTTGAATCATCATCATCATGGCGGGAGGAGGTCGTCCTTAACACCTCCTTATTCCGAATAGCCGCCATCTTTTCTACTAAACTGAAATTTAACAATTCACACTATTAAACAAAATCATATACATAATCGATGCATGAAAGACATACCTACCTTACACTAAACACCCTAGAGTTTATCATCCATGTATAGCCTAAATGATTTCAATCTCACATATGTGTCATATTTTTATCACTACGGTGGCCAGGCGTAGTCATAAAAATACTTAACATATGTGTTCTCGAAATCACCCAAACAATACACAAATAACAAACACCGATACTACACATGTCTACACAAGGCCTAAGTCTAGGAAATCCTAAGGGGAAATCCTAAATCTCTTAGACCGAAGCTCTGATACCAAGTTGTAACACCCCGTGACCAAACATGACTAAAAACGTGAAATTTTTTTCGCAAAAGGGCTACCCAAAAACTGACCCGTTGCTATTCTTTAACAAACTGACAAAATTCTATAACCATCTGGAACTTGAGACTATTTTTGCATGAAACTAGACTCGATTACCTTCAAAACGACGGGTGGTGCGACTTCTAACGACTTACGGTTCAAAAGATATGATTTTCTAAAGTTTACCGAAAATCTGCCAACACCCACACTCATAACCAAGATGAACAAAGTCACAACCAAGATGAGTAAATCACAACCAAGATGAGTAATCACAACCAAGATGAGTAAACAGAACCAAGATGAGTAAATCACAACCAAGATGAGTAAACAGAACAAAGATGAGTAATTCACAACCAAGATGAGTAAACAGAACCAAGATGAGTAAATCACAACCAAGATGAGTAAACAGAACCAAGATGAGTAAATCACAACCAAGATGAGTTAACAGAACCAAGATGAGTAATTCACAACCAAGATGAGTAAACAGAACCAAGATGTACAAACCATTTCACGGGTTATGCATTAAACCCATTTTGACCCATTTTCAGAACAAATCATCTATAACACCTCATTTATCCACCAAACTTGACCAACGTCATTTCTTTAACACATGAGACATGTTTCAAAAGAACTTGACCCGTTCATATACCAAAATGGGTGGGAACCCGCTTATTCCAAACACCCCCTTAAGAACTCATCTCAACTACACACTTTTACCCAAAACACATGCCCCCAACATATTCATTGAAAAGCATGCATTAGTTGACATATCTAATATATTGAAAAGTTGTTAGTACAACGACATGACCCGTAACTTCCCAAAATGGGTGGATTTGGTTATTTGCCAAACACCCCTATAAAGTTTGACTACAACCATAACCATTAACATATAGATGTCATAACATATACACAAACTTGACCCTTGACTTAAACATGGACAAGGAACCACATATGACCATAAGACCGTGAATAACAAAATGACCATAAGGATTAAAGTGTACCAAAACACGAAAAGACACTTTGGGGGCTTCCAACTTCAATATGCTTGGTCCAAAAGAATACGGTCTTCTACTACAACTACTTCAATCACGAAGCTACTATCACATAATCACATAACCTTATCCTTACCCTTGCTCGTTCCTTCGGTACCTATCAATAAAACATGACAACTAAACATGTAAGCAAAACGCTTAGTAAGTACATGGTATAACAAGCTAAACATCATAAATCATACATAACCATAACTAGTCTAACAACTAGTTAAGCTAGCGATATAGGGGCACTTACCTCACGCCAACATAGTCGGCCTAAACATGATCAACCCTACCGTTGAACCTCGTCCCATAGTTAGCCCAATGACTAACTAAGTTAAGCCTAGTGATGGATCCATAACTAGCTAACGCACCCTATACCCTATCCTTCACCATTACCATGTAATCAAACATGATAAAGCTAACACATAAACCATTATCATACATAACATATGATAAAGCTAACAAGAACATGTTAATACCATATACTTACCTTGATTCCCAATTACAACTTCACTAGCAAGGCTTCCAACTCTCTTACTTGCTTCCTATATCATAATCATCTCACATTAGGAACTAATTAACTAACAAATCATGAATTATCGATCTTAAATCATTATGCCCAAATATCATATCATGAACCCTAATTTCATAAATTGGGGAAAGTACTTACTTGTGGTGGGAAATACCAATTAAGGGTTTCTAATGACTTATAACACTTGAAGATTGATCAAAATAGCTTAATTGATGATGATGGAGTTTCCCTCCCTTTTTCTTCTCCTGATCGACACCACAGACACACACACTCACACTCTAAACTTTTCTGGACTATTCTCCATCTTTCTATAATTAGATATTTAACAATTTAACTTTTCTCACTTGGCAAGACTGGCCCTCAAGTTTCATTCTTTCTATATTGACCACACATATTTACCACTTAACTCATAACATATAATACTTAACTTATTAAATATATATATAGTACCTTATCGGGATATGGGTGTAACACCTAGCTTTTGCAATAAGTCTTCGAATGTATCTAGACTTAGCCTTAGTTACTAAAGGAACCTTTTTATGTTCAGGCATATCATTCTTTTACACATCATTAGAAACATTATCATCACAAGCATTTACAGACAAAGATTTCTTTTGCATTAAACAATCAGAATCATTACATGCATTAGAAACAGGAGTCTTGTCATTACAACTAGATGATACATGTTTCTTCTTGGAAAGCGGTAAATTCCTAGGGTGTTCTTCTACTTTCTTGCTTGCATTCTTAGAAACAGATGGGACACTAGGTTTCTTGATATTGCTCCTAGGCTGTCTTCTGGTCCTAGAGTTGCTTTCTAATCCTGTAGAAGGTAAGGCACACTCATTAGAATTTATGTTGTTGTCCTGAGATGTTGTTTTAGCAGTCCTAATCTCGTTTGGATTATCTTTAATACTTTTGTCTATCGCCCTATATGTTTTAGATGTAGAGGCAGACGCAGTAGTGGGACTAATCCTATAAAGGCCAGGTGCTATCACATTAGTGTTCTTGACAACAGCTTTCCCTTTTTGTTTCTCATTAGGCAAGGGGTTAATCGTGCAATACCCGTAGTTTCTTCACCCTTCCCTTTTTGACTTTCAAGCTGAGACTCTAAAAGATCAATTTGTTCTTTCAACTGTTTGTAAGAACGCTCATACGACAGTTTGTCATACTTGCATTCTTCCTTTTTCGTATCAAGTTGTTTAAAATATGTAGCATTTTGCTTTTCAATCTTAAAAAGTGCCTTTTCATATTTTGAAACAATTTCAGAAGTCTCAGCTCGAAGTCGTTCATCATCCTCAACAGAATATGTTTGAAAAATAATAGACATAATATCGGTCGATAGAGCTTCGAAAGAGAGAGAGTCATTTTGATGTTCCAAAACTTTTATGTGTTCCAAGTATTCATTTGCTTCATTCACTAAGGATTTTTGGTCCTTAACGAATTCTGCTGACTCTTTTAAAAGATTGTTTTCTACATTTTGAACAACTGCATAGATTGCAGAAATGTGTGGATTAATTTCTGATTCAAAAATCTCTTTAATTTCATCCTGAACACCTGAAAACCATTCAAATTTTTGACTGTTTGTTTTGGAAGCCACAATACTTTAAAGTGTTTCAATTCTCTGTTTAAGATCCACCAAATATAGTCTAGCTGCACTTGTATCATAAGTGTTTTTAGATGCCATTTATTGAATGTTAGACAGATGAATTGAGACAGCTTTTTGTTTTGTGAAAACCACTGGTTTTTGAAAAAACAGAGATGACTCCTTTTTAACAAGATGAACCCCAGATTCTGTGTTAAGCTTGTTATAATAAATTGGTTTAATTTCTGGGTTCATTTGTCTCATTTTGACACGTCTCTTTTCAGTACGCTCAATCGTTTCATCCGAATCATAAATCTCAATCGGATCATGATTATCATTTAGCACACTACCATTATATAACACATTCTGATTTTTCTGAGCTTTCTTGAGATAATAAGGGTTTTCACAACCGATAGCCGTTTTCTTTAGCGTATGTAAAATCGGGTTTTTATCATTTATTAACAAATTAATCGTTTGTGCAGAATGACCTGTTTTTACAAGCAAATCTTCCAACTTTGCAATGGTTTCCTTTTTGTCAGAGATCTCTTTAAGAAGATCCTTTTCTCTTTTTGAAAACCTTTCATTCAACTCCTTCTTTTCTTTTTCAAGATTAGAATAAGTTGTTTTTTGTTTTGAAAGTTGGTTGTTTAGTTCAGAAATTTCTGTGTTTAAGGATTTTATTTTGTTGTTCAAATTAACATCAAGAGTGTCAAATTTGATTTGCAAATGTTGTTCTCTTAAAACAGAATCTCTTAAAGTATTTTCAAGTTCAGACTGTCGATCGTTATTAAAATCAAAAGCTTGTGCATTCACCTTATAACTCTCAAGCTCAGCGGTCAATTTTTCATTCGCGGCCTTAACCTCGCGATTGACCTTTTTAACTTTCTCAATTTCAACACTACAATTATTCAATAATGATTCAAACATAGCACGTGTTTCCTCATCATTATCAGTAAGCTGTGACTCGAATTCTTCATTAGGATCCATATCTGGAGTTACCAAATTAGTATTACTACAACTTGGTTCGTCCATATATGTATCGTAAATGAGATTAGGAGTCTCAGGATACTGTTCATTTTGAGGTGACATATCAAACATTTCATTATTGTGACATATAGCATATGGTTGTACCTCAGAAACCGCATTAGTGTCAAAAGCAGGAGGTGCTTTTGAGTCTGTGTCGTACTTTGCCTCCTGAAGATTAGCCATAAAAATGCAGTTTGCATCGATGTCTTCAAGATCTTCTGAATTATCCATAATAGCCATGAAGTCATTCTCTTCTGCACTCAACTGAAGCCCAGCCGTTTCCTTGTTTGCCAACATTAATGCTTTCTGCAAATACGCTGGATCCCTCTTATTCGGCTTGTCTGGACAGTTCCTAGCCATGTGACCAATACCCTGACAGTTGAAGCACTTCATCACATTACCCTGATTCCTATTCCCAGCTCCCTGAGCAACATTCCCAAACTGATTCCCAGCATTTTGTACCCTTTGATTACCAACAGCTGTACCCATCTGATTCCCTGCAAACTGACCCATCTGATTACCAACATACTGCCCTGCATTCTGATTACCCATCTGATATCTTGGAGCATATCCCTGCTGATTCCCATATCCCCCAACCATCTGTCCTTGCTGTCCCATGTTGAAACTCGGCTGTGCAATCTGCTTGTTGCGAGTGTTCGATGAGATTCGTTGATTGTTGTTGGTGGGTGTGGAGTAGCGTCCTTGGAATGCTTTTGATAGGTAGGCAAAAGCTTGAGTCAAATCATCAGTTGACTCATCCTGATCATGTTGATCTGGGTGTTGCGGGTATTGTTGTTGTGGGATTACATGTTGTTGTTGTGGGTAGAATGGTGTTTGAGGATTGTATTGTTGTTGCATGACTTGTTGGGATGAAGATGATGATGAAGGTTGTGCATTAACTGTTGCAGGTGTAGGTGTTTGGACTATGAGTGCAAGAGGATCTTGTTGTTTTGCTTGTTTCTCTTGTCTGACTTCATTTGCCTCTGCTTGGTTTTGTTTTAGGAAGTCATAAAGCTGATCATAGTTCATCTTGTGAAGGTTTTGTGTATGGTTGACAATAGTAACATATCGTCCCCATTCTTTAGGAAGGTTGTTGATGAACTTGATATTTTGAACAATTGGTTTAGGTGCCAAATTGTTTCTGATCAACTCATTCATTAGAGTACAAAACCGTGTGTAGTAAGATTCAATCTGTTCAGCTGGTGTAGATGTGAACTTCTCCCATTCAGTCAGAAGCTTATTTTCTAATTCTTGTTTACCAATATATGTACCATAACAAAGTCTTTTGACTCGTTCCCACATTGCATGAGCAGTTTCGCAACTGTCTACAGCACAGAATATATCTTGAGGTAACCCAAGTTGGATTAGATGCATTGCCAAGTTATCAGCTTCAATTTGCTTCCAATCATCTGCCGTATAATCCTTTTCTTCTTGGATTTTGTAAGTTGCTGCAACGGGAGGTTCTGAAGTTCGATCTTCAGCTGTAACTTCCGTCCTACGAGGCTTGAATGGACCTTTCTCAACGGAGTTAGCCAAGAGTCTACCTTGTCCATTAGGTTTTGATTTCATATAACGAAGCATACGACTCGTCCATGGAAGGTAACCACCTTTTTCTAACATTGGAGGTCGGTTTTCTGAACCTGCGGCATGAATGTCTTGTTGTGTAGTCATCTTTAAAATTATGTATGATAAAGTGGATTGAGGATCGTTTCAACAAAATAGAAGTTGTTTTCGTTGAAGGTTGAACTTGAACTTGGTTGATGATGTGATGCTTTGGTTTGTAGTTGATGATCGTTGATGTTGTAACAAATTAAATAACGTTACGAAACTTGATTCAAGTATAATTAAGACAAGGTCAAAAGTTTACAGTTTCGACAAAAGTTATGTAAATTACAATTTAGATAAACTCGACAATTTCTATAGAAATTTCAATTTGACCAAAATTTATACAAATTATGGCTAAATATCAATTTAGATAGAAATATATCTAATTTATATAAATCGGTAATTTATATAAAATCTAACACTCTTATACAAGAGGGTAGATAACCGTTTGTCGAAGTATTTTACACTCTTATACAAGAGTAAAAATACCGAGTTCACTTTCGAGTTGACGAAATTACGTTCGAATCAAATCCTTAAAAGTTATCTAACTTTGAAGTCTTTTAATCACAATTGCGAGGGCCAAAAGTGTCAAATCCGAAAGATCTCTTAAGGCAGCTGAAAGTACAAGGACTGAAGTTGCCAATTCTGAAAATTGCATCAATTGCGAGTCCAAAATGTGAATTGCGAGACCAATTTCGATAGAACACCACCAATTGCGAGACCAAAGTTGAATTGCGAAGTCAATTGCGATAAAATGCTCCAATTGCGAGAACAGCACCTCAATTGCGATAAAAGTTGAATTGCGAGACAATTGCTGAATTGCGATACTCCAATTGCGATAAAAGTATCAATTGCGAGACAACAGGCAATTGCGAGACCCAATTGCGAAGGAAGCAGCACTAATTGCGAAAGATCAGCAGTAATTGCGAGATGCAATGCGAGAGCAGTAGTAATTGCGATAAGCAGCAGTAATTCCGAAAGATCTATGAATTGCGAGATTTTTCAACTTTTACCCACTTTTGTTGACTTTTGAGTACCTTCCCACGTGATATCTTACACCTTTACACTACTTGCTGACAACTTTTCCACAAGTTGCAAATATCCCTTACACCTTTTCAACAACTTGACCAATCAAATCAAAGATATTATAAAAACACATCAACTAATTCTTTCTTAAAATACTTTCGATCTAAAAGCTAAGAACACCAAAAAAATGCAGTATTTCCCAGTTTTTTCAACTTGCAAATGAGAAATACTCACTTAACCAGAAGCCAAATCATGAGTATTTTAACAAACACAACCTTGCAAATGATTTTTGAGTATTCGATTCCAAAAAAAACAACACTTTGCCACGTTTTGAAGAAGCAAAAAACACAACAGTTGGGTTTTTTTTTTTTTTTTTTTTTTTTTTTTTTTTTTTTTTTTTGAAACAAACCGAACATACAAACCTTCTACTTTGAAGATTGGCTCATGTATACAACTTGTATCACCACTAATCACTTCTTTATCATACAAACATAAGGCTCGATGATGACACTCACTAACATGTAAATCAAGAACAAGAGATATGTGGATATTTTACTAGTCAAATGATTATATTTCAAAGGTGAAAATAATACAAAGACTAAAGAGGTTTTTGCTTTCACACACACACACACTCTTTTTCTAATAATAATGAGGCACTTTTTGAAACTAAAGAGTGTGTGTGTTTTATACGCTTCACACAGCCAACACATGGCTTGTGTGGGCTTTGACTTGGACTTTCTAGAGGACTTATAAATGCATTACACTTATACATTTGTTACTAATAAAACTAATACTATAAGCCCACTATGTTAACTACATATTATACATGACACAATACATCTAAGTTGCCAAATGACCATCACTTTATAAATGACTTAAATTGATTGCTAACAGGTAGTAGTTTAGATCAGATTAATCCTTTGCATCTTCATGCAAATGATTCCAATTGTGCTTCTATTGTGAATATGGGCTAGTGCTATAAAATTGGCTATACAGATTAAGAATAAAATGGGTTTTTTGGATGGTACTTGTACCAGGGCTACTTATGCTGCTAGTCCCTTATTGGAATCCCAATGGGACAGGTGTAACGCAGTTGCTTTGAATTGGATTTTAACTTCTTTGTCTCAAGCTGTGTATCTTGGTCATGTATTTTCTGATAATGCCTCTTTTGTTTGGAAAGACTTAAAAGACACTTATGATAGGATTGATGGTTCTGTAGTGTTTAATTTGCTTCAGACAATTAATAGTTTTAAGCAAGGTGGTTTACCTGTTTATGAGTACTATCATAAGTTGAATTCATTATGGAGAGAGTTTGATATTCTTACTAAGTTGCCTAATTGTACTTACGAGGCTAGATAAGAACTTAGTGATCATGGTAAATTGTTGAAGTTAATGCAATTTCTTATGGGTCTTGATGACATTTATCAACCCATAAGGAGCAGTCTGTTGACCAGTGAAATCCTTCCTGAAGTCAAGGATGCTTTTGTTATAATTTCTAGGGAAGAATCCCATAGAGGGATTCCTACCACTTCTGTGAAAACTGATAAGGCTCAGGTTTCTGCCTTTGTTTCTAGGACTTTTGATAATAAAAACACTAACTGGAAAAGAAACACTGGTAGTAACAATAGTGGGGTTAATAATAGAGGGAATTATGATAGTTTGTTGTGTTCTCATTGTAGGTTAAAGGGGCATACCGTTAAGAGGTGCTTTGAGATCATTGGATATCCACCTGGTTTCAAAAGAAATCCTAATCTTAAACCTGGAAATAATTTCAACCAAACTAATGATCCCAAAGGTACCTCTGGTGTGAGTAATGTGGCTAAAATTACTGTTGGAAATCTGTCTTTTAGTAATGAACAGGTTTTGAAGCTTATGAGTCTTATTAATGAGAAACATGGTACTTCTGCTCAGTCTAATATGGCAGGTAGTGCATCTTGTTCTTTTTTCAATGTCAGTGTTTTCTTTAATCAGCATTTCTATTAGTTTTTTTGTGCTAATTTGAAACTTAATGGAGTCAGTTATCATCTGGGATGGATAATTGACTCAGGGGCCAATCAACATTTAACTAACTCCTCTTTAAACATGTTTAATTTGATTGATATATCTGATTTAAAACTCACAGTTGGTCACCCTAATGGGACTTTAGCTAAAGTTACACATGTTGGTAATTTGAGACTTAATAGTAATGTTGTGTTGTTTGATGTCTTGGTTGTGCTTGAATATTGTGTCAGTTTGATGTCTGTTAATAAAATGATTAAAGATAGTAAGTTAAGAGTTGGTTTTGATGAAACTAAATGTTATATTCAGGATTTGAATCAGCAGAATGTGCTGGGGACTGGTAGTGAGTATGGTGGTTTACACTTGTTTGATAAGTCTGCTGATGTGTCTGCTAATGTTGTTAAGAGTGAGTTTCTTTGTTGTTTTGTGTCTAAAGAAGTGTGGCACAATAGACTGGGACATCCTGCTAACCAGGTTTTAAAACTGCTTAAAGGATCTTTAAAATTAAACAATGTTGATCATAATGGTCCTTGTGAGGTTTGTCATAAGGCAAAGCAAACAAGGGATCCTTTTCCTATAAGTGAACATAAATCTATTGTTTTTTGGGGATCTCATTCACTTAGATGTTTGGGGACCTTATAAAGTAGTTAGCAGAGAAGGGTATAGATATTTTTTGACTGTTGTGGATGATTTCACTAGGTCTGCTTGGGTGTATATGTTAAAAAGAAGAGATGAAGTTTATGACATGTTTGTCTCTTTTTATAACATGGTTTTTACACAGTTAGACAAGAAAATTGAAGTTGTCAGGTCAGATAACGGAACTGAATCTGTTAGTAATAAAATGAATGAGTTTTTTAACACTATGGGTGTTATTCATCAAACTAGCTGTGCATATACACCACAACAGAATGGTATTGCTGAAAGGAAACACAGACATCTGCTTAATGTAGCTAGAAGTCTTATGTTTAAGGGGGGATTCATCTAGTGTTTTGGTCTGAATGTGTGTTAACTGCTAGTTATTTGATTAACAGGTTGCCTTCCTATGTGTTGAATGGAAAATCTCCTTAAGATTCTGATAAGTTTTCTGAAAAATGTATTCTTATTGGTTATGCTAGTGGGAAAAAGGCTTATAAACTTTTGAGTTTAGAAAACAGAACAGTTCTTTATTCTAGAGATGTAAAGTTTTATGAAACTATTTTTCCACTTAGAATGAATCAAAGTGTTGTTTCTGAGTCTATTTCAGAAGTGACACACTTAAAATTTTTTGATTGTGTTGAGTCTGAGTCAAAAACCAAAACTCCTAGTCTCATTCCCAATGATGAAAATTTTGATAGAAATAGAAGGGAAGGTGCATTTTTTGGTAGAGAAGGCAGTTCTTCTCAACCTGGTAAGGCTGTGAACACAGAGCATGCTGCTATTCCTGAGCAAATACATCAACCTGCAAGTTCACAGCAACCAGAATTGGGAGAAACTTCAACTCCTTTAGTTGAGAATTATGAGTCTGAGGGAAATAGTGATACCAATATAGATGCTTCTAGGTTCCAAAATGTTCAAAATGTTCTTCAAAATCAAACAGAGGAAGGTACCTCTAGAAGGTCTTCTAGAACTTCTAGGTTACCTGTTAAGTTGAATAACTTTATTCTAGATGGTAAAGTTAGGTATGGTATTGGTAAATATCCTAATCATTCTGTGCTTAGTTTTGAAAATTGTTGTTTTGTCTCTAATTTTAATAAGTCTTATGAACCTTCTTCTTATGATGAGGCTTCAAAAGATGTTAATTGGATTAATGCTATGAATGATGAGATGCATGCTTTACATGAGAATGATAGTTGAGTTGAGGTTGAACTTCCTTATGGAAGGACTCCTATTGGTTCCAAGTGGGTTTTTAAAATTAAGTATAAGGCTAATGGTGAGGTTGATAGGTATAAGGCTAGACTTGTAGCTAAAGGTTGTACTCAGAAAGAGGGATTAGATTATGATGAAACCTTTAGTCCTGTTGTGAAAATGAGTACTGTTAGATGCCTTATTAGTCTTGTTGTTCAAAATAATTGAAAACTGTTTCAGTTGGATGTGAATAATGCTTTTCTTTATAGAGACCTGATTGAGGATGTTTATATGCTACCTCCCCCAGGTTATCATAAAGAATGTAACACTAAAGTTTACAAATAAAAAAAAATCTTTGTATGGCTTGAAGCAGGCTCCTAGACAGTGGAACCATAAACTGTCAGAAGCTTTGTTTGAAGCTGGTTTTGAACAATCTCAAAATGATCATTCATTATTTATTAAGAAAAAAGGAAGTACTATGTTATTTCTATTGGTTTATGTAGATGATATGGTCATTTGTGGGAACATTGAAGAAGAAATTGAAAGTTTTAAAAAGTTTTTAAATAACAAATTCAAGATTAAAGATCTTGGTGAGTTAAAGTATTTTTTGGGTATTGGAGTTTTAAAAACTGAAAATGGGGTGTGTTTGAATCAAAGGAAGTATTGTTTAGAATTACTTCATGATTATGGTTTGTTAGCTTGTAGACCTGTTATGACATCTTTACTTGAGAATATAGTTTTGAATCATAAAGATTCTGATGATGACAAACTATTGAGGAATATAACTAGTTATCAAAAACTTGTTGGGAAACTTATATATCTTACTATGACTAGGCCTGATATTGCTTATGTTGTTCATTGTTTGAGTCAGTATATTCATGCTCCCTTGCAGTCTCATTATGATATTGGTTTAAGGGTTTTGAGGTATCTTAAGCTTACACCAGGGAATGGTATAAGTTTTAAGAAGAGTAATGGCAAATTTGATGTTGTGGCATACTTTGATGGCCAAATGTCCAGTCACTAGGAGGTCTGTGTTAGGGTATTGTGTTTTTGTTAATGGTAACATTATTTCTTGGAAAAGCAATAAGCAGAATACCTTGTCCAGATCTTCAGCTGAGGCTGAATACAGGTCCATGGCATCTGCTACTTGTGAGGTTATGTGGATACTTAAGATCTTAAGAGATCTTGGGGTTACTGAAACTCTGTTGCCTGTGAAACTGTGTTGTGATAACAAGTCAGCTATGCAAATAGCTGCTAGCCCGGTTATGCATGAAAAAACTAAGCATTTTGATATTGATGTACATCTTGTTATAGAGAAAGTGGCATCTAGGTTAATTGAGACTGTGAAAGTTGGTTCGAAAGAGCAAACTGCAGATGTGCTAACCAAAGCTCTTGGGTCTGCACAGCATGCAGTTATTGTTAAGAAACTTGGTATAGTGAACCTATTTGCTTCATCAGTTTTTTTATTTTTATTTTTTATTTTTTTTTTGGGGGGGGGGGGGGATGTTGGAAGTATTACCTCTTTGTCAAACTTATGAAACTTGGAGGTTCACTTGGTAACATTTTGTTGGTTATATTTAGCTGACAATAACTTTGGTTTGGTTTTGTAAGTGTTTATATTGTGCAGGGTGCTGAGTATAAATTGTAGCTATATAAGCTGAAGGCCGGATCTAGGGTTTGGTTACTTTCATTATTCTCTCAATATTTTCACCTACAAAGTTTCTCTCTCAAGTTGGTTTTCATCTCAAGATTGTGTTACTGGGTTTTAGTATTGTTTAAGTCTGTTGGTTTGTATCAAGATCTTCTTGATCTTAGTTGCAGTTTGGTTTATAGTTTCTGTTTAGAGTGTGAGTTTGTATGTACTGTTGTTGCACCTATTAGAGGGATAACAACTTGTTTCTTTAGTATTGTAATTGGTTAGCATCCGTGTTGGGGACTAACCTTCGGTGTTTATTGTTTTAATAAAAGATTAGATCACCAAGGGGTGGTTGTTTGAGTGATTAGATATTGGTGTGTTTTGATACCATTTTAACATATGGTGGTAACTCACCCCATAACTCAGCCCTATAACTCACTAGGACGGTATGATAACTCTCCCCTTAACACGTTTGAGTTATGGTATAACTCACCTTGTGAGTTACGATACTGATGAACTCAAATAAGTATATTTTATTACTATCATTTATCCTATTAATTTGACTTGTTTTACTATATTATGTATGAGGATTGATACTTAATCGTTTACTTTTGTAATTCTCAGTTGAAAACAAGCATTTGGTGAAACTTGGCGATTATGGACTAAAAACGGAGTAAAATGATCAAGATTGGAATTGGTTGTTGGAATGAAGAGAATGAAGACCACTGCCTGACTTTGAAGAATGCGCCGCATGGATTTATCCCATGCGCCGCATATGAAACTTTGGTCAACGAAGAATAACCAACTTGTTCTGCTCCAGATGCGCCGCATCTCACTCGTTACATGCGCCGCATCACTATCAATATTTCACCAGATACGATCCAAGATACAAGAGGACATGCGCCGCATCCAAATACGAAGATACGCCGCATCTTCTGGCGGTGTACGAATATTCCTGAATATTATAATCTTGGACCCCACGCGAAGTTAAGTACATGCGCCGCATCTACTTACTAGATGCGCCGCATCTCACCCTCAGACAGAAACTATAAATACCCCAAGACCAGACGAATTCGGTGTGACATATATTATATACGCAACCGAAGACCAGAAACCAAGGACGAATTCAGTCAAGGCAGCAGCACAAGACACACCCAAATCAAAGATACAAGAGCTGTAAGAAGGTGCTGCATGTGTTTAATTCATTAAGTAGTTTTGTTTTATTGTGTTAGTAAACTTTAATTCATCAAGATTGGTGGCTTGTGTAATGTGACAACGGAAAGGTTGCACTCCCTTAAAACTGCTTTCTCATCAATTAAAGTTTATATGTTAGTGTCATTGGTGACTTTTATTAGTGCGTTGATAACCTCTGTGGCTAGCTGAGCGTTGATCGGGTCGCCATGCCTCTGCCCTCGCCTGTTTATTAGATGCCTATGTATTCTATGGTCTGTAGAAAAGTAGGAGAAAGATAAACGGGATAGTCATAAGTAATCATTAAGGGTTTACTCGCCGATAAGATTAGAACCAACGAGAAAGGACTTAATCTCGGTGCGTTGCATCGAACTATACACTTCATATAACACTAGCAATAAAACAAGTGACAAACTACTTATCATAAGGACAGCCCTCTTATTGTCTCGAGTATTTATCTGTGTACGTGTGTGCTACTTGCTGATTCGTGCCTATTGGTTTAGTTTATTATTTAATTGCAACCGAATCGTGCCAGTCTCTCAGGCTGAACCCCCTTGCGTTAGATTAGATTGTATAGCTAACTTAATATATTAAAATACTGATTAGAATAACTAGATAATACGTTCCACTCTTAGTGATCGACACTCTACTTACCATTATATTCATACTGACCGGGTACACTGCTCGTTAAGTGTGTGTGTTATTGATAAGTCGGCTAAATATAAATTTAAAACTTGATTAGGCATTAATACTGCTAAACCGCAACGACACGCACGCGCATCAGATACCGTGTGCTCTAAGTCGTCTATTTGTTTGTAGTCCGGCTTGAGAAATTTAACAGTAAATATTTAAAGATTCCTTCTATGTTTTTTGCTCGGTATATAATCTTTTAGTTTACTTTCATGTTCTATGTTTCTTTAAAACAACTTGCATGAAAGCATATAATCACTATATGTTATTATTTTTATTTTTATCTTCTAACTCTCAACTTTGAAATTTCAAAGTTACATGGTATCATAGTTTATTTTGAATACAACAACTGAGTTTTTACATTAACATATTTCCACATCAGCATATCGTTAGTTTGAAAGTAGTTAGGTTTGCATGTTAACTAGTTTTGTTAGGTGTGATAGTTACATATGAGGTAGGTGTTTATATAATAATCAATTCCTTTGCATATTAATGTAAAAACACATGTCCATAAATAATCGGAGATTCCTTTTCTATTCCATATTTCTACTACTAGTAACTCTAGCCGGCCAAAAGTACACGTGTTTTGTACCTTCCACCCTCTTTGATATACTGTTTACGTAGTATAACATAGTTTTTTTTATTATATTTATTCCATACTTTTTGTCAATTTAATACTTTTAACTTGTTAATCGTTATATTTTTTATTCCACCGTTTCACAGTTTTAACTTTTATGATATAAACAAAATTATTAAAAAAAAAAAAAAAAAAAAAAAAAAAAAAAAAAAAAAAAAAAAATGTATAACTTGCAAAAATGAGGGGTATTTATAACCTACCTCATTTTTTAATGGGTTGGAGATAGGTTATACATACACCCCCAAAAAATACAAGTGATACCCCTCATGTTTTTCCGCTTTTTTATTTTTTATTTTTAATTTTTTTTATTTTTATAATTTTGTTTATATTAAAAAACTATAAACCTGAAAGTACGGAACAAAATTATTAAAATAATTATAAAAAAAAAAACCAAAAAAAACAAAAAAGGGTATAACTTGAAAAAATGAGGGGTATTTATAACCTACCTCATTTCTTAAACGGGTTAGGGATAGGTTATCCATACACCCCCAAAAAATACAAGTGGTACCCCTCATGTTTTTCCGCTTTTTTTTTTTATTATTTTTTTTTTTTTTTAATTATTATTATTATTATTTTTTTTATTTTTATAATTTTGTTTATATTAAAAAAACTATAAACCTGAAAGTACGGAACAGAATAAAGTTTAATAAGTTAAAGGTATTAAACTGACAGAAAATGCGGAACATAAACTGATAAAAATTTTTGTTTTACTGTAAACAGAGTGGGCCAGGGGTAGAGCTTGTAAAAAGTACAAAATTGAGCGGGTAGGGGGTGTATCCCTAACACATCCTATGGGTTATGTCATCCTCACCTCCTAGATGTGACATATTTGGTACCTTTTTAAGGGGTCATTTAAGGCCAAAACCGTGTGAATGCGATCAAATATTGCCCTAAATCGTTTATTTTTGCATTTTATGTACTTGGGACGAAAAATCAAGAAATCGACATGTTTTGGGCTTAAAACGACAAGAAAAGTGAAGAAAATGATTAAGTCCCAAATTCTGTCAGGAAAGGGGTCCTGACAGCGTCACACTCTAACAAGTGACGCCGTCACTTGCAACTGAAGATGGATTTTGGCTCATAATTAACAAGCGACGCCTCAGATAAATCTGAAGACATTATAACCTGACGGCGTCAGGTGTATTTGACGACCAAGATTTCGTACAAAGTTAACAAGAGACGGCTCAGCTAAATTAACAAAGGACGGCGTCAAGACATCACATGACGGTGTCAGACATCCTAAGCGACGTCGTCACAATGGCGACTTGCACAAGACGAAACCCTAATTGAAGGCGAGCTGACGGCGTCACACTTTGCAAGTGACGCCGTCACTAGTGTAAATCTATATATACTTTTGTATGTTCTTCCTAATTCGTGTAACACTTTCGAGAGGCATAACCTAGACGATTTTATCAACTTTTGTGAGGCTTTTACAGCCCTTGAACTTCATGTTTCATTAAAAATAAGTTATCCCTTTAATCATTTGATATGTCTATGTATTGTTTGATTATTTGTTTATTTTCTCTTTGCTTTAACATGCTAGCTTAATTTAATTAGTGTTTGCTTAGATCTAATGAAACCTAGTTATTGAATATTGATTTTTCGTCTCTTTTTTAATTGATTGCGTCGCGTTAGGATAAGAAAACTGGCTAAGTTCTTATATGTATTAGCTTGAACGTCTTATAAAACGCAACCATAGAGTGCATTATTGGTTTTCCTCGTTGTATTTATTGTGTGAATTGCGGCTTGTAGATCCTAGATAACTTAATAGACTTTAAGGGATTTAGGGGACTAATGTTCATAGAGTTAGGGAATTGGGCACCTCCCCACGACCAATATTAAAGAATACAACGCTTCAATTAAAACAAGGATGTGACAATTCGACAAATCAGTAGGAGATAACTAGGGAGTAAGGATGTCTAAGTGAACACTACTTTTGCTATCATAAGAGTTACCACCAATTTATTTTTCTTGTTAATTAGTTTAATTTAGTTTAATTAGTAGTTTTGGGTTAGTTAACTAGTAACTAATTCCGCCAACTCTTTAAAAACCCGAGATTTTTACCTGCTTTCTAAAAAATATAAAAATACAAAAAGAATCATCCCTCACCTCTAGACCTATCTCTGTTGGAATATGTGAATCATAATAATACTATAAACACATAAACACAAAGATCACGCAGCGGAATGGATCTACATAAACATGTAATTAATTAACATAAATTTAAATAGACGCGTACCTTTTCGATTTCTAGCAAGAACAAGGAATCACATGCTCCAAGAACAATATAAACCCTAATAGGGTTTTAGGATGGATCGACAAGGGTAAGTAACACTTCCAAGATCACAAGCTAAAGTAAGCTTGTACTCCGTTCCTGTACACACGTATTACTAGCGTCTCAAAGTGAAAAGTTAGGTTCATGTATCACAAATAAAACATCACAACACCTAAAGTTTGATGTTATAATACATGATCAAATCCCACTAACAAGGAGATAAAGGAGTGAATAAATTCACATGCATATAAATATACATGCAAAAGTACACGTCTCCTTTAGTGTATGTACATGCAAAATAAATGCATGCACATGACATGTCTCCTTTACTGTATCAATGTGAAGTAACTTTGTTAGTGCGTGGAAAAGAGAACCGATTGTACAATCGGTAAGGGATTAATAATTTTAGGGATATCTAAAATCGTCTGTCGATCTTTTTTTAAAACAAGAGGCAAAGGTTGCTTTTATAGTAATAAAACTTGTCCTTCAAGTTTTTTTTTTAACCTCCTCATGTTTCATAAATTGACACTTAACCCCTTCCACTTTTCTTGTTCGACCATGTAATATTTGTGATTTAATAATTAATCATAAATCATTATATTAATTATTAATACATTGAGACTCATACGTAATGTGTGCAATCCCGAAGTCTCGGGTTCGAAACCGGACATACGTATATTAATATTTATACACATAACCTAACAGCTCCCACTTGGATAAACATTAATATAGTAATGACATGGGTTAGTCTAGCTTAACCTTCCCAATGCCCCCAGCTCAATCCGAGTTGTGGTTCTCTTGGAAAAAACCACGTGATGATATTATCATCATACTTATCCTTTTGTTACTAATACCGCGTTAATTTGGATATGGATCTTTGTCATTCCATAATTAACTATTATGTTTCTCGTTGTTTATGATTGATCAAGATTATCAAATCATCTGAACGTCTTCCAGATAGACTTTGGGTATGGCCATACAAACATCTTGTCAACCCTACGAGGGGCCCAGCAGTATTATACTTCAAAACAAATTTGAAGGAACAAATCCTTTATTGACTACGAGCGTGACCCTTGAATTTCACATCATTTTCCGAAAATTGCCCTTATAACTACCTTTTACGGTTAGCTTTAGACCATCTTACAGAAAATGAGCTACATCCTCGGCAGTCACCTGGTATCTCAAGTCTGAGGATAAATATTCATGATATACTTAACGATGACGATCCATAAAGTATAATCATGTGGTTGGGATAAGTCTTATATTCAATTTATCCAATATTGAATATCATGTGATATTGGTGTCTCAACCTTACAGTACATTCTACCAATCCTCACATTTGTCTTAATTCAATAATATTCTCATATTATTGATCGACAACGGACTATTTAGAATAACATAAGTTATTCACGGATTTAAACATGCAAATATAGGATACAATATTAATAATGAGAATAAACGTTATCCACACTTTATTTCATTAAAATAATATTGCTTTAATATCCCTTATCCAAATACTAACTAGATCAATGCATGACAATACTCATTAATGAATTATGCCACAAGTCATGTTCCACATACTTGTTGACAAGGCATAAATCAACTAATGTTGATCTATCGGAATTTTGAGAATACTTATTTCAATAATGAAATACTTGTATGTGTGCATTCATCTATCTAGATATTGCCACATACTTCATAAAATACGTGACATCCTCATGCACGAATTTATGATAATTAAACTACCAAACCTTTGTAGTTAAAGTATTCTAATTCTTTATGTATAATGCAACTATGCTCATATTGAGCATAACTAGTATACATGGTCTCCTAATAAGGATGAGCTCCCACCATGACTAGTATTGAGTGCCATCTCAATCTTACTAGCATCATTGTATCCAACAACAATATGCTCTTTTAAAAGTTCCGTAAACTTTTAACATTTATCGTGTAATGTTTTGATATATTCAAATCCTTCAAGATTTGACCACAATATCAATCAAGCAATAACTTGCCATATGGTTCGTATTTAGAATTTTGGACAAATCCAGGCTGAGGATGTAAATTCTAAACCATATCCATTACACTTAGCTATCTAATAATTTTCAATTAGATACTAATGTTGTCAATCATCTTGCATCCAAGCATGATACAACAAGCAACATGATGTACATGAATAATCCTTTTGTCAACCTTAGATTTATTCATGTCATATCTTTTCAAAGATATGTTTCTATCTAGATCTTCTAATAGACTATCATGTTCTTTCAGAATCAATTATTTACCGCTTATGTTTATGACAATAAACATATATTCCAAGGTTTTATTTTCTAAATTTCCATGTGAAGTTTCATTCCAAACCAAGACTTAACATATAAAAGTTAATGGAATGTTACTTCCTATATGTTATACAACATATATGAAACAAGAAAATAAATACATTACTCCCACTAGCTTTCAGGAATATTAAGAAATATCTTATTTTTATTATAAATCAAAAATAGATTTAATAACTAAAAATAAGTATATCTTCTAGATGCATGCATTAATCCATTTTCAAATGATTTGCATTTTGTATACTACTAAAGATTATTTCGAATTCAAACACTCCTTTCAATTACTTTTCGTCCTCGCTCAAGTAATTATCCAAGAAAGAGTTTTGATATTCCATTATTAATTTCATATAAATGAAACTAATAATGACAATCATAATCTTTATATATTTAATGTGCTTAGAAAGAATTTCAATCACATTTAATTGCTTAAGTGTGATCGATAATCTTTTCACACGTTAAATATGCATACAAATTTGTCCATTATGATTTCTACACAAGAATTTAAATCTCTAGGATTTCCATCTCCTTTGTAGAAATTCATATCCATTCTATAGTGTCACTATAGAGTTTAAGATTAACTATGTTTCCAAACTAGTTATCTTTCTTGGACTGCATCTAATTATTCATAGTATGAGTAATTTGCCAACTAAACATTTGCAATTTATTAACAGGCATACCACGATCCTGTAACTCATAACCCTCAACATATTCTACAAATATTTGAGATATCCTTGCGGATCTATGAATTGAGAATTCCATCATCTTGAGATTTAACACTAACATGTTAAATCCTCATTATGATTTTGCTAGTGTATTCTAGAAGATCACGTATCTTGTAATTTTATCTTATCAAGATAAAACTCCCACTTGCCTTTTGCAATTTATAGATTACCTATAAATGCTTAGCAAATAGAGCAACACAAAACTTGTTCTCTTTTGGGACTTTACAAATACATATTGACAGTTCCTAACCTTAATTTGTTAATTAACCTACCCAACAAGTAGTTTAACAAATTCTGAACTTCAATTTTAAGACTTAATGTGATTCAACACATTCCATAATCAATGGTGTCTTATTGATCTTCTAGGTTGGAGTCTTAATTGAGTATATCCAATTCATACTCAATTTTCTAACCTTGATATCTTTAGGAAGAAAAGAAGATATAGTTATCTTTAATCAAACAATGTTTCAAGAGTTTGATTCTCCTAACTGAACATACCATAAACACTATGTATTTCATTAGGATTAATATTGTAAGTTAATCTTACAATATATAAGATAAATATACATATCGTATTGGCTTACCTATTTACCAACTAAATCACTTTAATGGTACAATAGATTTTCCAAGCCAATTGCATACTTTATAACATAAGTGCCTTTTAGCCCAAGCCACTTAATTTCTATGTCTTACCAAAAAGACATAAACTGTTACAATCTCAATCTACGTTATAAGTCATTGATAAACTCCATGACTTCTTGTATATGTCTTAATAAAACATAACAAGTTAACGTCTTACTTTAGTATAAGTCTTCTAGCAATCAAAAGACTTCATATTTATATCTTTATACTAAAATATAAATATGCATAACTAAAGTAATTATGAAACCCACAACTTGGTTTCAATATTTATTTCAGAGTAAATTGCATTTTTGGTCCCTGTGGTTTGGCCAAATTGCAGATTTGGTCCCCAACTTTTTGAAAGTGCACCAATGGTCCCCATTTTCAAGTTTTCGTTGCATTTTTGGTCCCTGGCCTCAGTCAAAAGACAGAAATACCCCTGTCCTTTTCTTTTAATATATTCCTTTTCAGTTTTTAACACAAATGGTCCTTGTGTTGCGCAAGGCTTTACAAATTTAGTCATTTTTTTTCACAAATGGTCCTTCTTACACAAAATCGTCCTTGTGTTGCGCAAGACTTACACAAATGGTCCTTGAGTCCGTTTTTCTTCCGTTTTCGTCCGTTTTTCTTACGTTTTTTCCGTTTTGGTCCTTTTTTATCCGTTTTTGTCCGTTTTTCTTACGTTTTTGTCCGTTTTTCTTACGTTTTTTACGTTCGTTTTCTCCGTTTTTTCGTTTTTACGTTTTTTTCCGTTTTCATACGTTTTTGTCCGTTTTTTTTTTCGTTTTTTCCGTTTTTGTCAGTTTTTATCCGTTATTCTTACGTTTTTTCAGTTTTTCATACGTTTTTGTCAGTTTTCTTACGTTTTTTCCGTTTTTTTCGTTTTTATCAGTTTTTCTTACGTTTTTTTCCGTTTTTACGTTTTTGTTCCGTTTTTGTTTTCTTACGTTTTTATCCGTTTTTGTCCCTTTTTTTTTACGTTTTTTACGTTTTCGTCCGTTATTCTTACGTTTTTTCCGTTTTTTCGTTATTTTTTTGTCCGTTTTTCTTACGTTTTTTTCGTTTTCATACGTTTTTGTCCGTTTTTTGTCCGTTTTTATCCGTTTTTGTCCGTTTTTTTTCTTACGTTTTTTTACGTTTTCGTCCGTTTTCTACGTTTTTTTTTTTTTTCGTTTTTTTCTTTCGTTTTCTCCGTTTTTGTCCGTTTTTTCTTACGTTTTTATCCGTTTTTGTCCGTTTTTCTTACGTTTTTTACGTTTTCGTCCGTTATTCTTACGTTTTTTCTTTTTTCGTTTTTTTTTCTCGTTTTATCGTTTTTCGTCCTTTTTTTTTCTTTTCTACGTTTTTTACTTCTGTTTTTGTCCGTTTTTTTTCTTACGTTTTTTACGTTTTTCGTCCGTTTTCTTACGTTTTTTCCGTTTTTACGTTTTTTCCGTTTTTTTTTACGTTTTTTCCGTTTTATACGTTTTTGTCCTTTTTTCCATTTTTGTCCGTTTTTTCTACGTTTTTTTTACTTTTCGTCATTATTTTACGTTTTTTTTTTTTCCGTTTTCATTACGTTTTTGTCCGTTTTTCTTACGTTTTTTATTCCGTTTTTGTCCGTTTTTCTTACGTTTTTTACGTTTTCGTCGTTATTCTTACGTTTTTTTTCCGTTTTTATCGTTTTTGTTCATTTTCTTTACGTTTTTGTACCTTTTTTTCCATTTTCTTTTTTTTGTCCGAATTTTTTATATAGTCCAAATTTTTTGTCCGATTTTTTTTGACCAAATTTTTTTTAAAAAATAAATAAAATTAAAAAATTAAAAAAAAAATCAAAATTTTTGTCCGATTTTTTTTTTCTTTTTTGTCCGAATTTTTTTTTTCTTTTGGACTATATAAAAAATTCGGACAAAAAAAGAAAATGGAAAAAAAAGGTACAAAAACGTAAAGAAAATGAACAAAAACGATAAAAACGGAAAAAAAATGTAAGAATAACGGACGAAAACGTAAAAAACGTAAGAAAAACGGACAAAAACGGATAAAAACGTAAGAAAAACGGACAAAAACGTATGAAAACGGAAAAAACATAAGAATAACGGGCAAAAACGTAAAAACCGTAAGAAAAACGGACAAAAACGTATGAAAACGGAAAAAAACGTAAGAAAAACGGACAAAAACGTATGAAAACGGAAAAAACGTAAAAAACGTAAGAAAAACGGACAAAAACGGATAAAAACGTAAGAAAAACGGACAAAAACGTATGAAAACGGAAAAAAACGTAAGAAAAACGGACAAAAACGGATAAAAACGGACAAAAACGGACAAAAACGTATGAAAACGGAAAAAACGTAAGAAAAACGGACAAAAACGTATGAAAACGGAAAAAAAACGTAAGAATAACGGACGAAAACGTAAAAAACGGACAAAAACGAAAAAAACGTAAGAAAAACTGACAAAAAAGTATGAAAACTGAAAAAAACGTAAGAATAACGGATAAAAACTGACAAAAACGGAAAAAACATAAGAAAAACGGACAAAAACGTATGAAAACGGAAAAAAACGTAAGAATAACGGACGAAAACGTAAAAAACGTAAGAAAAATGGACAAAAACGTAAGAAAAACGGACAAAAACGGATAAAAACGGACCAAAACGGAAAAAACGTAAGGAAAACGGACGAAAACGGAAGAAAAACGGACTCAAGGACCATTTGTGTAAGTCTTGCGCAACACAAGGACGATTTTGTGTAAGAAGGACCATTTGTGAAAAAAAGGACTAAATTTGTAAAGCCTTGCGCAACACAAGGACCATTTGTGTTAAAAACTGAAAAGGAATATATTAAAAGAAAAGGACAGGGGTATTTCTGTCTTTTGACTGAGGCCAGGGACCAAAAATGCAACGAAAACTTGAAAATGGGGACCATTAGTGCACTTTCAAAAAGTTGGGGACCAAATCTGCAATTTGGCCAAACCACAGGGACCAAAAATGCAATTTACTCTTTATTTCAAGTTAATTTATTTACTTCATATATTTATGTCATTCCAAGAATACATAAACATCTAAATATGAAGTAGTATAAGATTACTTCATTTATTTATGTCATTACATCAATACATAAATATTTACATTTGAAGTAGTATCTTATTATCATATTGACACTTGTTCTAATAATTATCTAATTTAGGAACTTGTAAATTAACATAGTTTAATCACATCAGCTGAGGCTGCAATGATGAAAGTATGTAATTTACCTTGTCATTAATATCTAGTAATGAAAGTAGATATTAACTCCAAGTGTTCTATAAATTAGAATGTGTATAAAACACATTAGAACATCAATCTCTGACCTTGCAGTCAAGAGATCCCTTTAAATCATATTTCTTTATGTTGTTGCTTGCACACAATAAGATTTCTCCCACTTGTGCATGGAACAACATTACGTAACAGATAAACAACACGTCAATAGTTTGCTTATTTGATCAATATGATTGTCTCATAGATATAAGTAGATATAGAATCACCTCGTCTAGTAAGGAAACGTACACGACTATCCTTAATACCACAAGTGTCTATAATTGGAAAGTAATCATCTCAAGAAATTCTAGAGATAATCTGGGTTACTACTAAGACTTGTAGCTCCCACTGAATTTAAGATCACTACATGAACTCATTATTCAGTAGTTACAACACAATGCTCCCACTGGGTTTGACAACATTGTAAGTGTTGCATAGCCAGTAAAAGCAAATATTGTGCTGTTTACTTTCCTATACCTTTGATGAATTCCTTACGTAACAGCTACTAAGGTACTCAAAGAATGTATTCTACTTTGTAAATGATGGAATATCCATCAATGCAATTAACTTGAAAGAATTGGGTATGTAATTTCTTCCTTAGTTAGGTCTACCATCCCCATCATGGTATGTAGCACCTTGAAATGGCTAAAGCATAATAACTAGATCAAACATTCTAGTTTGCCTTTTACCACTTTTGCGGTAATTAGTCTAGTTTCTAATTTAATAACTCCTAACCATGCAATTTCTTTAAGAAATTCGCCATGAGTTATTTCTTAGAATTTAGACAATTCTAATTATCCTATTTTACCTTTCTCACTCATGAAAAGGAATAGGATTAAGTCTCACTCTTCACACGGAAAGTAGACTCGGTTTATTCTTTTCAGTAAAAATTGACTCTATCCAAAACCCCTATGGGTGTAGACCAATTTACTACTAAAAGAATATCCCATGTTTACGGTTTTTAACGTTGCATTAAATACATTAAAAGAATTTTCAAAATTCAATTTAGTATTTTTGATAATAACTTTTCAAGAAAATTAAACACCCATGGTAAATAAAATTTAACCATTTAATTTTCATTGAAAATTAGGATCCAAATTGACGTCGTTTCATCACATCAGCTGAAGCTGCTAGCAATGAAAGTACTCAATAAGGTAGAGCTACACTCAATTGCCAATATACAATTGCAATTCCTAGAATCATGGGACTTACATTATATTGCAAACATCAGTTGCAAAATGTAAGCATGTTTCATCCCCAAATCTTTATGCCTTGACGCCGTCCCATCACATCAGCTGAGGCTGCTAGTGATGAAAGTGCTCAATTAAGTTAACCAATTTAGAAACGTGTAAATTGACGCCGTTTCATCACATCAGCTAAGGCTGCTAGCAATAAAAGTGCTCAATTTACCCCTTTTGACTACCATCTTTGAACCATTACATCAGCTGAGGCTGCTAGCAATGGTAGATGTCATCTTAGGTGTTTCCGTATTAATTGGTTGGCATATTACTTAAATTTAAGGGTATAAATTTTGATTTGATGTATGTTATCAAAAAATATGTACAAAGATGTCATGCATTCATCTTTGTATCATATGTTTTCTACAATAAACAGTTTACTCATTCGTAAGCTCAAATCATCAAAGTTTTTAATTGAGGCGTTGAGCAAATTACAACATCGCCTTAAGATGCTTCGTACTTTTTCATGGTGTACTTGGTAAGTCTATTATTGACGCACAGGCGAGCGGAGGGACGACAGCCGCCGAAGCTGGTTAAAACCGTGCCCCTCTAAGGTCACAATTTAATGTGAATCAACCTTAAACCCACTTTATAGTTTGTCAATAATAGGTCCGCCGCTTCGACCACTTTTGTACAGTCGCATCAATCAACTAAAACTTATGATTTTCTTGCTTAAAACAATTTATGTAGTAAATTATTAATTGCTAGTCTCGCCTGGGAGCAAATTACCGTGCGAAGCGAACCACTGTCGGCACATAAGACTTGGCAATTAAATGGTTTACTACAAAGGTTTCATAGTTATTAGGTTCATTTATTTTTATTTGAAAAATTACCCTCTTTGTTGTTACAATCCATCATAATTAAACACACAAAGAACAAGTAATTTATAAAAAATAAATAAACACTCAATAACACATATATGATCATTAACAATATCATATAGTCACATGCAAACCTTTTTGATAAATCATATTAATTATCTATGTGAATTTATATGTATCTAATCAATAAAACTCCCATTGGTTTTCGAGCTCATTGTACCCAATAGACCACAGACGCCAAATAAATTTGGCCGCGTAAGTTTTGATCAATTAGATACCACATTGCACATAACCAATTTTAATTAATATATTAGGGTCTTCCCTAATTTAAGATCTATCTTAAAATCATGTGGCAAACAAATCAACAAACATTCCATGACAAAATATGCAAGATTTTGTCATGGATCCCATATTGCACATATAATCATGTTAACACATATTATCATGTCAATATATCATGTACGCAATCTAATTAATTAACGACATCACATAAGGTACTCATTAATTAATCCCTAAAAATTGCATGCAATCCTAGGGTTTTCTACAAGTTTTCTACAAAAACCAAAACCCCTAAATCTTTTTATTAGGTGTCGACCTAATTTAGGTTTACAAAAAATATAAACCCTAGATTTATTAATTGCATGTATCTAATTAAAGATTCAATTTTTAAGGTTTTATGTAATCAATTACATGTTAAAACCTGGGCTCATGATGCCACTGTTGGAATATGTGAATCATAATAATACTATAAACACATAAACACAAAGATCACGCAGCGGAATGGATCTACATAACATATAATTAATTAACATAAATTTAAATAGACGCGTACCTTTTCGATTCCTAGCAAGAATAAGGAATCACGTGCTCCAAGAACAATATAAACCCTAATAGGGTTTTAGGATGGATCGACAAGGGTAAGTAACACTTCCAAGATCACAAGCTAAAGTAAGCTTGTACTCCGTTCCTGTACACACGTATTACTAGCGTCTCAAAGTGAAAAGCTAGGTTCATGTATCACAAATAAAACATCACAACACCTAAAATTTGATGTTATAATACATGATCAAATCCCACTAACAATGAGATAAAGGAGTGAATAAATTCACATGCATATAAATATACATGCAAAAGTACACGTCTCCTTTAGTGTATGTACATGCAAAATAAATGCATGCACATGACATGTCTCCTTTACTGTATCAATGTGAAGTAACTTTGTTAGTGCGTGGAAAAGAGAACCGATTGTACAATCGGTAAGGGATTAATAATTTTAGAGATATCTAAAATCGTCTGTCGATCTTTTTTTAAAACAAGAGGCAAAGGTTGCTTTTATAGCAATAAAACTTGTCCTTTAAGTTTTATTTTTCACCTCCTCATGTTTCATAAATTGACACTTAACCTCTTCCATTTTTCTTGTTCGACCATGTAATATTTGTGATTTAATAATTAATCATAAATCATTATATTAATTATTAATACATTGAGACTCATACGTAATGTGTGCAATCCCAAAGTCTTGGGTTCGAAACCCGACATACGTATATTAATATTTATACACATAACCTAACAATCTCGACATACATTTTAACATAACGACACTATTCCCCTAAAGAATGATCAATCCCCTGAGACTTACCTATACTACACTACAACGGTTAGGTACACGCCTAGAGGATTGTAAAACTTTCTGCGATGGTTCGCAATTCTCACATCATGTCCCAGTTTACAGTACAATACATTTTTTTTATCAATTTATGTTTCGTATTTCTGTCAGTTTTAAGCTTTTGACTTATTAAACTTTATATTTTATGTTCCGTAATTTTAGGTTTATAGTCTTTTTATATAAAAAAAAAATAAAAAATAAATTAATAATAATAATAATAATAATAAAAGTGGAAATAACTAACCCCTTTCTTAATCTTCTTTTTTGAGCAAACCCTTTCTTAATCTTCAATAACATTATTTTCTTTAACCTTCATTTTTGACTTTTAAATCTATAAAGACTGTCAGCTGAAGATCATATTAATCAAGCATGAAGCTGACTAAGCAAACATCTTGACTATCTTGGTCAAATTTATACTCCCTCCGTCCCATATATCTTGGATTACATACGTACATCAAATTAATGGGACATGCATGTTTGGTCCTACATAAAAGTTTTCGATATAAAGTTATCCAACTAACACAAGTTGAAGGAAAAGGGTATGAGCGTTGAATCATACACTTGCGAATAAATTCTACAAGCCAACTTCAAGGACGGCGTCTATATAACGGCTTGATCGATTAGTCGATTACTAACCTTGTTTACTCTAATAAGTCAATTTTGTACATACATATTTCAGGTATACTCGTACATTTAAACGAGCGAAACTTAATTATAGATAAACTACAGGCAAAACGACTTTGTTACAAAACTTGTTACTAAAGTGGTAAACGTAACGCATTGAAACCAAAATCCTAGATAAGCCTAACCTGAAAGTATGAAAGGATATGCTTCTATTCATTTTTGAACGGTCCTCACATAACCATATGCTTTATATAAATGTAAAATGATAAATAAATGAGTTTTTTCTTGTTCAAGTTGCTCGGAAAAATGAGTTTTTCTTACTCAAATGCATGCGGCCTCATCAGGTTAACTCCACTACCGTTTTCGACTTTTTCCTTGCCACCTAGCGAGGTTTGAACATTTGTTCTTTTGCGCGGAAGTAAATGACCTTAGCAGTAGGTCATTTGATTTTTTTATTTTTTATTTATTATTATTTTTTTAATACTGTAACAAAACTTAATTATTTTTACGGGTCTATATATATATAGTGTAAAGAAATGAATTATCATATTTGTTGTCTTGAATAACAATAGTTGACCATAGTAAAGTGACATAAATAAATGAACTTCTGGTGTTCAAAGAAGCCGGCTTCCAACTACGCGTCTTGATACAAGTTGACTTCATTAGTCAATCACATTCATTTCTATAAATATATTCATCTTCACACAATAGGACCATCACACCACGATATCTTACACAAATTAGGAAACATACTACTACATACACTGCATATATGGCTATCATAAAGAACAACGGTGTATCTCACTCTAAGAATGCCAACACTACAGGCAAAGTTATCACTTGCAAAGGTATATAGCATGCATATAGTATATTCGTTATATAACTTGTTGTATATTATTTACAAAAAAGTTAAGTACGATAGATTGTGGCTGAAATACCAACCGAAAAAAAAAAAAAAACTTGTGTAAAAAAAAAAAAAAAAAAAAAAAAAAAACTTGTGTAATTGTGTAAACATTAAAATTTAACACCATGCATGTATAATCTTCATGATCAAGATAATAAGTTTTGCTTTTGATTTGCATGCAGCTGCCGTTGCATGGGGTCCGGCTCAACCGTTGGTCGTGGAAGAAATACTAGTGGATCCCCCACAGAAGATGGAGGTCCGAATTAAGATCCTTTTTACTTCGATTTGTCAATCTGATCTTGGTGTTTGGCTAGGCAAGGTATTAATTAAATCGTATTGATCGATCACTCATTCTATCATTATCATTATATACCTATATAAATGAGCTAACTTGATTCTTGTTTCTTTTAATTATTTTGATGTAGAATGAAGCTCAAAACGTATATCCGCGAATTTTTGGCCATGAAGCCTCTGGGTACTTTTTATATTTTCTATATGATGTTCTTACTAAGACTTGAACCCATAACTTTTTAGTTGACGCAACACCTTTGATAACACTAGGCCACATATAATATATAAACTTAATTCAAGCTATTTTTCTTGTAATATAGGATCGTGGAGAGTGTGGGAGAAGGAGTCGAGGATATGAAAGCAGGAGACCATGTAGTCCCGATATTTAATGGAGAGTGCGGTGATTGTGTTTTCTGCAAGTCGAAAACAAGCAACCTATGCAAAAAGTTCAGAGTCGATCCACTCAAAAGCGTCATGGTTAACGATGGAAAGACACGCTTTTGGACGAAACAAGGAGAGCCCATATACCATTTCCTTAACACCTCAACTTTCAGTGAGTACACAGTAGTTGACTCCGCCAACGTGGTCAAGATCGACCCCAATGCTCCTCTCAAGACCATGACGTTGCTCAGCTGTGGTGTGTCCACTGGTCTTGGAGCTGCTTGGAATACTGCTAATGTACAAGAGGGATCCACTGTGGCTGTTTTCGGTCTAGGAGCCGTAGGACTTGCCGTAGTTGAAGGAGCTCGATCTAGAGGAGCGTCTAGAATCATTGGGATTGATATAAACTCTGAGAAGCTTAGTAAGGGTGAATCCATGGGAGTTACTGATATCATAAACCCATTGGAATTACATAAGCCAGTACACGAGGTGAGTAAATAAAAATGAACCTTATGTTATGCATACATAATAGTATATTAATTACTAGTAACTAATTATGTGATGTGAAATGTATTTTTAACAGGAAATTAGTGAAATCTTGGAAGGAGGAGTGGACTTTAGCTTCGAGTGTGCAGGAAACTTGGGTGTTCTTCGTGAGGCTTTCCTATCAACACACGAGGTTAATAATTATATATGATGTATCTTTTACCTTTTAGTCACAATACTTAATTAACATACCAGTAATATCCGAGTCATGGTGCTAATTGTGTTATATGTTATACAGGGTTGGGGCTTGACAGTACTATTAGGAATTCATTCAGCACCGAAAACACTCCCTATTCATCCCATGGAACTGTTTTGTGGTCGTAGAATTATTGGGTCGGTTTTCGGGGACTTCAAAGGGAAAACTCAGCTCCCTCTGTTTGCCAAACAATGCATGCATGGGGTAAATTTTTATATTGGTTCATATTATTATTTTTGCTACAAAATATATTTTCAAGATTCTAACAAGCATGATTTGGATTATTTTTATGCAGGCGGTGAAGTTGGATGAATTTATAACACATGAACTTCCATTCAGTGAGATAAACCAAGCATTCCAGTTATTCATTGACGGGAAATCACTAAGATGCATTCTCCATCTCTAAAACTATTTTTTCATACTTTCTGCCGACATTTATTTATTGTGGGGAAACCCCATATATTGATTTCATTTGTAATGCTGTTTTAGTGTTTTGGAAACAGTCCAACTTGTACATGATTGATGATGTACCATATGTTTGTGGCTTAATTTGTAATTTATTCCTCTTTTTATTATGAGAAAATGTTTGAGGCCTTTTCTTCACTTCTGCATTTTGATCATTGGAGTAAGCAATATAAAATGAAATTCGTTTTGATTATGACAGAACTTGATATGCTTTGTTTGAGTATATAATGCACGACATTGAGTCATGATATAACAGATTAAACATATATGCCAATGAGATTGAGTCATATTTGTATTGTAAAGTTCTCAAAGAGTTCCAACAAGTACGTCATTACTAAAATAAATGGGTTGGGTCACGTCAACCATGCAAGACCCGACACAAATAACTGTTGGAAATTTTGGTGAATTATTTAGGTTTCACCAAAATTTAGTGTGAATGAGATATCGAATCTCAAAGTGATGTGTTTGGAATGAAACCAATCTCACCCATTACGAGTCAAACCTGTAACATCATATTTAAGTTGTTAATGTCTTCATAACAATCAATTTGAATGTCATTTAACATGCTTAATGATGTTCATAAAAGTGACTTTCAATGTCATTTAACGGGTTTAATGGGTTAATGACTAGTCATTACACATTAGGTTTTCTTTTGGGTGTATATATACAACCTGTGAGTTGTAGCAAATGGGATAAGGAAACACCAAGGTGAAACACACACTTTCACATGAACACAATTGACTTCCGTGAGAATTTAAGGCATGTAAGTCATATCCGGCAGTACAACTGCTTGGATCGTTGTACCTTGAGAAATAGACGACGAATCTGTTTTAAGGGAAGCGTGTCAAACACGTGCCTCGATCATGTTCTTGCATTTGGTTTCATCTACAATCTGGTTTCATCCTCTTATAAACTTTTATGTTCATATATCTCGTTTACGAATTTTGTTTATCTAATCATAGTGGTATTGCCTTGTATCGTTATTGTTATCTCTGATTATGGTTTGCTATCCCTACAATCTTAAAACAGATTATAGTCATTGTTTAATCAGAGGAATGATACAATACTTAATACAGGTTTTAAAAAAATGATACCATAATTAGTTTTAAAATTATTGATTTTAAAGTGCTATCACAAAGCCAATTTGGTATCTTTAATTTTGAAAACTAATTCGATGTGAAAAGATTACAAACAAGTTTACGCCCAGATTCTATGTATATCGTCTTCTTGTCGAATTTTCTATATGTCTAGAGTTTGTTTATTGGCAGATTCTTTGTTGGAAATTGTTGTTGATTTATAAGCTACCAGGAATGTACATGTGCAACTTTTTGGTGTATAGTATTATCAGTTTTTTACTTAATCTTTAAAATGGGCCGGAATCTTTAGTGTCGAATTTTATGACAAGGTACTCATTTGCTGAATTACTCTTAGGAGCACGTTCGGTGAAATTCATATTGGAAATTTTCTGTGGAGATTCTATAGAAGTAGTTTCTTTGATGAAAATATTGTGTGTATAAGTACCTCTGCTGATTTCTTAAAAAAAAAAAAAAAAAAAAAAAAAAGTTTGGTACATATTTTTGAGATTGTTTCGTATAAGATAAATTGAGGTTAATTTATAATGAGAATATAGGTTGTTTAGATTAAGTATATTAAGTTGTTTTGTGCAAAAATTTATGACTAATATTTGTAAAATTTTAGGCTATTTGGATCAGCTTTCTTGAATTCTTTTTGTGCAGAAATTTTGCTGAAAAGTGATTTAAAAGGGCTGTTTGGCTGCTAACTTTCTTATTTAGTGAACTGATCTTCAAAGGGCTGTTTGGTACTATAACTTTTATGCAGAAAATTGGTTGTTTGGTTGCTGAATTTATGCAGAAAAGTACCTTTAAAAGGTTGTTTGGTACTATAATTTTCATGCAGAGAATTGGCATTTTGGTTGCTGAATTTTAAGAAAAAAAATGGTTGGTCAGTTGCTGAATTTTGTACAGGGAAATTCCACTAAAGGGCTGGTTGGTGCTATTTTTTTTTTATGCAGAAAATTGGCATTTTAGTTGCTTAATTTTATGCAGAAAACTAGTTGTATGGTTGCTGAATTTTGTGCAGAAAAATACCTTTAAAAGGCTGTTTGGTACTAAAAGTTTATGCAGAAAATTGGCATTTTGTTTGCTGAATTTTTATGTAGAAAATTGGTTGTTGGTTGCTGAATTTTGTGCAGAAAAGTACCTTTAAAAGGTTGTTTGGTTCTAAAACTTTTATGCAGAAAATTGGCGTTTTGGTGACCGAGTTTTTATGCAGAAAATTGGTTTCTTGGCTACTGAAATTGTGTGCAGCAAAGTGTTGTTAAAGGGCTGTTTGGTTTCCGAAATTTTTTATGTGCAGACATATGTGGTTAAGCGGCTGTTTGGACACAAAAGCAGTTTTAAGGTTTGGTTGCACATAATCACTTTCCGGGACTTCTGCACATAAATAGTCTTGGTGTTGTTTGGTTTAATGGTACTGGCTTAGTGCTATGATAATATACAAGTCACTTGATTTTGTATCGAGTATTGAGAGAGTTTGGATGTTGCAAATATTCGGAGGTGAATATTTTTGCAAATAATCAAACGAGTTGTTATACTAAAAGAAATAAATACTTAAGAGTTGTTGCAACTATTGTTGAATTGAATCTAAGTTTGTCATTTTGGAAGAAATGCCGAAATGCTACAGATTCTTGTTATCGACATTGTGTCGATAAAGCTCGCATGTGTGTAGAATAAAAGATGACAACAAATTACATTGTTTTTGTAACTAATGTAATTGTAGTAATGGTCATCAAAGTGAGCTATATACGTTCATTCGTTTATGATACGTATATTTATTGGATATAATGATTACAAATTCATAATATGTGATTATATTAACATGATTACATGTAATCATATGTGATTATATAATCACAAGTGAATATGGATGATGTGTGTGTGAGACTTACACAAATACCTATTTTGAGATACACCTAAAACATGTGGTTTAAGGTGCTGACTGAATCTCATAAACAATTTGTCTTATAGAAGAATATTAGTAGACGAAGCAATGAATAATCAGAATGATGCATCTTCTTTTCATATGCATGATTCCTTGGTCTATAGCCTGCTAGACATGGAATTTGTTAATTATGATGCGAAAAATAATTAACATCAAACATTCAAAGAGTATATACACAAATATGAAACTTGTGTTGTGAAAAATTACTAAGGTTATTCATGTAATACACTCAAAAGAGTATCTCTTAAACGAGATTGACGTTGAAAGGAAGAACCCTTTCTACAAGATTCTTGAGATAGGTTCAATGTGGGGGGATTAAGGCCCAGCTAGAGTTCAAATGACACCAACTTAAAATAGAGATGGAGGTGTCACCCATTTGAAATACTCATGAATTATTGGGAGAACCACAATTATGGTTTTGTTTAGAGCAAAACATAACAACTATTTGATGGGTAATTAATGACCGGCTGATTTCAAATCATGAGTGGCTACGTATACACTCTTGAAATGACCACTATATTTTGGATGTCTTCTAGACATAAAATATAGCTAGGTCCACGACGAATTCTGATTTTATCGCGATAGATAAATTTGGATATGAGACAAAATGTCTACGGTTAGTATAAGATGACGCACCAACACTCCTAGAATGGTAGTTTTATACAATGTGGTATCCATTAAAGAATTGGCAGAGCCTATATCACAATGTATAATGGTGAGTCTAGACATATTATGTCAATACGAAAACTACTCTCAACATGATTTATTACTTTTGACAATGTGAAGTCAAATGATAATAATGCGGATCCGCTTATAAAAGGCTTAATCAGAGAGTGAGTTACCAAGTCGTGTGGAGGAATCGGACTAAAGCCTCGGAAAAGTTTATATGAAGGAAAACCTAACCTAGCTGACTAGAGATCACAAGATCTGGGTTCAATAGGACAACCTACTTGTATAAATCGAGGGAGGTCACTGTGGGGGAGTAATAAAAATCCTTACCAATTTAAGGGAGTTAGAAAAATTCCTAGTCCATTCCTATAACAGTGACAAGATGAGGTTAAGAAAATTGCTTTTAATGATTTGTGGATAATCACCTATGTGAGAGAGAAGTGGGGTCGCTTCGAAGCGAAATGTGGGGGGCGCATTTCCTAAAAGCTCTTACAGAACCATGCTAGTGTTCATGACCATAACGGAAAAGACTATGAGGATTTGACCATGTCAGGGAGAGTCCTGTGTGAACATATATTGTCATCTATATAAACAGCAGATCAGTTCAAAGACATCGCGTTCTACTGGCAGCTAGTAGGCTAAGTATATTTCACAAGGGAAGGTTCAAAGGGTAACACCTACCTATCCTATGCAGGATTCAACTGTTGAGATTTTCATTGGAATTTTTATGTTTTTGAATCGATCTCCATTCATGTGGGGGATTGTTGGAAATTTTGGTGAATTATTTAGGTTTCACCAAAATTTAGTGTGAATGAGATATCGAATCTCAAAGTGATGTGTTTGGAATGAAACCAATCTCACCCGTTACGAGTCAAACCTGTAACATCATATTGAAGTTGTTAATGACTTCATAACAATCAATTTGAATGTCATTTAACATGCTTAATGATGTTCATAAAAGTGACTTTCAATGTCATTTAACGGGTTTAATGGGTTAATGACTAGTCATTACACATTAGGTTTTCTTTTGGGTGTATATATACAACCTGTGAGTTGTAGCAAATGGGATAAGGAAAAACACCAAGGTGAAACACACACTTTCACATGAACACACTTGACTTCCGTGAGAATTTAAGGCATGTAAGTCATATCCGGCAGTACAACTGCTTGGATCGTTGTACCCTGGGAAATAGACGTCGAATAGACGACAAATCTGTTTTAAAGGAAGCGTGTCAAACACGTGCCTCGATCATGTTCTTGCATTCGGTTTCATCTACAATCTGGTTTCATCCTCTTATTAACTTTTATGTTCATATATCTCGTTTACGTATTTTGTTTATCTAATCATAGTGGTATTGCCTTGTATCGTTATTGTTATCTCTGATTATGGTTTGCTATCCCTACAATAACTAAGCAGGTTAGCCCTGTGAACATTTGTATGACACAGCCCGTTAACTATGATCAGTATTGGTTAAGTCCATGTTCATCTCACTCTTAACTATGGGTTTTGTTTAACTAGCTCTTAATTTATTCTGGCATTAGTTGCTACGGTATTAGTTTTGGGCTTTTGGCATCTGTGTTAACTATTATTATTCCAAGGAAATAGCCTATGGTTTTCTAATTGTTTTATTCGTGTGAAAATTTCCAACTGATGCAAAATTGTCTAGATATTCTATGATATGTATTTCGTCTTGATTCTTGAAATGATATTCTTCACATTTCGATCAATTTGTGTTCTGCTTAAGTGTCCAATTACAACAGGCCAGCATACACACCCCCGGAGCGGCTCACTTCAACAGCATTCGTATCTCATTTTCTGGACTTTTTCATGTACTCATAATAGTACTTTTTTTTTAAAGGCTGCTTCATGTATTAGTACTCACATGTAATATACATGAAGTATTGTTTGCTTTCAATGTTCCAACATGAAGTACGTTACGATATGCTCCGAGCATTAGCAGCTTAATAATTTGCTAGAATTCATCTTAGTCATGTTTTTCTTACCTTTTGACTCCCAAACAAGAACCGAATCCTACTGTGTTAAATCATTTCGCCTAAGAGGACAAATTGTGCCTCTGTCTGCATATGTAAATCAAGAAAGCTTAGAACAAACAAGATGATTTTATGGTATTATTCTATTTGTTTATTTATATTTTCTTATGGATTCATTGATGAACAGTGCTAATGATATATCGGGGTGCAGTGTCTCTGGATGTGCAAATGTTGATGTATGCCTCGTTTTTTTATGTCTATCACTAGACAATATTGTGAAGACATTTGAAATATGTTGCTTTTGGTAGTATTATCTAAACAGTGGACTTTAGTTATCATACTCAAATTTTATCTGAGCCATTACAAATTTACAACTCAAGTCTCACTCATGTTTTACAAATTTTTACTATTTTTATACTTTAAAAGGCTCTTAATGCAAACGGGCCTATTTTGCGGGTCACGAATAATTGATGATACATATTGCATTGGGTCTACCAAATCTCCATTTTTTATCGACATAAAACTCAAAGGGTATTTTAGACATTTGACAAGCTGCCGTTGAGTAGAGATGATGTTTCGTTAAGCCATTAAGTTAGTAATTCATTGCCAATGGATGGATTGTTATAACCAAAACATGTTGTAAGAATCGTAAAACCCTCTTAAAGCCATGCATCATCCGTTGTGTTAGTAATTAGTAACTTCGATACCGTGACAAAGCACACATGCAATTATTCTTACATATAGTGCTAGAATACACAAGTGTATAGGGTAACTAAATCAAAGTGGTAGGACTCCGGAAAAATAGTACGAGATAGTGCGATTATGTCACATTATGTTGAGATGTTCATTTTGACATATGGGACAAATTTGATGTTTTTTTAATGATTTGTGTATAACATATGTAAGGTAAGGAAAAAAATAGTCAAATTATGACTTTTAAGTTATATGAAAGATGAGGTGGTATGCAAGTAGCACCACATGTGAAGATGGATTGGGTTAAGGGTGACCCAAAAGTAAAGGCAAACCCAATACCCACGTCAACTATTCCTTGCATAACTAACTTTATCAGTTCGTAATTGTATTACTTGATCATGTTGCTTGCTTAGATTGACCTATCAAGAAGTAAATCTTTTTGACTAATTTAATCAACTTCTAATTGGTATTGCATTACGTGTTCGAGAACTCTCTTATATTGTGATCTGGCATTCATCCTTGCATTACCCACGATACGATATCAAACTTATCTTACATAATAAGGGACTCATCCATATCATCCATTTAAAATGAAATTAATTGTTGAGATTAAAAGCATTTTAATATTTCACATATTTTTAATAATTTAAATATCTCTTAAACCGTTAATCGTTAAGTGAAAATAATTACACCATCGCGACGAGCATTTAATTATCTTTCTATAGACGGGCACTTTGATATACTTTCGACAAATTTTTTTTTTCGCTTTTTTCACTTTTTTTTCTCATTTTTTTTTTTTTTTTTTTTTTTTTTCATTATTGAAATTTGCATGAAAAATCACATGTGATATTAGTGCTAAATCACATATGATATGTAATATAACATGTGATATTAGTGTTAAATCACATATGATATATAATATCACATGTGATATTAGTGTTAAATCACATATGATATTTTCATGCAAATTTCAATAATGAAAAAAACGTAAAAAAAAAAGTGAAAAAACACGAAAAAAATAATTTTGTCGAAAGTATATCGAAGTGTCTATCTATAGAAAGATAATTAAATGCTCGTAGTAACGATATATTTTTTTTCGCTTAACGATTAATGGTTTGAAAGATATTAATATTTGAAAAAAAAAAATGATGAAAGTTGGTTTTTAAAATTGTTGGGATTAATTTCATCCATTAGATCAAATAAAGATGGAGGGTGAAGATTAGTCCCTTGATATGTAAAAAAATTTGGTCATCAAATGATCTTAAATCTAACAATCATTCTCGATATATTACCAATCTATAACTATGATCAAACATTTACAACATCCACAATTAAAAGACAATGTCGTCCTTGAGGGTGGGCAAGGTGGGCAACCGCTTAGGGCCCCCAAATTTTGACCCGTATATAATTGTATTGTACTAATATACATTTGGTAAAAATATAACGGGATGAGTTACTATTTTATAAGAAAATACTCCTGTTCAGTTATAAATAATTTTCATAAAACCTCCTCCAATAGTAAATACTTTCGTAAAACCCCCCTCGAATGATAAAATTTGCATAGAATATCCTCAAAATGTATGGTTTTGTAACTACAATTAAAACTTCAATATTCGTAAAGCTCCCCTCTAAAACTAAATAACTTTCACCCTTTCAATCGTAAGATTTTCAAGAAATATCATCGGAAGACTTTTGTAACCAAAACGAGAATATCATTTTTCACTACAATTGTCAAAAAAAAATTAAAAAAAATAATAATAATAATAAAATAAAATAATTTAAAGGTATCGCCATAGCTTAAAAAACCCGAAATACAATTAGAATGAGCATAAGATCTTCTTAAAAACCACAAATGGTTGATAATATAATATAAGTCCACACGTGGTCCTATTATCTTTATGATTTTTGTATAATTTCAAAAATGGGATAATTGTTTGTAAATGTAATGAACTTTTCACTTTTTATAATATTGTGCATGTTTTTTTTTTAATTTTTCTAAATAATGCAAACATTTTACTAATCATACTATTATATGCATAATTTAACATTTTTGTTAGAGTTATTTACATAAATCGTCCTTGTGGTTAGGACCAAATTGCAACGTTAGTCTTTAACGTCAGTTAGAGTTATTTACATAAATCGTCCTTGTCGGTCAACGGGTCGGAGTCAGGGTCTGGTCAACGGGTCACGTGGTGTCAGGTCGGGTCGGATAACGGGTCGGGCCGCCACGTGGCTCCATTCAGGTGCTGCCACGTGGCATCGGCTATTAATAACCCCAAACGCCCCTCACCCGGATCGAACTTGGGTCGCTTGTGTGGGAATGGAGGTGATGCCCAGCTGCGTTGGGCATACCTTCAATAATAATAGTGCGTTTGGTTTTATTTAAGGGTTAAATGCATGCAGTCCGTTTTTATAAGATTTTAACCGGTTCATTTTAGGAGTTTTGGACCGATTCAAAAGGAGAGGAAAGTACCGTTGGACTCGTTTTTTCGTGCTCTTTCCAATGGAGTGCTTGGGGAATTTTTCTGAATTCGTTTGAATCTCGTTAAACGCGAAAACATCATCGAAACTCTTTCGAAAATCACCGTTTTTGCTTTGTTTTCAAACATTTGTACCTGCAAGACAAAATAACACATAACAAACATATTTGCAATATAATTTCACATATTTGCAATATATTTTATGGGGTGCTCGGGGAATTTTTCCGACTTCGTTTGAATCTCGTTAAACGTGAGAACGTCGTCGAAGCTCATCCAAAAATCATCATTTTTGCAAATATAAGAAATTATATTGCAAATATATTTGTTATGTGTTATTATGTCTTGCAGGTACAAGGGTTTGAAAACAAAGCAAAAACGGTGACTTTTGGATGAGTTTCGATGACGTTTTCGCGTTTATCGAGATTCAAACGAAGTCGGAAAAATTCCCCGAGCACTCCATTGGAAAGAGCACGAAAAAACGAGTCCAAAGGTATTTTTCTCAAATTTTTATCCAGTCCATAAACTCCTTAAATTGTCAGGTCAAATCCTATTTTGAACCTTTTAATTATAATACCAAACGGATCAGTTCATTAAAGGGTTAATATTTAATTTTGCATATGATAATTGAAGGGCTGCTCCAGCGCGCTAGTAGCACCCTTCACTTTTAACCAAATGGCCCGAGTTCGAAACTGAGCGGAGACATTTGGGGGTTATTAATAGCCGATGCCACGTGGCAGCACCTGAGTGGTGCCGCGTGGCGGCCCGACCCGTTATCCGACCCGACCTGACCCGACCCGGACTCCGACCCGTTGACCGTTGACCGACAAGGACGATTTATGTAAAAAAAATTTATGTTCCTGAGATTTTTTAGGAGGGGAGAGGAAAGTAAAGGATAGTAAATTACATCAAAATTACTCTCCTAATTTACTTCCCAAATTGGGATGAAATGGAGTGAAGTTGATTTTAAAGCTCTTTTTTGTTACTTCCTTCTCTTTTATTTCCAACTCGGGAACACAAGATAAAAAATAATAATTTCTTATTCCTCTCCTCTTTACTTCACTCCTTTTTCCTTCTCCATCTCTCTTCTTTCCGTTTTATACTCGGGAACAGAGTGTAAGCAAAATGTTAAATTATACATATAATAGTATGATTAGTAAAATGTTTGCATTGTTTAGAAAAATTAAAAGAAACATGCACAACATTGTAAAAAGTGAAAAGTTAGTTACATTTACAAACAATTATCCCTTCAAAAATCGCAAGATCATACAAATATTTTCTGGAAAAACATATTCCAAGTATAAACAAAATTAAACAAGTACAAATGGTTTTAAGAGATTACAGCATAAAAAATCCCTGAAAATATCCCGCCGCCGCTCGAGTCGTGAAATACTTGTTATATACATCTTTACTACTTATAAAGAGTGTAACTCTTTTCTAGAAACTTAAATTATTGTAGTTTATCTAAATTACCTCTAAATACCCCTTAAACTTGACAACTTTTCAAAAATTTGACAACTTAAATTATGTCTTTTCTTGACCAATTTAAAACTTGACAACGTTTAAAAAATACATACTATATTAATTTTAAAAACACACACTTTGTATTTCAAAAAACGCATTGCATCAAGAGTCGAACCATAATCACGATTTCACAAATATAATTATTTGCTGTCATACACCGTGTCACAGTCACTTTGCGCGGGTATTTATCTATTATAGATAAGAGACCTATTCTTTTAAGACCCTCAAACTTGAAGGATGTTTCTATATAGTTGGTTGCATTATATCTTATTATAAAGTGACATTATAACATTAATTTTTGAAGGTATCCTTTTAAATTTTTGCGCAGAACCCCAAAAACTTGAAGATGACCCTGTTAAAAGGTATTAAACTTTTTAAGTTTCATTATTTTTATTACTCTTCGTATCAAAATTATTGTTAAAAATAAAAGTTGGGCTACTTTAATTTTCAACCATTCAAATAAAATATTCCTTTACTAAATTCTCTAGTTTTTACTTAAAATGAAAAGGGTTTATATACACATAGGTTACTAAACTTTCAAGTTTTATTCACTTTTCATACCGATCTTTTTTTTTGTTCAATCAGGTTACCGAACTATCAAAATGTGACATTAAGGTTACTGAACTTTCAAAGTGTGTTCAACCAGGTTACCGAACGACTAAAATGACCAAAATACCCTCATTCTTATTTTTGTTAACTACATAAATGGTCCCTGTGGTTCATCCGGCGTTACGGATTCAGTCCAGTTGTCTTTTTTTTCGATTTTTTTTTAAATTTCGAAAAAAAAAATTAATTTTTTTAAAAAAGTTAATTTCGAAAATAAATTTAATTTCGAAAAAAAAAATCTTAAAAAATTTAATTCGAAAATTTTTTTTAGAATTTTTCTTTCGAAAAAAAAAATTTTATAATTTTTTTTTCGAAAAAATTTTTCTTTTAGAATTTTTTTTAGAATTTTTTTTTTTCGAAAAAAAAAATTTTAATTTCGGAAAAAAAAAAATTATTTCGAAATTAATATTTTTCGAAATTATTTTTTTTTGAAATTAATTTATTTTTCATAAATTTATTTTCGAAATAATGTTTTTTTTTCTAATTTTTTTAGAAAATTTTATTTTTCTTTCGAATTTTTTTTTTTACAATTTTTTATTTCGAAAAAAAAAATTATTTCGAAATTAATTTTTTTCAAAATTATTTTTTTTTGAAATTAATTTATTTTTCATAAATTTATTTTCGAAATAATGTTTTTTTTTGAATTAAATTTTTTAAGAATTTTTTTTTCGAAATTAAATTTATTTTCGAAATTAACTTTTTTTAAAAAATTAATTTTTTTTTTCGAAATAAAAAAAAAAAACGACAACTGGACTGAATCCGTAACGCCGGATGAACCACAGGGACCATTTATGTAGTTAACAAAAATAAGAATGAGGGTATTTTGGTCATTTTAGTCGTTCGGTAACCTGGTTGAACACACTTTGAAAGTTCAGTAACCTTAATGTCACATTTTGATAGTTCGGTAACCTGATTGAACAAAAAAAAAGATCGGTATGAAAAGTGAATAAAACTTGAAAGTTTAGTAACCTATATGTATATAAACCCAAAAGAAAAGTGGACATTTATTTTAAGACATCCCCAAAATAAAATATAGATTATAATTTTGAGACGGAGAGAGTATACATTTAAGTAATCATCTCTAATCGTTCAAACTAATTATGCTCAAACTAATTATACCCCCTCTAAGTTAAACATTTACTCCTACATTAACACCCTTAATTCAATCATCATATAATGTCTTAAACAGTCTTTGATACCATCTAAGACCCTCCATCATTCACCTTAGAGGTGCACTTTTCGGTTAACCGGTTCGGTTTGACGACCGGTCAAACCCGAACCGGTTCAAGTCAACGGAAAAAAACCGATTGGGTCGGTTAACCGGTTCGGTTACAAACCGGATCCGGGGAGGAAAAAACCCAACCGATTGAAACCGGTTTGGGTACGGTTCGTAACCGGTTTGTGTATTTTTTTTCCCGCCAAGGCGCCAAGTTCAAATTTGAATTTTCAAAAAACGGTTTGACCGGTTTGGGACCGGTTATTAACCGGTTAACTTTTTTTTATTATTATTTTTTTTTTTTTTCGTTTTTCGTCGTTTATACAAAGTAAAATGAATAAACTTCAACTTTTATTTAATACATCGGAATAAGCTTCATCTTGTCTTATTTCTTCATCGGAAAGCGACTCGATTGTACCCTCTTGCACCTCTACCTCGTAGATCTCTTCTTCGATGTCTAAGGGGTTTTCAAGACTTGATTTTTGTTGCACTCGCTTGGTTGCGTCCAAATGATCTTTCAAACACATACACATTTCCAAAGAAGCCGGTGTGAGCCTTGTTATTCTATTTGATAACACCCTTCCATTTGTTGAAAAAGCGGATTCAGAAGCTACCGAAGTAGCATGTACACTTAGTAGATCTCGAGCCATTCGGGATAGAACGGGAAACATTGTTTCCTTTGCTTTCCAAAACACCAAAACATCAAAGTTTTCATGTTGGTCGGCCGGAATATATGAGATAAAATCGGTTCCGGTATATCTTGTATATTCATTGCTTGTGAAACAATCACTCTTTGCCCGTTTGTTGGGATTTTCTCTTAACTTTTGTAGCAAGCCTTGTATCGGATTCCCTCTATGCGCCGACCTCGATGATGAAGAAGTCGCATTCACAGAAGGAGTTGGGTTACCATATTTTTCAAAATAATATTCCCATAAACCTTCAAAAGAATTGTTAAAAGTCGCTTTTACATCTTCACCAAAGTTCGCGTTATTCGCGAATAACCCCAAATCAGTTGTAATCGAGTCGATAAGTAACTCTACCCCGCATACATTATAACATGGATTTAAAGCGGCCGCACAAATAATTACCGGTGGCAAAGTTTCAAAATATTTAATAAGCTTTTCTTTCATTGGTGAAACCATATTTGTATATATACTACCATTTAATTCAAATGAGGCCAAACTTGAACACATGTAGTATAGTTGCTCGAGTACCAAATGAGATGTTGGATAATAAACTCCCGATAATTTTTTTGTGGCGTTGAAAAAAACTTCAAGTAATCGTGTTAGTTTTTCAATAGTTTCCCAATGTTCGACTGCAAATGGAACAACCATACCCTTTTCCGCCAACACGTCATGAAAATATTGTAAAGTCACCTTTTGTTTTAGACCACTTAGGAACATAAGATAAGTGGAATTCCATCTTGTATCACAATCTAAATTAGGTGACAACCAATGTTTCCCCGCATCAACACACATCCGAACATAGTTATTATATCTTTTAGTACCCTTTTTAAAAATATCGTATAGCATTTGTTTAAAACAATCTTTCATTTCACGCATTACGGGATCGGCTAATCCCGCTTGCACAACCAAGTTAATGATGTGTGCAACACATCGAGAATGATAAAAATCACCATTTAAAGGTGGCTCGTATTCCATTTTTAGTCTACCCATTGCATTTGCGTTGTTACTAGCATTATCTAACGTAATTGAAAGAATTTTTTTTTGCAAGTGAAATTTGTGAAACACTTTTCTCAACATTTTGAATAAATCAATTCCCGTGTGAGGAACCGAAAACTCTTCAAATGATATGACTCGCTTCATCATTTTCCAACTTTCGGGATCAACCCAATGTGCGGTAACACAAAGGTACGAAAATGGCGAACCATGAGGAGCGGACCAAACATCCATTGTTATATTAACACAAGCATTTAAATTTATAAAAGCATATTTTAATTCTTGTTTGGCCGTTTTCCACATTTTCATAGCATCGCGTTTTAGAGTCATACGACTTACATGATTGTACATTTGTTGGACATGATTCTGAAACACCTCCGTCGTATCCTGGTCGTCCCAATGGTTGAACGGCAAACCTCGTCGAATCACCAAACCAGCAAATTGTTGACGAACTACTTAATGATCGTATACAAAAATACTCCCGTCCCAAGCCATAGACGATTGACCCGCTTCCGGAACCGTTTTGAGTGCATTGCAATACTTCTGTTTGATATGAGCCCTCAACGTTGAGTTGGAACTCGCCGACATTATACTCAAGCAATGCTTACATTGAGCCTTTTTCTTGCCATCCGACATTAGGAAGTAGTTGAATTTTTCCCAAAGATCTTTTACACGGTCGCATGGTAAAATTTTAACAACCGTAGGTGCACTTATTGAACCAGCTTCGGTGTTGTTGGTGGTGTTTGAACTTGCCATTAGTGAAATACTTTCGGTTTTGATTTTTTAGAGTGTATTTTGCTTGTATGAAAGTTGTGAATAAACAAAAATATAACCCTTCTATTTATATTAAACAATAAATGGCAAAATGGTAAATTTTGAGCCCATATAATTTAAAAAACCGGCCCCCTACGCTCCTTCCCACTCAAGTTCAAAATTCAATTTGAAATTTCAAAAAAATCCAAAAAACCCGCTCCTCCCACCCAAACCGGTTCCTATCCGGTTAACCAAACCGGTTCCCAAAAACCGGCCCTCTAACCGGTCTATTCTTTGAAATCCCAAACCGGCGGTTTGTGAAAAAACGGGACCGGTTTGGGTCAAAACCGGGTTTGACCGGTTTGATTTCGGTTGCGGTTCGGTTAACCGGTTTCGATGTGCACCTCTAATCCACCTTATACAAGCTAATAAAAAATATATCCTTATTTATACAACTGTATAAAGCATTTAAACTTTTTCCTAAATAGAAAGATTTAAAAATTCAGCCTAATTAGTTGCCTATTATAAAAATATTTGATCAAATATTAATATTAGTAACCGACATGTACTTTAAATGAAATTAATTTATGTAATTAATAATATAAATGACTGTAATCGAAAATATTTTCAATTAACCATGATATTTTTGCAATACTATTAATTGAAGACAACCAAGATGTTTTTGTAATACTATTAATTGACATTGTTTTTGCAATACTATTAATTGACATTCTTTTTATGTTCACTTTATCACCAACTACGGCTTGTCATCACTATTACCGTGTATCAACACACTACCATTGTTGCTTTCTCCTTTTTTTGGTTTTGATGCATTACGCATGTACTACTATAAAGTAAAAAGATGGTTTTGATGATTCAATAGTATGTTATTGTGGGCTATTTGGTTACATGAGTACCCGCCGATACAACACACGGGTACCCCGCTAGTAGTTAAATAATAGTCGTTTGCTTTTTATGCCGAATCAGTGTCTCAATAACATAACTTTTACAACTTTTTTTTTTTTATTATTATTATTATGACGTGCTTCTAAGATAAATCATTAACAAACAAAGTCACACATTAAATCAAAATCAAACAAAAACTAAATTTCAAAATAAGCATGAAAATGGACGAGCCGGGGTTTTGCTTGAAGCATGGAGGAAGAATAAATTCCACATGTGTTGAAAAGGTTTTTTTGGTCTATAATTGTTATACTTTTTATTTGATTTTTGAAGTAATATTACTTTATCCGTCTAACTTTAATTTTCAGCCATTAAAATAAGAATATCACTACACTAAATTATTAAGTTTTTTTTTTTTCTTTTGAATTTTTAATTTTATATTTCTATCATAATAGAATTTATATAGTGGTTGAATGCAAACGAGCAACAAACTAACTCTTTTGAATCATAACTGGACAATTATTTTGAGAGGGTGATAAATTTTACTAGTAGAAGATGGTAGTAGTTTCGTGCTAAAAAAGAAAGCTAGATGAAGAGAGAGTATAAATAGAATAGTTTGGTGGTTTTATTAAGAATTAAATACAGACAGCCACCTTGAATTGAAATAAACAAAACAAACAAACACCAGTTGTTTCTTTTTTCCAGATCGAATCACAAAATCCCCTCAATCTAGGTAGGGCTCCTCAAAATCCCCAAATTCAAATCAAAACCCTAACCCTAATTGAATCTAATTGTGTGTTCTGATTATTATTATAGGATCATGACGATTCCTGATTCCGGTAACTCGATGATGGAGAATGAATCGCTTTGCTTGCCGTGCACTCCAGAAGATGAAAGAAGGATTGTGAAAGAAGAAACTCAAAAAGCGGACTTGAATCTTAAGGAAGGCAACTTGTATTATGTTGTCTCCAATAGGTATTTTTTATGCCTTTACGATCTTGTAAATAACAACATGCATTGTCTTGTTTAAGAATTTGACTATGCCTTTTATATTTAGTTTACGAGATTCATCTTTTTATACATTTTTTTGACATAACATTGTAATTTAGCTAAATACTACAATCATTTATAATTCGATATACTTATATAACAAAATTGATTCCTCTTGGAGTATTATATATAAGTTGTATCTAGAGGTGGCAATTTGTGCCCAAAATAAAAAAAATGGGCTAGTTTGGGAAAATTTTTAAAAGATTTGGGCACATTTGGCTCCTCCTTTTTTTGAAATGGGCACATATTGCTCATTTAAAAGTTAAATGGGCACAAACGAGCACATATTTTCTCTCAATTGGATAACATTATAGTTGTTTTTAAAGAAAAACTTATAGTTTTAATATATTTAAATTTTTAAATATAAATGAGGTGTTACGTTTGAGGAATTTATTTCGTCGTTTTGGGTCTTTTCTAAAGCGATTTGTATAGCATGCGCCCGTTTTGCCCGTGCCCGTTTAGCCCGTAGGCCCGTTTAGCCCGTGCCCATTTAGCCTGTGCCTGTATAGCATGCGCCCGTTTTGCCCGTGCCCGTTTAGCCCGTAGGACCCGTGGCCCGTGCCCGCCCGTTTTGCCACCTCTAGTTGTATCCATAGAACATCTGGCCGTACCAAATCGAGGCAAACTCTGGGGTTTTCTTTTTAATCTCACTTGACATTGTTTCCATTACTATGGTTTCCCACCTTTTGGCCAATGGGGTTTGGGCTTCACCACCACACATACTCAAACCGGGTAATAAGGATGGCACCTGCGGGCAATGGGCATGGGGTACAATGTTTTGCCCATGCCTGTGCCCACGGGTAAATCCGTGGGTTCGAAACACAACAAAAGCAGAAAACAATGATTGGCATACTAACGGTGAAATCAAAATATTATAAAACACCATATCAGTTTGTAAAATTCGTAGTACATAAATCACTAAAGATAATAGGAAACAGTTACTTCTCAGCCCGTTGCCATCCCTCACAGGCGGGTATCCACGGGTCACGGGGTTTTTCTCGCCCGTTGTCATCTCTACCGGGTAAAGCGCTCCCTTTTTCACTTCATGGTTGTTTGCGCCTAGCAGAGACTTGTCATTTTGTTATACTGGACATCTATATCATTCTTATGTGGCATGGGAAGGTCTTCGTAGCCAATGCATTTGAGTTTAGGAGATGTTTTTAAAGCTATAAGAAGTTTATGCATAGTGGATAAAGGTTTTTGAATTGGTGATGTGGCTTGACATGGCATTGAAAAACCAAAGATAACATAATTGTTGGAAGTTGTTAACAAGTTTATGCAGTTTAGGGATCTTAAGAGATTTAAAATTGTGCCACGTGGCTGATAATTTCACTATTAATGTTTTTTGTGTGGGCGAGTAGAGTAAGTTTAGGATCAGTGTAGTTTTAGGATCAATTGCAATTGGTAAAATTTTATGGTCGTGTAAGTTTAGGGTGGAACGTTACTCGTGTAAGTTTCGAATCAATTTGGTTGGTAGCGTCATTGATGTAATCTAGCTTCTTGCTAGCTTTTATTTATAGTTAATATATAATGTCTTCCCCACCCATCCCAAAAAAAAAAAAAAAAAAGCAATTTTTTTTTTTTTTTTTTTTTTTTTTATCTCTGATGAAAAAAAGGTTTGCTGTATCAGCTGTTTATCATATTGAGACTGTCCAGGGTATTCTAGTGGGGGGTGTGTTGAATTTTTAGCTGATTATCTACTGGAGCATACAGTAACATTCTTTTCGATAAGCAGGTGGTTTTCGAAATGGCAGACTTATGTTGGTGAGGAAACTGGTGAATCTCAGTTTAAAGAAATTTCTATTGATACCGAGGATTCACCATTGACAAACACACGAGCGAGACCGGGACCAATTGATAACACAGATCTACTCGCAAATGAAGGTGGGCGTGATGGGAGTGATCTACAGCTTTCTAGAACGCTTCTTGAAGGAAGTGATTATGTTTTAGTTCCTCAAGGAGCTTGGGACAAGCTTCATGGATGGTACATCACTTTTCGTAATAGAAACTTATTATCTAATCATCCTTGTATGTGTAAATCCTGTTTCGAGATATTACGTGCAGTCATCACATTTTAGAAAATGAGAAATCACAAAAAAAGTTTTGTAGATATTTTATAATAGGTGTTAACTGCCATATATCATCATTCTGCATTGTTTATCGATATCCTTGTTCATGCTTAGTTTATCCATTAGGTACAAAGGAGGACCAGCGTTACCAAGGAAGATGATATCTCTCGGTGAACAGGGGCAGATGTCGGTTGAGGTCTATCCTCTAGCTCTGAAGTTGGTTGATTCAAGAGACAAGAGTGAAACAATCATACACATAAGCAAAAAGGTACTACATCTTTTTTGATCTTCAACAAGATATCTTTTAGGTGAAGTTAAGTCTTTTTGTGGGAATAATATTATTATTGACCTTTGCATTGCTATATAGGCCTCATTACGGAATCTTTATGATCAAGTATCAACACTCAAAGGGGTAGACCCAAAGAAGGTTTGAACCTGATGATTTGATAAAAAAAATTAGCTTAATGTACCGGTTAATTATCTCCATTCTGTTCTCATCATTTTGCTTTCTTGATTCGAAAAGGTAATCATCGTGGACTTATTTGATGAAGGCAAAGAGACAACTTTGCCCAAATTGCCTGATTCAAATCAAACGCTGGAGGAGTCTAACCTGCAAATGGATCAGCGTGTGAGTCTAACCTACACTATCCTATTACTAATCCTGTTTTATACATATACTTAGTACTAATCTGTATTTTCTTTTTGGCAGATTCTTCTAGAAGTACACTCAAATGAAATTATACGCCCTAAATTAGGCATGGATTCTACTGGAAATGAATTAGCGTTGGTTTCCATGGAACCACAAAGATCGTCTTTCACAATAGCCGGTGGCCCAAGTTTGTCTAATGGTTATGGACCACATTATGACTCTAGTTTGTACCAAGGAAGTAGTTTAGGCTCAGTATCTACAGATATGGAAGATGTACGTGAAACTGTGAGGACTGCTCCTCGAGGAGATAGAGGCTTAGCAGGACTACAGAATTTGGGAAACACTTGTTTCATGAATAGTGCGCTTCAATGTTTAGTGCATACTCTGCCGCTCGTGGACTACTTTCTGCAGGATTACACAGAAGAGATCAACAAGCAGAATCCTTTAGGAATGCATGTATGTGGCTATTTTAAATGTTTTGTGCACTGTGCAGTGATACTTTTTACAATGTATTATGGAGTTTAAGTTTCTGCTTTATGTTCAGGGCGAACTTGCAATTGCATTTGGTGAGTTATTGAGAAAACTATGGTCTTCTGGTAAAAGTGCGGTTCCTCCTCGTGCTTTTAAAGGAAAACTTGCTCGGTTTGCTCCACAATTTAGTGGATATAATCAGCATGATTCTCAAGTAAGTACTGCATAAGCTTTTTAAACTTCTTTCATTTGAAGCTGGTTCTATATTTTGTGCTAATAAGATGGCGTACCTTTTTTTTATAGGAACTTCTGGCATTCTTGCTGGATGGGTTGCATGAAGATCTGAACCGTGTCAAGCAGAAGCCTTATTTTGAGACCAAGGACTCCGATGATCGCCCTGATGAGGAGGTTGCGAATGAGTTTTGGAGCTACCACAAAGCTCGAAATGATTCGATTGTAGTGGATGTCTGTCAGGTGCATGCCTGCTCATAAACTTGCTACTTCTTGCCTTAATCCTTCATATATTGCGGTTTAATATTTTGATTAGTGTACATGAGTCGAATTCTTATCACATGTATATTACTGTTCGTTACTTACAAGCTGAATGTGATGGAATTTTTTTTCTCAGGGTCAATATAAGTCAACGCTGGTTTGTCCAGTTTGTGACAAAATCTCAATCACATTTGACCCGTTCATGTACTTGTCATTACCACTGCCTTCAACGGCTACTCGTTCAATGACGGTAACTGTATTTTATGGAGATGGAAGCAGTTTGCCAATGCCATTTACCGTTAATGTCATAAAACATGGTTGCTGCAAGGATCTGTATCAGGCTTTGGGTACTGCATGCTGTGTTGGAAGTGATGAAACCCTGATTCTTGCAGAGGTAATACTTGTTGATTGTTACTGCGTTATTCAAGATCTCATTTAACGAATTTTTCATCTAAATTGTTCACATGGATGTGTAGGCATATGATCACCAGATATATCGTTACTTGGATAGTGCGGATTCGTTGCATTCAATTAAAGATGATGAATGCATTGTAGCCTACAGGCTTTCCAGAAAACAAGCTGAATTTCCCAAGCTAGAGATATGCCACCGGTTTCTGGAAAAGTAAGTTATCCATTTTGGTATTCATATTTTTAATTCTCTTACAGCTCTTTGTAATATGTTATAATGGATGTTTTTTTACAGCTCGAAGCCAGGTGAAAGAAAGAGATTTTTGACACCCTTGGTTACCTATTTAGAGGGTGCTAAAAATGGCCTCGATATTGAGGTAGCTGTTAACAGAGTTCTGGCTCCACTTAAAAGGAAAGCTTTTTCGTCATCAAGCAGGAGTGTGGGCATTAAAGTAAATGGCTCTGCCTCAGAAGGTATTGAGGAATCTACCAGTGAATGTAAGATGGATACTGAAGTTGGTAACTCATCAGATTACAAAGATTTGAAAGAAACACATAGTGGTGAATTGTCATTGAGTTTATGTCTAACGGATGATAGGGGTGCGGGTTGCAAACCTATTTCAAAGGATACAGTTATAAAATCTACCAAAATTGTGAAGGTTATACTTGACTGGACTGAAAAGGAACGCGATTTGTATGATGCAAGCTACCTCAAGGATCTTCCTGTGGTGCATAAATCTGGTGTTATGGTTAAGAAAACTAAGCAAGAATCTATTTCGCTGTTTTCTTGTCTCGATGCATTCTTGAAGGAAGAACCTTTAGGACCTGATGATATGTGGTATGATGATTAATTGCTAGAATATGAGACACTTGTTTCCAAATAATCAGTTTTTTAGGATTATGTTAGTTATTAGTGTTTGTTGGTTATTGCAGGTATTGCCCTGGTTGCAAGGAACATCGACAAGCAACCAAGAAACTCGACTTGTGGAGGCTGCCTGAAATTATAGTCTTCCATCTCAAACGATTCTCATACAGCCGATTCTTGAAAAACAAACTGGACACCTTTGTTAATTTTCCGATTCATAATCTTGATTTAAGCAAGTATGTCAAAAGTAAAGATCCATCTGGTGGATCTAGCGTTTATGAGCTGTATGCTATTAGCAATCATTATGGTGGCCTTGGTGGCGGTCATTACTCTGCATATGCAAAGGTAAAAAGCTAACCACCCAATCTGCCACTTTTATTTTATCAATATGTTTTCCTCTAAACTTGTGTGCTTCTATATATTTTTTGTAGTTGGTTGAAGAAGACAGATGGTATCACTTTGACGATTCTCATGTAACTCCGGTAAGTGAAGGTGACATCAGGACATCAGCAGCATATCTTTTGTTTTACCAAAGAGTGAAAACTAAACCTGACAAATCAATGGGAGAGTCTTCCAAAGTTCATGAGGATATTTGAAGATTAGTTTACCTTAAAAAGGATTCAGAAGCTAGTTATATACACGGCACACCAAAGTCAAATTTGCATTGTAGCATCAGCATCAACATCTGATCTCACGTTTGGCTGATGAAGTTACAGACTGATTGAATTGACAATTGTGTTGCTTAAAGGAAAACACGAGTTTTTGACACACATTTTGGTGACAAGCGGGGGTGCATATGAGAAATTTGGGGAACATAATTACGTATAACTAGAAAGCCGGGATGGTGTAGTTATATTTTGTTATGAATGGCGGACTCATATTTGCCATTTGAACCAAGACACATTCTTGGTTGGAACTTTGTTGGTATTAAAAGCTTAACGCTTTTCCAGTATACTCGTTATTTAATTGGAAGATGATTTTGCTGTTTGCAGTATGACCTGTTTTTTTTTTTTTTTTTTTTTTTCATTCAGAGGGTGCTGTTTGTTGTGTTGTTCTGTCTTACTTTGATTCACCTTCACTGTTACATTAATTGTTGTGTTGTTCTCTGTCTTACTTTGATTCACCTTAACTGTTACATTAATTTTAAGCACTACATATATATATCTTTGTTGTCTACGTGGTCTGCATGATGTATTTAAGCTAATGACATAAAAAAGAACATAAACAAAAAACCGATGCAGATAAGTTTGGTAACAATGTGACAAGCATGACTTGTAACATTACATAAGCAAGAGTAGGGAGTTATCGCTTTTTTCCGACTTATATTCTAACCACGAGCGTTACCTGCGTTAAAAATGGAGAGAACAGATAATCAAAGAAAATTGGTCTGTTTGTCGTTTTGATTATAGGAGAATAGTTAGAAGGATGAAGTAGGAGAATGTGTATTAGAGCGCTTTTACAGCTACTGTCGGGGTAGGATTCGTGCTGAAATGTCTACTTTCAAGTTTCAACCCTTAACTTCTGGAAACGGCGACCAATGTGCTTATAATAGTTAGAAGATGAGTTATATCGTGCTTGGCTACTTAATAAGCTGGATACAGTTGCATTAATTGTCTTAAAAAAATAGTAAACGTTTAATGCAATGGGTGGTGATGTAGTCAAAGTGAGACTTTGAATATACTCTGCACCAATGCCTTTGTGCTTGTGCTATTTACCATTGGAAATGACAGTAACTGTATATAGTTTTGTAACCAATAAGCATAATACAAAATTATGAGTTTATAACTTGTTACCAATAAGCATAATACAAAATTATGAGTTTATAACTATTGTTTTACTTGGGAGATTAATGAATAACAATAAAAGTATGTCAGTCAGCTTAGTTATCATTATCTTTTTCTTTTGTTGTTTTGTAATCAGTTTGGCATAGAGTGGTATTATTTAGTTCAAGACATATCCATTTTTGTACTAACATAAAAACAAAGAGGCAAACTAAATAATGTATTTAACAGACATGTCACATGTCTCTTAGTTTCATTTGTTTTTCTTGTTATCAAATGTTCTATTCTATGATCACATGGTTTTTCAAAACATAGTTCTAAATTCTAATCATTTCTATATGTGTCATAAGTTCAGTTATAGGAATTTAGATCAGATGAGTCAGACATGATGTATAAAGATTAGAACAAATAATCTAAGCCCCCCCTATTTTTTTATACCAAGCCCCCCCTATTTTTTGCGTTTTTTTATTTTTTTTTTGTTTTTTTTATTTTTTTAATTTTGTTTATATCAAAAAACTATAAACCTGAAAGTACGGAACAGAAAATATAAAGTTTAATAAGTCAAACGCTTAAAACTGTCAGGAATACGGAGCAGAAACTGACAAAAAACTGTATTATACTAAAAAGTCAAAGGGGACAAGGGAATCTCCCCTATGATTTGACATCATAGGGGGGGCTTGTATAGTATAACCCATAAAGATTAGAACAAATAATCTAGGGCTGGGTTATAATGACCCTCCTTGTAGGGAGGGTCTGTTGACTTTTGCAGCTGCCACCGCTTGTACTGTCTGCTTTGTCGGATTGTACATTCCCTCAAAAATAGGCGGACCCCCATGTGTAGGGGGGTTCTTATAACACATCCCATAATCTAAGGGGATGGCAAATGGTCAACTTGCGTTCACATCCGCCACCTTTTTTTTCCCCCTCTAGTTAAAGAAAACTCAAAGGTGCCTAAATTATATCAATAATTTTTTGTTTTTCAATTATGCTAAAATACTAATTTACCAAGACATAATGTAATATAAATTATTTGTAGTTAAATTTAAGATAATTAATTATATTTTTTTAAAATGTAGTAAATTTCAATTTTTTTTATTTTTTATAATTAAGATAATATTATATTAGTTTTTAAGAATAAATGTATATATGAAATAATACTTTATAGAAAGTGAACTTAACGCATTACTTTAATATATATAGATATCAATATTATATACTTAAGTGTTTGTTTCAAGTAATTTTGAGACCATAACATTTTAACTATTTATTTATTTATATGCATATGTTAAATTGAAAATTATAAAAATCTCCTTTATAGTTAGTTACAAGTTGATCTAAATTTTTTTTGAAACAAATATTTAATAATATAGTATAAAGATATTTTAAAAGTAGTGCATTAGATATTTTAGAAATAGATGTTACATCTATATTTTTTATATTTTAAATAATCAATTAAAATACTATATTAATATTTAAAAAATAAAAAATAATTAAATTTTAGGAAAAACTATATTTACCTAGCCAAAGTTTTACTATAAATTATTTATTACAAAAGAATTTACTAAATGGATGTTTAGAAAGAAAAAAATAATTAGTTGTTGAGTTAATTAGTATATGGTAGTAGAAATTCTATTTTGTCAAGTTTAGGGTACTAGATGATCCTGTTTGTCAAATTCGGGGTACTAATATGTTTTGACCTTTTTTTTTAAGAAGAAAATATTTTATTAAGCCGCACAGACAACGCCAAACAACAACAAATAACGAGCTTCAAGATAGAGCACCGGAAAGAGAAACACAAAAACAAAAAACACCAAGAACCAAAAAACTAGGAAGCGATGATGAAGCTAATTCACCGGAACTTTGGATCCAATTTTCCCATGAGAAGACTACAAGAGTTTCTTAAAAGAACGATTATAAGCCCATAAAAGAGACAATCTTTGCACCAAAGGGAAAATATCCTCATGACGAATGAGATTTGTCTCAGGATCCGAAGACGCATGAAGAATTTTGTTTCTTCAATTCCGAACATGTCATATAAATGTCATGTTGGAATTATATAACATGACAAGCATAAATATTAAACACATAAACATCAAAGAACATGCGGAAGCGTAGGATCATATATTTGTAATTAACGAACCGAATAATAAAACGTATGCGTACCTTTTGCAATTCCAAGCTAGCACGAATCAAGACAAGATCAAAACCCTAATTAGGGTTTATGGTTTACACGAATCGACCCTTACATTTTTTTGATTCAAACCAAGATACAAACAATAGTGTGTTTGCACCACGTTCTTGTACACACGTACTAATAATGAATTGATGTGAATGCTAGTTCAAGAAAACACCAAATGATTTGTGTGTTGCAATGAAAACCGAAAACCCTTAAGGTTTAGGGTGTTCGGCCGATTGGAACACAAGAGGAGAGAAGGAGAGGAGAAGAGGTTTTAGGGTTTACTATGTGATAATGATTACCAAAGAATGAACCCTAGGCCTTGTATTTATAGCATGACAAACTTAGAGGACAAGTTAGGGTGGGATTGGGTCTCCCCTAGCCCAACCGATCGGCCACCATTCCCCAAGGGGATTCCAGAAGCTTATTGTTCTCTATTTTCATCTATAGTCCTTCTCTTTAATATTCAACGACCTTTAGTCAATTACCGTTAATTACTTAATGCTCGTTAGTCGTTATTGTGCATTTAATAATTAAATATAACATTTTACATTAATTATTAACCATCAACTCTCATACGTAAAGTGTGCAATCCCGTGGTCTCGTGTTCGAATCCGGACATACACGTATTAAATTTGTCCACAAAACTAACAGCTCCCACTTGGACATATCTTAATAGTGTAATGACATTGGTTAGCGTCTAGCAACACGCCAATGCCCCCAGTACAACTCGAGTGTGGTTTCCTTGGAAAAATATTTTGATAATTCATCATCATACTTATCCTTTTTGATACTAATACTATGTTAAATAAACATATGGATCTTAGTCATTTCTTTATTTAACTATTCTGTTTCTCGTTGTTTATGATTGAGCAAGATTACCAAATCTTCTGAACGTATTTTAGATAGATCTTTGTAATTAACGAACCGAATAATAAAACGTATGCGTACCTTTTAGAATTCCAAGCTAGCACGAATCAAGACAAGATCAAAACCCTAATTAGGGTTTATGGTTTACACGAATCGACCATTACCTTTTTTTCGATTCAAACCAAGATACAAACAATAGTGTGTTAGCACCACGTTCTTGTAAACACGTACTAATAATGAATTGATGTGAATGCTAGTTCAAGAAAACACAAAACGATTTGTGTGTTGCAATGAAAACCGAAAACCCTTAAGGTTTTGGGTGTTCGGCCGATTGGAACACAAGAGGAGAGTAGGAGAGGTTTTAGGGTTTACTATGTGATAATGATTACCAAAGAATGAACCCTTGGCCTTGTATTTATAGCATGACAAACTTAGAGGATAATTTAGGGTGGGATTGGGTCTCCCCTAGCCCAACCGATCGGCCACCATTCCCCAAGGGGATTTTGGAAGCTTCTTGTTCTCTATTTTCATCTATAGTCCTTCTCTTTAATACTTAACGACCGTTAGTCAATTACCGTTAATTACTTAACGCTCGTTAGTCGTTATTGTGCATTTAATAATTAAATATAACATTTTACATTAATTATTAACCATCAACTCTCATACGTAAAGTGTGCAATCTCAGGGTCTCGAGTTCGAATCCGGACATACACGTATTAAATTTGTCCATAAAACTAACATGTCATACATACAACGTGGATAGGTTTTGCAACCGACTTGTTCTCGATAAACCCCGACTTTCATTTAAGAATTTCTATTTAAGACGGGTTGTATAATGGACGAGACCTCCACCAACTTTCATAACTTACTCATATAATTTTAAGGGCCAATTCTACAAATAGCCCGGTCTAGTAAAGTGTTGGGCTTTTTTGGCAAAAAAAAAGTCGTTTTTCAAAAATAGCCCCCAAAAAAATAGCTTTCCAAAAATGGCCCAGAAATTAAGCGACTTTTTGTGAATTAAGCTACTTTTTGTGAATTAAGCGACTTTCTATTAATCCCAGCAGTAGAATGAAATACACTAGCAGTAGAATGAAATAAAAGGCGCTTAATTCACAAAAAGTCACTTAATTCATAAAAGTCGCTTAATTTTCCGGGCCATTTTTGGAAAGCGATTTTTTTGGAGCTATTTTTGAAAAGCGATTTTTTTGAGGCCAAAAAGACCCAACACTTCACTAGACCGGGCTATGTCTATATTTGGCCCTATTTTTAATTATAGAACAGATATTACTATTTTGCATATTTATCTCGAGTCTTAAACCTACTATTTCATATATTTATCTCGAGTCTCCCATATAAATATTCAGAAAGTCCAGGTTAATCAACATGAACATAGTCTGGGTATGTAGTGGATGAGGGTCTGCCTTTATAACGGGTACTACTCTCTAAATCAAAAATTAAAAGTCGCATTCAAAAAAAAATCAACATGAACATCTTGTCTGATGCCTACATGTTGCTTTTTGGTTGATTTATTGATATTACTATTTCGCATATTTATCTCGAGTCTCCCATATAAATATTCAAAAAGTCCAGGTTAATCAACATGAACATTCTTGTCTGATGCCTACATGTTGCTTTTTGGTTGATTTATGCCCCACATGAAAATTTCAGTGACAGATTCTATCACATGGATTCCAGCCAAAACGTACACAAATGAAATGAAGGCAATTTACTTATATCTTATATGAAATAGATGATGAATTTATTTAACTCAATGTGAGTTTTTTTTTTTTTTTTTTTTTTTTTTTTTTTTTTTTTTTTTTTTTTTTTCTAACATTCAGTCGGGATACGACATATGGGAAATCTCACTAAATAATAGTGAAGCCTTACACGTACCCTAGACAACGAGATGTTGACCATGGGCCATAACAAGTATTCGGATGGAAAAACCCCAAGGCTTGCCATCCCTAAAGATCGAACTCAAGACCTTGGGTAAAACCGGGAGTGCCTCTGACCAACTGGGTTGATCGTCATTGGCTTTATTTAACTCAATGTGAGTTTATTAGACTGGTTAACAAGCTCGTTAAATTTTCCAAGGGTTAAAAGGGCTTACGGGTTTTTGATTAATCATTGCTCAAATGACATCACACACTCATCACAAACTTCTAGTTGACAAGTTAAGAGGACTTTTATAAAAATAAGTCACGGTTAATCACAACTCTTGGCTAAAAGGTTACTAATATATGTTAAGTGCTTGATAGTCAGTCTTTAGGGAAAGGTCAGTCGACACCCAAAAGAGGTGCACGGAGTGAAGATTTCCCGCTAATTTAAATCATTTGAAGAAAATATGTGACATGAGATTTATGGTGTGGTTAAGATATATTCAGAGATTGATTAACTTATTACTTGTCTTTAACTCTTCATGACTATATAAATTTATTAGTTTTGCCTTGACTACACATTAGTAGGGTTTTTAGACAAATAGGTTACTGAACTTTGCGAATTTGTTCACCTAAGTTACCAAAGTATTTTTTTGTTCAAACGGGTTACTGGACCTTCTTTACCGGGCAAATAAGGGATGGAACGTTTTTTTAACCTGTTGTAGTCGGTTGTATCCACGCTGGCAGCTAAAATGGGTTTATTTATTTTATTAATGATTTTTATAATATAGTATTAATCCCGATACTTAAAATAATCACAAACCCCAAATTTCATATCATTTGCCTCTTAGTTTCACACACACACAGTTACTAAATCACTAAATCCTGATCCACCAAATCTTTCAATTTGCTATCTAAATCAAGTTGTCATCTTCGCAAGAAGGTAATCTCATGTCCAATCATCCTTTTTTTATGTTAAATAATCTTTGTTTCTGTTTTTAAAATTAGGGATTTTGATTTAAAAATTAGGGTTCTTATGTACAAATAATTGATCCTTTCGATTTAACCTTTTTCTTGTTTGATATTGTTACAGATGGCATCATCATCTCAATCTTCTTGTTTTGTGATAAATTTTCATCGTGGTGGTTCATTTGTAAGAGACCCTCTTTCTTATGACTTTGAAATCCTTTCAAAAGTTGAAAATGTTGATCTTTCTTCTATGGACTTTGCTGCCTTTGTTAGATTCATAGGAAGTGAGTTTTTAGGTGAGGTTAAAAGTATATTTTATCTGCTTCCTGGTAAAGATTTGGATAGTGGCTTAAAGTCTTTAAAGTGTGATGCTGACTTAAATGAATGTGTTGAATGTGGTAAACAAAATGGCTCTATTTTGGACATTTATCTGTCAAGTTCTGTGTTTGAGTTAAATGAGTCAACTAGTCAAAAAGATGGTAGTGATAATGAACTAGAGGATGATGACTATAATGTTTATGATTATTATAGTTCAGAAGAAGAGAGTGATACAGCCTCTATTGATCATTTTTCTGATGGTGAGGAAGAGATATTTGGTATTAGGACTGAAAGGGCAGCCCCTAAACCTAGGCAGAAAGCAAAAAAAATGTTTGATGAGAACTTTTTGACTAGGATATACAATGGGTTGGATAGGGATGAATTTGTTGATAAAGATGTTGAAAAAACTATAGAAGATCAAGATATGGTGGGTGATCAGTATCCAATCCATGATCCTTCTATAAAATGGATTTTGATGAAACCATTGATAGGTTAAAGGTATGAAAGTCCAGAACAATTGAAAAGAGCTTTGGCTTTTTATGCTTTAGCAAATGGATATAAGTTATACTATGAAGTTGATAACCCTAGAAAACTGCATGCTAAATGTTGTAGAGATGAACCAGAAAGGAAATGTCCATTTAGACTATGGGCATCTTGGATGTCAAAGGAAAATTCTTTTCAAATTAAAACACTAGTTGATAAGCATGCATGTTCTAGGACATATGAGTATGGAACTTTGATTACAAGTAATTGGATTGCCAGGAATTATGCAAAAAAGATCATGATTAATCCTAATATAAAGATAAGGGAAATTGTGGAATTAATATTGAAAAAATACAAATGCAAAGTCAGTCTTAGTCTAGCTAGGAGAGGAAAGGTTAAAGCTTTAAACCAATATCTGACATGCTTAGAGGATCATTATGGAATGTTATGGTCATATGCCTCAGAGATTATTAACTCTAATCCTGGAAGTTCTTGTAAGTTGGGTGTTGATCATATGCTTGATGGAAAAAATTACTTCAAGACCTTTTACGTGTACTTTAAAGGTGTGAAAGAAGGATGGTTACAAGGGTGTAGGAAGGTCATAGGTCTTGATGGTTGTTTTCTAAAAACAATATGTAAAGGAAAATTACTGTCAGCTGTAGGAAGGGATGTAAATAATCAAATCTATCCGATTGCATGGGCAGTTGTTAATGTTGAGAATAAGGAAATCTGGAGCTGGTTTATGAAATGCTTGATTGATGATTTGGGTATAGATGCTGGTGTAGGTCTTACTATCATTTTAGATCAACATAAGGTACCTTGTTTATTTATTTACTATCATTTCAGTTCAGCCTTGATTGATGACTTGATTGATGATTGATGACTTGTTTATTTCAGGGACTCATAGAAGCTGCTAAAGAAATAATGCCTTTAGCAGAACACAGACAATGTGCAAGGCACATTTATGCCAACTTCAGAAAGAAGTATAATGGTGTTTTGTACAGGAACCTGTTTTGGAAAGCAGCTAAGGCAACTTACCCAGCAAAATTTGAAAAAGTAATGACTGAGATGAAGAATGTTAGCAGTGAAGCACACAAGCATTTGATAGAAAGGAAACCCGAAAGCTGGAGTAGGGCTTTCTTCAGTACTGATAAAGCATGTGATGCTGTTGAGAATGGGATTAGTGAATGCTTCAATGCACTAATAGTGGAAGCAAGAAAGAAACCTATAATTAACATGTTTGAAGATATAAGGTTGATGGTTATGGAAAGAATGCAAAAGATGAGGGAAAAACATGTGAAATGGAATGATGGTATTTGTCCTAACATCATGAAGAAGTTTATCAAGGATATGCACAGGTATGTTCATACACTTATAACTGTTTTAATCATTGATATATACAATTAACTTAATTATTTTGTAAATGTAGGAAATGGAAAGTGATACCAAGTGGTGAAAGTAAGTTTGAAGTCAGAAATAGTTATGAGGGGTTTAGAGTAGCTGAAAGGTTGAACACTTGTAGTTGTAAGGCTTGGCAGTTGTCAGGTATTCCATGTGAACATGGGTGTGCAACAATTTATTTTCTTCATAAGAATCCAGAAGATTATATTTCACATTGGTAAGGTAAGCAAATGTTTGTGGCTGCATATACGCCTTACATTGAGGGAATGAATGGCATGGATCAATGGCCATCCACAGAGTATCAAAAACCATTGCCTCCTATTGTTAAAAGGATGCCTGGAAGACCACCCCATAAGAGAAAGAGGGATGCAAGTGAAAATGATGGGAATAGAACTAGGTTGGGAAGAAAATGTCAAATATGTCATTGTAAAATATGTGGAGAAGAAGGACATAATGTAAGGGGTTGTCCAACAAAGAAGCAAGATGATGGGGAAGCTAGTGGTTCTACAAGGGCTGTTAAGACTGCTGGTGCAAGTGGTTCTGTAAGGGCTATTAAGACTGCTGGTAAAACAGCTGCTGGTGCAAGTGGTTATGCAAGGGGTGGTAAAATAGCTGCTGGTGCAAGTGGTTCTGCAAGGGGTGGTAAAACAGCTGGTGCAAGTGGTTCTGCTGGTGTTAGGACTAGAGGTGGTGTTAGGATTAGAGGTATTAAACCGATGGCATCACAAGAACCAGTTGTTGAACCTGAACCAGATGATGTTATGGTTATTGAATAGTTTTTAGGCTCTTTTGAAATGGCAAGCCATCTATTAGGCACTTTTGTATATCTGCCATTTTTAACCAAGCCAAATGTTTTGCACTTTTGTATATCTGCCATTTAAAATGGCAAGCCAACTGTATTTGCCCCTTTGTATATCTAGCATATGTGGGCAGTTAACTTAACTTTATGGATGATTAATTGTCTTAACTAATGAATGTCAATTTCCAGCATTGGTTTTTTGATAATTTCAGTTTCCTATTTTTGCACTTAAGCTGTTGATTGGATGAAAAAATGAAGAGGGGAGGCAAGAAATTAAACCCTAGATGAAAGGGAGAGTGTGTGTGTTTGTGTTTAGATTAGGTTATAAATAAATAAAAAGATATGTGGCTGAGGTGGACGATTGGGGGCCCACAAATGCTGATGTGGATAAGTCTAACACCCAAGCTCCCCATTACCAGTAAGTGGGGTAATGGGTATGAACAAGTTTCCTAAGTTAAGTAACTTGATTAGCAAACCCGTATACTTCAGTAACCCATTTGAACAAAAAAATACTTTGGTAACTTAGGCGAACAAATTTGCAAAGTTCAGTAACCTATCTGTGTAATAACCCCACATTAGTATGCAAAGCTTTTTCGTTTACCAAAGCTAGGTAAATTGTACACGTGCACTCTATTCTAATATACGTGAGTAACGTGACCTCCAAAAACTGATAACACAAGTCTGGTTAAGTCATTGTTATATCAATGTCTCCTCAACTTTTTGCTAATACAAATGATAAATTTTCATATACCGTAACAATTTTTTCTGACCCCTGCCTCATTGAATAAGTTTTCTTCTTCTTCTTCTAAGAAAAAGACGTGTTGAAAAGTAAGTCGACTAGACATGTTTAGAAGAAATGTGAGTTTCTTTCTAGATCATTATCGATAGTTGTTGTTTAAAGAAAAAGTATTATTTCTTTTCAACCAGGAATAAATAAATAAATAAATGAAAAATAAAAAATGGAAGTCTATTTTTATATGTCATTGAATAATCTATAGAACAAGAATCTGAATAAAGATCTGCTAATTTATTTTTAAAACATTTCAAATTTATTTATATTTATAAAATTAGGAAGGAAAAAAAAAAAAAACACTTATAGATAAGCATACGTCATTTAGGAATTATCCCTACAAAAACACATATTAGTCTTTTGATTTTTTAGGTGTTTTAACTTTTAATCTAAATGATTGATAGTATACAGTTTTCTTTTGAAGAAGAAGATGGGTATAGATAGAAAGAGGTATACAAAGGTTACGCTTTTACCCATCACTATAAAGTTACCTAATCTGCTAGTGGATGCGCATTGGGATATTACATTTAGAGTAAAGTGCGAAAAATGTCCATAAATTTTGCCAAAATTGCGAAAAATGTCCCTAAACTTTTAATTTTTTTGCGAGTTATGTACTTTCTGTGTTACTGTAGTTGCAATTTTGGTTTTTGGACTAACGCTCGTTAGGAAATTTCGTTAGTTAGCCCTCACGTGCGTTGCACGTGAGGGTATTTTCGTCATTTCACTATTTACGCCATCAAATCTACCTGACAGGCCCACTACCAGACCTACCTTTGTGTTGAGGGACATTTTTTGCAGTAAGGTTTTACTTCTCTCATTCTTATATAACACGATTAAGCAGTCACTATTACACACCCTTGAATCAATTGTTATTGCTCATCATCTTGTTCACATGAAAAAAAATGGTTCTTTGCGCCTGTGGTCTTCAATGTGTAGTTAGAACTTCCTGGACTAACAGGAATCCTGGTAGGCGGTTCTACTCATGCCCGACATACGTAAGTTTGACTCTTGATCAAAACAATAATAATGTTACATTTTACAAGTTGCCTCTGTTTTCTTCTTTTTAATTACATTTCTTTCATTTTACAGAACTCGAGTTGTCCCTTCATCGGTTGGGTGGATCCACCGATGTGCGACCGATCTTTAGACATCATCCCTGGTCTACTTAGGACAAGGGATGCTTTGGAAGATGCGCTGGGGTTAGAGCAAGAGAGGGCTGACTGGGAGGAGCACAGGGAAAATGAGGAGGAGACCCGGGCAAACCAGGCAGAGCTTCGGGCAAAAACGGAGGAGCAGCGGGCTAACAAGTTGAGGAAATACCGTATCATCAGTTGGGTTTTCTTCGCTTCTTATGTTTACTTGCAAAGTTGACCGTTTGGTTTTGGTCAATGTGGGTTGGTTTTTTGGGTTTTTGGTAGTTGATGATGTTTATGTTAGGTGTATATGAACAATGTATTTTTGTTGATGGTTGGTTATGTAGTTAATGTACATTATGGTATCACAACAATGGTTCAAGTATATTTAATTATCTAATTTGATTTGTGTTATTTGTTTGTTAAGTAGGATTATGATTGTTTATGATTTGTGTAATTTTTTTGTTAAGTAGGATTATGATTTGTGTTCAGTAGTAATAGGTGGAGTAGAAGCAATAACACTTTAGGTGATTTGGTGAATGAATCTGTAATCATCTGTTAAAGATTGAGTTATCATGATTTAGGTTTGGTTTTGGCGTTTTGAATGCCCTGTTTGTTGTAATACTCATGCTATCAAAATGGGTAACTATGGTATTGTCATACTACCTGTTGACTGAATTGAATGCCCTGTTTGTTGTAATACTCATGCTGTAACACCCCCGTTTTCGATAATCGCAGCGGAATATAAGTTGGGGTGTTACTTCAAGCATCACAATCATGAAAATAGAAAACGACTCGAAAAGAGACGTTTTTAAATAAAATTGTTATCATTCATTTATTTATATCAGAGTTACATTATTCAGGTCCCAGCAGGAAGTTCCAAAATACATTAATAAAAATACGTTATTTGTTGAATGATAACAAAAATGGACACTCTTTTTATAAGAAAGTCCACCGCCACTCTGTGTCAAACCATGCTTCTAATTACCAGAGATAAAACATTCTAAAAAGTCAACACAAAGGTTGAGTGAATCTATAGCGTTTAAAGTTATAATCAATTTGAACATAAGCTAAATGGAAAGTAATTCAGTAAAAGTTCAGTTTGTTATGTAAATATATTTCCCTAAGTCTCATGACACGCAAAATATTAACTGTGGAACATCAACAGTCATGAGCTAATGATGATAAATTACCCCATAATTAAATGTAGGTAACTGATGAGTGGCCTTTTACTCATCATTTTATACCCGAAAAACCCCACAAAAATGACCAAAAACACCCAAATGGACCAAATATTGTTACAAATATCCTTGGATTGTGTTTTATGTGTTTAAGGTACAAAAGGATTGAAAACGAGGCAAATACGGACAAAACCGAGCTTGGAATGGAAAAGAGCACAAGAAGCCGAAGCCGGGAAATATATTTTTCATGCGGATTAAATTCAAGCTCAAAATCCCAAAATGGCCCTTGGATTATTTTTACTTCACAAAATTGGTCCCTTGAAGAACTTTGCAAAATCAGCATATTTAGTCCTTGAAGTTTCCAAAGTTACAACATTGGTCCTTATTAAATCCTAAATCCTAAATCATATTATCTAAACCGGATCCAAAAGTCATACCAACCCAAAAACAAAACCCACAGCCCACTAAACCTAAAATCCACCACACCTTATAACTAAATACGGGGTCAAATGAAATAAGTCAAACCCCAAAACACTATTTATTATCCCTAACCTTCCACTTTGCCCGCCTAATCACCCATAACACCTTCCCTGTCACTATCCTTCTTTCCACCTCACCACCACAGTCCAAAACCTTCACATGGTGCTGTTCCCCCCCCCTCCTTGCCACCTCATCGATCCAAGGACAAAGATTTGATCTACGGCCAAAATTTTGAGTTGTGGGCACCAAGTAACCATCCAAGGGCTGTGAAGAAAGCACAAGTAGCACAGAAGGATTCCACTCACAAAGAAAGCACAAGTGCAGAAGCAACCCTATTCCCTTTTAGTATAAATAGTTAGCTTTTGCTACAGTAGAAATTAGGTTTTATTTAGCTTAATTTTTAAGGTATTGTAACTTTTGAGCTTATTTTTGTTTCAGTATTGTAATTCTAAATTTGTTTTAATATAATTTCAATTTCAGTTTCAATATTAAAGAAAATCCAAAAAAATATTGTTTTTAGCTTACTGCTTATCAACTGCTTATTTGCTTATGTAATCTGCTTATGTTCCTTTTAAATGTTTTTAAGTGCTTGTTTCTAGGTCTAGTTGCTTTATGATTGTTAGGTTCAGTTTTACCCTTAGATACCTTAAAAAAGCCAAAACAGCTTAATAGGTTAGTATCTTATTTAAGTGCTTATTTCAATTTGAGTATTGCTTATTAGGGTCAAATGTATCTAGTAAATCAGTGTTGACTCAGATTCTAGCTTAAAATTGGTTCAGGTTAGTTAAATCTTGAAACAGCCTTTGCATAAAGGGTTGTTGGGCATTAGGCTTATTTTGGGTCAAATACCCTCACTACTGTTCATTTGCCTATTGAGAAGTTTTGGTTGAGCTTATGGGAGTCTATGTAAGCTGTTTTTAGTATGCCTTGAGTTCTTTTGAGCCTTTTGCAGCCTATGTGTAGAATAGTGGAAAAACTTGGTCTCAACTGCTCATTTAAGCTCTCTAATAAGCTGAGCTTGTTTTGTCCTACTTTTGGCATTTTTTTTGAGTTCACTATAGTTGTTATGGTAGAAATTCTGAGTTTCATTTCATTTCATTGAGTTTTGCATGTTCTGAGGTCTAAAAACCCATATCTGCACATCAGTACAATAGCAGACTGCATTTCTTAATTTTTCCCCATTGCAGCTTTTTTTTAGATTTTTAATTTTCTCAAATTAAGTTGGTATAAGCTCAAAATTGGTACATTTGGACTTGGCTTGGTAATCTAGCTGTTAGTATTTTTCTTAGATTTTTAGAAATTTTCTTTCACAGCTTTTTAAGAGCTTAAAAAACCCCTTTTTGCCCTGCTCTTCATTGAATCAGCAGACCACAAAACCTTTTTGGCTTATTTTGAGCTTGTTAAAGCTTATCTCTGGTATTTATGGCTTATTGTGATTTTGTTTTTAGTTCTTAGTTATATTTTAGCTTATTCTCATGCCCCTAGCTTATTAGTAGCTTATTTACCATTTTTGCATTGCTTTAGCTTGTTTTTCATTAACCTCCATACTGATCAGAATAGATAAGCTCATTCTGAGCTTATCTTTGAATTTCAAAAATATTTTCAGTTTTAGAAAATGCTTATTATCATTAGCTTTTTGAGTTTTAAAAAGAAAAACAAAAAAATAAAATAATCTTACAAAAAGCCATAACTGGGGTTCGAACCCCAGACCTTTAGCTCACACACACTCAGTCTTACCATTGCACCCTTGGGATTTTTTCATTTAGATCATGCAACATTAAATCCTTAACCCTTGTTCCTTTTTGCTTAATCCGTACCTTATTGCTTATTCCCGGCTTATTTAAATAAGCTGGGACATTTTTGTTATTTTTCTTAGCTTTAGTTATCCTTAAAGTATTTTCCCAAAAAATTTCTGAATTTTCTCTTTTCATTTAGTATTTTTAATTATTTATTTTCTTTAAATTAGTTTTTAATTCATATTTAATTATTTAAAAGTCAAAAAAATATAATTCTTTTTTTTTCAAAATTTTCTTTTTACATTTAGGAATTAGGAAAATTAAATTTGCGTCCGTAGGATTAATGTTTAAAGATTTTTACGTTTAAGCTTGTTTCCCGATTTTAATTCACGTTTTCTTGATTTTTGTTTTCCTAGACTCGTAATCAAAAGTAAAAATCCATATTTCAAGCATTTTAATACCAAACCAAAAACGATATCCTCAATTTCACGCCTCGTTGGGACTACGACCCGGGTATTCACTTATCCGGTTATTTATTTATTGATTTGCGCGTTAAGTGTTGCTCGTCGACTTTTCTTCGTGAAAGGTTGACTTGTGACGTGTTTGACAAACAAACCAATCAATTTTTGGCGCCGCTTCCGGGGAGGTGTGTTGCGACAATATCGTTACGGTTTGACGATTAGTGACTTGAAGAACCTTCCTCGTGAAGTTTCGTGTTTTCCTTGTTGATGAAGCGAAAATTGTACCGCTTTTAGGGGGTCATTTAAGCCCTAAATCGTATTTATTTGATCAAATATTGCCCTAAATCGTTCTTTTTGTCATTTTAGGTACTTTTGAGAAGAAATCTGGAAAAGGAGGCATTTTGGACGTTTTTGGAGCATAAAAGTGAAGAAAACGACAAAGTCTCAAAATCATGTTGGAAATTACCTTTGACGGCGTCAGGATTATCCCTGGACGGCGTCATGGCTTGGCAAGAAAAGGTGGATGTGAAAATTACTCATGATAAGCCAGGGAAATTTGCATGGGAATTCTGACGGCGTCACGCTTTAATCTGATCAAGGTCGTCACGGCTTAAATTAAAGAGGGACGGCGTCACCCCTAAATCTGACGGCGTCAAGCCTTGATAAGCCAGAACGGATTTTGGAGAGCTAAAGAGGGACGGCGTCAAGAAGGTCATCCGGGAACCCTAAAAGCGGCGAGGTGACGGCGTCACACTCCATAACGTGACACCGTCAGATCTGAAAGTCTATATATAGTTTTGCAATTTTTTGTCATTAGGGTTGAACTTAGTGTGGAACTTATTGGGGAACTTTGTGTGTGAAAACCCTAGGACGAATTTGGCAGCTTTTTCAAGGCTTTTTGCCTTGAGATCTTCCATGTTACATTGAAGATAAGTTATCAATTAATCATTCAATATGTCTATGTGTTGTTTGATTCTATCTTGTTCTTGTCTTTTGTTTAACATGCTAGGCTAGATTTATCTTGTTTTTGCTTAGATCTAATGAAACCTAGCTATTGATTATTGGTTATTAGTGTGTTGTTAGTTGTATTGGATGATTGTTCATCTATGTTAGGCTTAAGAAAACTGGCTAACTTCCTATTCGGTAACTTGCTTGAACGTCTTAAGAAACATGAACCAATGCGTACTAAAGGTTTTTATGGTTGTATTTAATGCACAAGTGAATTCTAGTGATCCCATGTTAGGAGCTTCCTAGCCGGCTCGACATAGGAGTGAAGTAGGAGCTTGTAGAGTTGGGGAAGTACGTACGCCACCCCACGAATGGTATTAAGGAATACACCCGTCATCCACGCAACTAATATACACTAATCAACCGGTAAAAGATAGTTAGGGAGTAAGGAAATCTAAGTAAACACATTTCCCTCCACATAAGTTTTCACCAACATTTTCATTTTTGTTATTTTATTTTATTTGCATTCGTAGTAATTTGGGTTAGTTGACTAGCAACTAATTCCGCCCACTCTTTCAAACCCGAGATTTTACTTGCTTTCATAAAAATATAAAAAACACAAAAAGAATCATCCCTCACCCTTAGACCTATTAGAGTAATTTTTCATACCTAACGAACACTATTCCCTGTGGAGAACGATCAATCCCCCGTACTTACCACTACACTATACTACATCGGTCAGGTACACTGCCTGGTGGGGTTGTAAGCCTCTTGAGATCCCTCGAGAGGTAAAACCTGTTGTAAGGTTGCAAAACCACGCATCAAGTTTTTGGCGCCGCTGCCGGGGAATAGTTATTGTTTAGGTTGAATTTTTTTTATAGGTCTACTCACTAGATTCCTTTCTAGTGAGATTTTTATTTTCTTTTTCTAGGTTTTCTTTAGTCTATCTATTTTCTTCGTGTTTTTGTTCGTATAAGATTTTCATTGACTATTCAGTTTGCCATTATGGAAAACGCGAATCCACCCCTTACACCTGGCGAAGTAGCTTTGTTGCGTAGCCAACTTGAGAATGAGATTAGTGAGCTCAGAGAACTCAGTAGAATGATTGATATGGAGCTTGATTATGCCTTGAACAACTTAGAGACCGCCATATACTCAGGTAATTACCTAGAACGTAATAATCTTACGGTTGAGAAGTTGATTGAGAAACTTGATGAAGTGAAGGTAGATCCTAGGTTTGATGATTATTTCAATGAATACCCCACTAAGGAGGAGATTGCTTACTATAACAACCTAGTTGATAACCCTCGACCACCTTTTGTTAGAATTGACCCAAGGATTAAGAGAGGTGATCCCGGGAATGTGAAGATACCATGTATGATTGGGTACCAATACGTTGAGCATGCTTACATTGACTGTGAATCCCCAATCAACGTGATGTCCTCAGGCCTTTATAGCCAGATCATAAACACACCACTTAAGCCTAGGATGGACCCCAAGTGCCCAGGCGGAGTTTGCAACTTCGTTGGAAGGATTAAGGATATGCATATCCTTGTTGGGAATTTTACCTTTGTCACCAACTTCATGATCTTAGAAGATTTGGCAAGTGTTGTTGATTGCCGCCTATCTCGCGTGGTGTTAGGTAAGCCATTTATTGAAGCATCCAATTTAAGATATGACCGTTTGAGAGGCACGGTTCAGTTTTCTAATCACATAGATAGGATCACATATAGGATGCCTTATCGGGTTAATGAGTTTCGTTTTGTGCCTCGATTTGACAAGGACAACATTGGTGCGATTGAGGACATCAATGATGAGGATAAAGAAAAAGGCATGGACTATGTTTGGAATAAGAGAAGCCTTTATTATAAAGATTGCTTGAACCTTGGACCTAAATACAAAATTGATAGGGAGGTTGTTAGGATGATTAGAGGGGCAATTGAGAAGCAAAACGGAAAAACGTAGAACCCGTGACTTTGAGTCTAGCTACAAGACTCGTTAATAAAGAAAAGCGCTTCTTGGGAGGCAACCCAAGTTTTATTTGCTTTGTGTGTTTATTTATTTGTTTGTTTGATTTTATTTGTTTCCGTATGTATGTTTAAATTTTTATTCTTATTGATTCATGTTCAAAACTAATTTGTGAAAATGCTTTATTTTGTTTTTAACTTCGTCTTAACTACATATAAAGGTATTTTGCAAAAGATAAGTGTAAGGGAAATCTAAATCGGTTTATTAGAACACAAATGAACATGAATCGTAATAATAATAAATTAACATACATATTAGTATTTGTTTGAGTCAAATGCTTGTATCGAGTCATAATGATGTTTTGCAGGAATTCCAGGAAGTAAGGTATAGGTTTTTCCAAAATTTTTCCGGAAACGTAACATGAGAATTCTGTCAGATCATTTCTGACGGCGTCAGGTTTAATTTTCTGAAAATTTTTGAAAGTTTTGTTTTCATAAAAAGTTTTTATTAAATCTCTAACTTATAATCTCCAGGAATCTGCAAAATTATCATTCCACAAGCATTATATCCTTATATATAGATTTTATCCCGCCGATGTTATGCAGGTTTTCGTGTTTGTTTTCTCAGGTTTAACAGGTTATTTTGGACAAGGAAATGTTTTGGATCAAGCTTTTGGCGATGCATTAGTCATGAAGCTTTTACATTCTCTTTGGAAGAAGATCTAACCGTGTTACTTCATTATCCACCGAGCGAATCAGGGGAGTATTTGATTTCATTCTTTTACTTTTTTCTTTTACATCTTGTTATTTGAACATTGGGGACAATGTTCATCTTAAGTGTAAGGGGGGGGGGGTAAAAGTACGATTAGAGAATGCTATTACGCTTGATTTTTGTTTGTTTAATAGTAGATGTGTAATAAAACTGAGATAAATACCTGATAGGGCAATTTTAGTGCCAAATTTAAAATTTTTTACAACATATAGGAGTGAAACTTTGATCTTAATGAGCGTCTCATGGATAGGAGTTATATGACTAGCACAAAAACCGTACCACTAAAAATTTTTCCACCCCCAAATATGTGAGGTTCGCCCCTAGAATTGGTAGGAAAAGCATTTTTGCTATGATGTGTGTACCGGTAGCACTTAGATTCTAGAACTTGCGTTAGGACCATTCCGAGGCCACAAGTGAGACTACATTCGTGTAGTTAGATTTACTACATGATAAGAGGCATTAGGATTAACCCATTGTTTTACACCTGTGTTTTTGTTATAATTACGTTGGCTACATTGGTCAAGTAATTCTCCCACACCCTTTGCGTTGTACTCATTTTTAGTACACGATACCCCTAGTACACCCCTCAGAGCCTATCTTTTCGTTTCGACCTTTAAGCATTTTACTTAAAGGAAGAATTTGTTTACACCCCACTTAAATGTACACCCAAATCGCCTTAGCCTACCTTGTATGCACTCATTTTTAGTGCATTATTGTTACAACATTTGTTTAAACCCAAGTTAATTATCTAGTTGATTACATGGTTGCTAAGTCGAGTCATATCCTTGTACATATTGTTTTGGGACGATTGGGACTCATGGGTAAAGTACTAGTGTAATGGAGTAATGGGGAAAAACATCATTTATTACCCCCATATATGCTAAATATTTTAAAAAGTACTACAAGTTTTTCAATTATCTTAATTCGAGTCATTAGAATAGTTATTTGTAAAGTTATGTAAAAGTTCAAGTGTAAGGGGAATGCAATGCCCCTATGATGTATTATTTTGGATGGTAGGGCAAAAGTGTATGTCAAAAAAAAAAAAAAAAAAAAAAAAATCAAGAAAAATACAAAAAAAAATAAGAAAAAGGAAAATAGAAAAAACATACGGACTACCATCCCGTTTCATTTTATGTTTGTTATGTTTTTGTTATTTTGTTTTTAGCTTAAGATTGAGTCGAGTCTTGGCTTAGCAACATTGTATAGTACATGTAATTGATCAAGATCTTTAACTCGCCACCAGTAAAATATCCTTTATCCAACAAAATCGTGTTTTCCTTTTCCCTACACCTAACGTTATAACCCATGTAAAAGCCCTCTTTGATAGTTTATCTTAGGTGCTTACGCCTAGTGGAGGAGGTTTTTGATCCTTTCCCAAGCCTATGGTAATCTATTTGCTATGACAGGTAGTGAGAGATATTATCCGTTTTCATTTATGAGATTTATTTTGATGACACTTGAGAGATGTGAGTATCTAAACACTACTTGTGAGGTGCTAGTTTGTAATCTCCGTGCTTATTATGATTAAAGTGGAACGATTATTTGTTGTAATTACTTTTATGTTAGCATTAAATGACCCCTAACTTGTATTTTGATTAGAATAAAAGCACATTTGCTTGAGGACAAGCAAATCTCAAGTGTAAGGGTATTTGATGAAGCGAAAAGTGTTCCGCTTTTAGGGGGTCATTTAAGCCCTAAATCGTATTTATTTGATCAAATATTGCCCTAAATCGTTCCTTTTGTCATTTTAGGTACTTTTGAGAAGAAATCTGGAAAAGGAGGCATTTTGGACGTTTTTGGAGCATAAAAGTGAAGAAAACGACAAAGTCTCAAAATCATGCTGGAAATTACCTTTGACGGCGTCAGGATTATCCCTGGACGGCATCATGGCTTGGCAAGAAAAGGTGGATGTGAAAATTACTCATGATAAGCCAGGGAAATTTGCATGGGAATTCTGACGGCGTCACGCTTTAATCTGATCAAGGTCGTCACGGCTTAAATTAATGAGGGACGGCGTCACCCCTAAATCTGACGGCGTCAAGCCTTGATAAGCCAGAACGGATTTTGGAGAGCTAAAGAGGGACGGCGTCAAGAAGGTCATCCGGGAACCCTAAAAGCGGCGAGGTGACGGCGTCACACTCCATAACGTGACGCCGTCAGATCTGAAAGTCTATATATAGTTTTGCAATTTTTTGTCATTAGGGTGGAACTTAGTGTGGAACTTATTGGGGAACTTTGTGTGTGAAAACCTGATTCGATATTTTTGTAGTATATTATTTTTCCAAGGGTAAAACTCAACGAATGCGTTTTCCCCGGGTCGTTTCCCAACGAAGGTCGAATATCGAGTTGTCGTTAACGTGTCGAATACGTGTGGTGAATGAGTGAAAAAGAGTGATTGATTTGTGATTTTATACTACGAACAATTAAATATGAAATAAAAACAACTAATTAAGCTAATTAAACAATTAAACTAAACGTACGAATTTTAAAAATGAAAATTTGAAATTAAAAACGTAACGCGACGAATTATAAAACGCAAATAAAAGTGATTTTGTGAAATTTAAAACCTAAAAATATCAAAATAATTTTCCTATATTAAAAATGATAAAAGAAAATTTTTGGAAAAAGAAAAATATTTTTTTGACTTTTTAATAATTTTTTATGAATTAAAACTATTTAAAACTAATTAGGTGATTTAACTAAAATGCAAAAGTAAAAAAAACTAATGGACTGAAAATGTAGTTTGGAAAAACTAAATTATAAAAGAAAATTTGGAAAAATAAAAGTTTTATAAAAGCTGAGGGACTAAAGTTGACAAAACTGAAACTGTTTTAGACTTAATAAAAGACAGGGGCTAAATTTGCCAAAAAACAAACTATTTTAATACTAAATTCTACTCAGTCACGATTTTAAACTAACACAGAAACTACAGGGACCAAAAATGACAAAGACAGATATTTGTTTTATTTTCTAAATAAACAGACAGTCCTAACTAGCTACTTTCAACAGCTTAAAACAAGCTCAAAACTTAACCAAATTTTAAAATAAAAGCTGTTTTGGAAAGCTTATCAAACAGAGATTATTAATAACCAAAAAGCCATAATTCTAACGCTCGTTTGCCTAGCTTAATTTCGCCTAGATCAGTAGTGAAAAACCACTAAAAAACCTGCATTATTTTGACAGATTAGAACAGATTAGTTCAGCACTTGTTTGGCTGAATTGCAGCCTGAGAATAAGCACCTAAATAAGCTAAAATGCTAGATACCAGATTTTGAACCTCTAACTTCCTACTTGAACTACTTAAAATCCAAATAACAAGTTTTGAGCTTATCTAATTAAGCCAGAAAATTCACAAGATCAGCAACCTCAAAACATATGCCTGCTGTGCAGACTTTAGACATCAGAAGAAAAAGTGGCGCAAAATGCTAAAACTCCTCTTGTTGACTACTTAAGTGAATCTAAAAAAAATATTTGCCGAAATGAAATTCCACAAAGCCTTTCTAACAAGCAGTACCAAGGTAAAAGCAACCTAAAACCTAATGCAATAAACTCTAAACTGATATCTAATTTAATCCACTACAGCTATACTACTAATTTAATCAAAAGTACTTAAATAGAAGCAGCTAATAATCAAAAAGCAAGTAAAAAAAACTCACAAGATGGTCCTGCTGTAATTTTGGCGATCTCAAAACATTTAAACTACCCAGGCTATTAAGCCACTAACATAACCGTATATCCAGCTCAGCTTTTCATCACCATTCCACAGCTTATTCACCAGCTTATCAACTTATCAGAGAATATATATTTTTTTATATATATATATATATATATATATATTTTTAACTGATACTCAGATATAAAAAGAATACTAAGAAAACTTTAATTTCAAGAACAATAAACTACCATTAAACTAAAAATAAAATTGATTTAAACTTTACTTCGGATACAAATAAAATTGATTTAAACTAGAACATTTAAACTTTAATTCGGATACAAATAAAATTGATTTAAACTAAGAATTACAATAAAACATTTAATCTAAAACATTAATAAAAAAATTACAAGCCTCCTCGTTACAAAATTAAAATTGACTGAAAAATTTAAAGTAACAATAAAACAATTCAATCATCTATCTAAAAAAACTAGCCTTCGAACGAGAGGAGAAATCCCTCTATTTATAGCACTTGGCCGATCCTTCTGGAGTGTCCACGCTGGCGATCCTCGTGCACTTGAGCTAATATCCACCCTTAGATTACATCTTGCTCACCAAGCTTCATTTCCAGCCGCATGATCAAAAGTGGTGCGTGTTCGGTCCAATCGATGGTTGCCATGTGTCATTCTCCTTGTCAGGTTCTTCTAGAAGATCCAATCATTGACCGAAGTACCCTTAATTGCTGTTAAACTTCGTACGGTAATTCTTAGGGTTTGGGGAATAGTAACTAAGGTGAAAGGGGGAAGAACTGGGAGCGGTATTGTGAGAGAAGGGTGTGTTTGTTTAACTTTTGACCGAATGAAATGGGGTTTGACTGAGTTTATTTTATTTTTTGGATCGGGTTATTAGTGTTGGACCGGGTATGGAATAATAATGGTTGGGCTTGGTTTGTTTATTGAACGTGGGCCGGTGATGGGTATAGTGGGTTTAGGATAAGGTGGGTCGATAGTGTTTAGTTGTGTTAAATGTGGGATGGGGTGTGTTTTATAGATCCGGTTGTGTGTTTAGTTTAGGATAAAAGTAGTTTAGCCAAGGACCAAAAGTGAATCATGCAATCTTCAAGGACCAAATCTGCCATTATTTTCCAAAGTAGATCCAAGGGATGAAATTGACAATCTCTGAAAATATGAAGACCTCGGTTGACTTGTTGACCATAATTTCTTCCCGGCATCGGCTAAAAATAATACTTCCATTTCTCATGCTCGGTTTCCCGGTTCTTTGCTTGATTTTGTCCTTTTCTTCGATATCCGTGCCTGCATACATAAAAACACAAAAACACAATATATTTGGCATTTTGGACGGGTTTTTGGTCTTTTTGGGTCCGGTTTTGGTCTAGAAATGGTATGTGTTTAAGCACATACCAAAACCCTAGGACGAATTTGGCAGCTCTTTCAAGGCTTTTTGCCTTGAGATCTTCCATGTTACATTGAAGATAAGTTATCAATTAATCATTCAATATGTCTATGTGTTGTTTGATTCTATCTTGTTCTTGTCTTTTGTTTAACATGCTAGGCTAGATTTATCTTGTGTTTGCTTAGATCTAATGAAACCTAGCTATTGATTATTGGTTATTAGTGTGTTGTTAGTTGTATTGGATGATTGTTCATCTATGTTAGGCTTAAGAAAACTGGCTAACTTCCTATTCGGTAACTTGCTTGAACGTCTTAAGAAACATGAACCAATGCGTACTAAAGGTTTTTATGGTTGTATTTAATGCACAAGCGAATTCTAGTGATCCCATGTTAGGAGCTTCCTAGCCGGCTCGACATAGGAGTGAAGTAGGAGCTTGTAGAGTTGGGGAAGTACGTACGCCACCCCACGAATGGTATTAAGGAATACACCCGTCATCCACGCAACTAATATACACTAATCAACCGGTAAAAGATAGTTAGGGAGTAAGGAAATCTAAGTAAACACATTTCCCTCCACATAAGTTTTCACCAACATTTTCATTTTTGTTATTTTATTTTATTTGCATTCGTAGTAATTTGGGTTAGTTGACTAGCAACTAATTCCGCCCACTCTTTCAAACCCGAGATTTTACTTGCTTTCATAAAAATATAAAAAACACAAAAAGAATCATCCCTCACCCTTAGACCTATTAGAGTAATTTTTCATACCTAACGAACACTATTCCCTGTGGAGAACGATCAATCCCCCGTACTTACCACTACACTATACTACATCGGTCAGGTACACTGCCTGGTGGGGTTGTAAGCCTCTTGAGATCCCTCGAGAGGTAAAACCTGTTGTAAGGTTGCAAAACCACGCATCACTTGTGTATATTTTTTTTATCAAAAATCCAAAAAAAAAAAAAAAATTAAAAAAAAAAACCAACAAATTCCAAAAATATTTGTTTTTCTAAATATAAAAACCCAAAAAGATTTTCTTTTCAAATTTATTTTCCTTTTCTTTTGTGTTTTTCAAATGTTTAAAAAACTAAAAATAATCTTCTTTATCCTCTTCACCGTTTAATTCTACCCTCTTATCCCTCTTTATTGATTAATTCTCATGGCGGACACGCGTTCCATGATGGAATTACTCCAAATACCTATCGTAGGTATTGAAAAACCAATCGTCATTCCACCTATTCTAGCCGATGATTTTGAATTGAGAGTCGAGTTAATTAATTTCATAAGTAACGATCCTTTCTATGGTGATGAGAATGACGATCCTCATTCACACATCAGAAGATTTTCCCAAATAACTCGAACTTTCAAAATCAATCAAGTGCCTCAAGATGTGGTGAATTTGATCTTGTTTTCGTTTTCACTCAAAGGAGCAGCCGAAACATGGCTTGATTATGAACCTCCTAATTCCATCACAACTTGGGATGATCTAGTATCAAAGTTCTTGAATAAATTTTATCCTCATTCTAAAACAATTGAGCTCAGAAAAGAAATCATGACTTTTCAACAATGTTTTGATGAGACTTTTGCCGAGGCTTGGGAGAGATTCAAAGATTTAAAAAGGAAATGGCCACATCACGGTTTTTCGGAATTGCAACAAGTTGATATATTCTATAATGCTTTAACTCAATCGGATCAAGATTCGTTTAATACAGCCTCCGGTGGTAATATCTATTATCGAACTCCGAAGGACCTCTTGATGATTATCGAAAACAAATCAAAAGTTCGCACTGCACAAAACAAACCGGTAGTAAGTTCCCAATTTCGCAATGAAAAATCAATTGGAGAATTCCTAGCCGAAGAACAAGTAGCTAAAGTGAGTGCCCAATTTTGCAAGACTTTCGTTCACATTGACGATGATGATGAGGATTCTATCCAAATGAGGGAATATTATAAGAATTCGTCAGCTGCAATCACACCCGTCTTACCAAATATGGACCCAGAGGACTCTCTCATAATGGGGGACGAGCATCTCAGCACTATTCCGGAAATGGAATCGGACAAAGTAATAAAGTCTAGTGTTGAGGACCTTGTCCCAATCCAAAGTGAGTCCGAGGGTATTTCCGACAAAATATGTGATTTGCCTCCTCTTGATACTTTTGAGACTTCCTCCGATGATTGTACCACAAGTGATAACGATTCTTTATCATATGAAGACATCGATTATGTTGAGGCATCACCTCCCCATATTGAGCTCGTGATGGATTCTGACCCAGATGATGGAGAGATTGACACTGATATTCTTCTGACAATCAAGGATGATATACTTCGTGATAGATTATTGAATATCAATCTTCTAATTTCTAAGATTGAATCATTGAATGACAATCCAACTCCATCTACTGATTATGTGCTCAATTCTCCCTCCTCATCTCCTATCCCCGTTGAGGATAGTGACTTTTTCTCGGTTAAATCTTCGAGTGGCAATCCCACTCCGACTTCTGAACCAATCATTTCCGACTCTTCCCCTTCTCTCACACCGGTTGAGGGAAGTGATTTTACTTTGGAAGAGATCGAGGTTTTTCTTGAGAATGATTCAATTTCATCGGAAATTGATCCAGGGGGAGATATTCTTTTACTTGAGAAAATGTTGAACGATGAACCGTCACTTTCTCTCCCCCCAAAGGAAGTTAATGAAATTAAGCCGTCAGATCCTCTAGAGCTCGAGCTCAAGGATTCTTTACCCGATCTTGAGAATGTTATCTTTCATACAGCTAAGGAGAGTAGTGGCAGTCCCACTTCTCATCTCGATCTTTCTCTTTCGACTTATGAGTCGTTTTGCTTTGATATCGATCATACTGAAGAGACGGGTAGTGGCAGTACCACTTCTCATTCTTATCTCTCTCTTCCCGAGTATGATTCATTTCTTTTTGATATGAATTATCGTTATCATGAGGAGTTCTCCGGTGAACTTTCTCATATTATATCTCTTCCGGAATATGATCATTTCTATTTTGATCCTGAGGAAGATTCTAGTATGGGGGGAGGTGTACTTTATCATGAGAATTTGCTTATTGATGACATCACTCCAACCCTCCCTCCCGATACTTTTGTTGTAAATGGACCTAAAAGCTTTAATGAAAAATTCACTTTTGATAATGAAGGATTTTTTTTATGATAATCATAAAAATCTTTCTTCTCTTCATCACATTTGATGTGATTTCTCCTCTCTTTCACTCCTTCGGGAGTGAAGACACTATCTTTGACCCCGGTATCACCGTTTATGGTTACTATTTCTTAAAACCGCGGGTATCTCATCGGTGTGGAACTTTCATACGTTTCAATGTTTATCCAAACCTCTTGAACGAAAGTCCGATAGAGATTATCTTTTCCACATGCTCCCCCAAGAACAATTAAATTCGGGGCGAGTCAAGCTATACGACTCGATCAAAAACAAGCGCTTCGTGGGTGGCAACCCATGCCTATCTTCTATCTTCTTTCTATTTTCTGACACTAAGTGTGGGGAAATTCCTCTACTTGTTGCTTTGTGGTTGTATGTTTGCCTTTGTTTTCAGGATTCCCGTAGATCGTGATGATTGATGCGCCTGTTTTCAATCCAGCCGCCCAATATCCGATCTTTTTACTAACATCCAGGGATATCTTATTTAATCCTTTATGTGAAAAAGATTTCGTTTCCACACTTAGGTAGTAGTCTTACCCTTTTACGTTCTATAGTGTCGGCATAATAGCCGATACTTTGAATATTGAGGGCAATATTCAATTCTAAGTGTGTGGGGGGGGGGGGGGGGGGGGGGGGGAATTCTTGCGAATTTGACCCAAATTTTAAATTTTCACATGTTGTACCTACTAGTCCCCTAGCACCCCCGTTTTGACCAAAATTTTAAAATTTTTATCATCTTTTAATTAAAAATTGCATGAAAAAGAAGTGCTTTGCACATTAAATAATAATTTGCTATACATTAATGCTTCGGTATTAGTGGAAGGTTAGACTTGATTAGGCTAGAGCAAGGGAATCCCGACTCTGCCAAAGTGTTGATTTGGCTGCTACCCTTAACTTTTAGGCTAAGTTTTTACGAATTGTGCAAATGAAAATGCTAAACGTGGAGTAGTTGGTTCTTTTTAGAGCTCATCGAAGTTATTTGTGGCTTTTTGTTCCCATAAGCTTATTTCACCCAATACTAGTAATCTAGGAATAATTAAGGGTGTTTGGTTTTGGTGATGATTAGTTTTTGTCTTCTTAAGAAAATTCTTGCTTATAAAAGTTGGGTACACATCAAGGTTACTACAAGTGTCGTGTAACATAAGCGGCGGTTCATAAAGCGGCCCTTGGATCTCTAATTCAGGATGTGTGAGGTCTTGGTCTAACGACCTTGGATCCTCATTTCATGAATGTCTAGAGTCTTGGAATTATCCGTAAAGTTCCGGTTAGTTTATCGTACACGAGATTTGGAGTGGTGGCACTAAAATCAAGCAAAAATAAATAAATCTTAAATTTACGTGCTATAAGCTACGGTTCGAGATCGGTCCTTGGATCCATATTTCCAAAAGGCGTTTAGGTCTTGGCTACCCGCTTATAACGGCCCTTGGATCTTTATTCAGGAAGGTGTAAGGTCTTGGTCTAACACCCTTGGAACCTCATTTCCGGAATGTATAAAGTCTTGGAACTCTCCGTTGTAACGGCCCTTGGATCCTTTATTCTAAGGTATAAGGTCTTGGAATTTCCCCGTGAAGCTCCGTGGTTTATAGTACAATAAGAAGTTAAGTTGTTCAAAAAAAAAAAAAAAAAAAAAAAATATATATATATATATATATATATATATATATATATATATATATATATATATATATATATATATATATATATATATATAAAATAATAAGCCCCATTTTAAATCACCTTGATGTGGACCTCATTTTTATGGCAACGGTTTTCGGAGGAAGATTAGAAACTAGTTAGCATCTAAACTAGGTATCTTTATCGGACTAAAAATTATCGAAACGAGAATTTGAAGAAATTCATTTCTCACCAAAAATAAAATAAATAGAGGAAAATAGGAATTTGGGAACAAGGAGTAATACACAACTAACTTCCATAAGTAGTGTTAGCATTTTACAAAAACGTTTGCACAAGGGTTTTAAACTTAGTTGGGGAGTATAAAAAAGAGGATGACGATTAAAATTCCCTGGACTCACCCACTTAGTGTGATTCCCGTTCCATGATGCCATTTTTGAAAATCAAGCATATTTTTTACGTTTGTTCTCGTTTTAATTTACTTGCATTTTATAATAAGTCAAAACGGGATATTTTGGTAACTTTGATATTCTTTTGATCCTTTCATTACTTCATATGATCGGATTGCTAGGGACTAGCAATTGTTTAGTGTGGGAGATTGATGAGTGGCCTTTTACTCATCATTTTATACCCGAAAAACCCCACAAAATGACCAAAAACACCCAAATGGACCAAATATTGTTACAAATATCCTTGGATTGTGTTTTATGTGTTTCAGGTACAAATGGATTGAAAACAGGGCAAATACGGACAAAACCGAGCTTGGAATGGAAAAGAGCAAAAGAAACCGAAGCCGGGAAATATATTTTTCATGCGGATTAAATTCAAGCTCAAAATCCGAAAATGGCCCTTGGATTATTTTTATTTCACAAAATTGGTCCCTTGAAGAACTTTGCAAAATCAGCATATTTAGTCCTTGAAGTTTCCAAAGTTACAACATTGGTCCTTATTAAATCCTAAATCCTATTATCTAAACCGGATCCAAAAGTCATACCAACCCAAAAATAAAACCCACAGCCCACTAAGCCTAAAATCCACCACACCTTATAATTAAATACAGGGTCAAATGAAATAAGCCAAACCCCAAAACACTATTCATTATCCCTAACCTTCCACTTTGCCCGCCTAATCACCCATAACACCTTCCCTGTCACTATCCTTCTTTCCACGTCACCACCACAGTCCAAAACCTTCACATGGTGTTGTTTCCCCCCCCCCCTCTTTGCCACCTCATCGATCCAAGGACAAAGATTTGATCTACGGCCAAAATTTTGAGTTATGGGCACCAAGTAACCATCCAAGGGCTGTGAAGAAAGCACAAGTAGCACAGAAGGATTCCACTCACAAAGAAAGCACAAGTGCAGAGGCAACCCTAGTTCCCTTTTAGTATAAATAGTTAGCTTTTGCTACAGTAGAAATTAGGTTTTATTTAGCTTAATTTTTAAGGTATTGTAACTTTTGAGCTTATTTTTGTTTCAGTATTGTAATTCTAAATTTGTTTTATTATAATTTCAATTTCAGTTTCATTATTCAAGAAAATCCAAAAAAATATTGTTTTTAGCTTACTGCTTATCAACTGCTTATTTGCTTATGTAATCTACTTATTTTCCTTTTAAATGTTTTTAAGTGCTTGTTTCTAGGTCTAGTTGCTTTATGATTGTTAGGTTCAGTTTTACCCTTAGATACCTTAAAAAAGCCAAAACAGCTTAATAGGTTAGTAGCTTATTTAAGTGCTTATTTCAGTTTGAGTATTGCTTATTAGGGTCAAATGTATCTAGTAAATCAGTGTTGACTCAGATTCTAGCTTAAAATTGGTTCAGGTTAGTTAAATCTTGAAACAGCCTTTGCATAAAGGGCTGTTGGGCATTAGGCTTATTTTGGGTCAAATACCCTCACTACTGTTCATTTGCCTATTGAGAAGTTTTGGTTGAGCTTATGGGAGTCTATGTAAGCTGTTTTTAGTATGCCTTGAGTTCTTTTGAGCCTTTTGCAGCCTATGTGTAGAATAGTGGAAAAACTTGATCTCAACTGCTCATTTAAGCTCTCTAATAAGCTGAGCTTGTTTTGTCCTACTTTTGGCATTTTTTTTGAGTTCACTATAGTTGTTATGGTAGAAATTCTGAGTTTCATTTCATTTCATTGAGTTTTGCATGTTCTGAGGTCTAAAAACCCATATCTGCACATCAGTACAATAACAGACTGCATTTCTTAATTTTTCCCCATTGTAGCTTTTTTTTAGATTTTTAATTTTCTCAAATTAAGTTGGTATAAGCTCAAACTTGGTACATTTGGACTTGGCTTGGTAATCTAGCTGTTAGTATTTTTCTTAGATTTTTAGAATTTTTCTTTCACAACTTTTTAAGAGCTTAAAAAACCCCTTTTTGCCCTGCTCTTTATTGAATCAGCAGACCACATAACCTTTTTGGCTTATTTTGAGCTTGTTAAAGCTTATCTCTGGTATTTATGGCTTATTGTGATTTTGTTTTTAGTTCTTAGTTATATTTTAGCTTATTCTCATGCCCCTAGCTTATTAGTAGCTTATTTACCACCTTTTCAGTTTTAGAAAATGCTTATTATCATTAGCTTTTTGAGTTTTAAAAAGAAAAACAAAAAAATAAAATAATCTTGCAAAAAGCCATTGCTGGGATTCGAACCCCAGACCTTTAGCTCACACACACACTCAGTCTTACCATTGCATCCTTGGGATTTTTTTCATTAAGATCATGCAACATTAAATCCTTAACCCTTGTTCCTTTTTGCTTAATCCGTACCTTATTGCTTATTCCCAGCTTATTTAAATAAGCTGGGACCTTTTTGTTATTTTTCTTAGCTTTAGTTAACCTTAAAGTATTTTCCCAAAAATTTTCAGAATTTTCTCTTGTCATTTAGTATTTTTAATTATTTTTTTTCTTTAAATTAGTTTTTAATTCATATTTAATTATTTAAAAGTCAAAAAAATATAATTCTTTTTTTTCAAAATTTTCTTTTTTAATTTAGGTCTTAGGAAAATTAAATTTGCGTCCGTAGGATTAATGTTTAAAGATTTTTACGTTTAAGCTTGTTTCCCGATTTTAATTCACGTTTTCTTGATTTTTGTTTTCCTAGACTCGTAATCAAAAGTAAAAATCCATATTTCAAGCATTTTAATACCAAACCAAAAACAATATCCTCAATTTTACGCCTCGTTGGGACTATGACCCGGGTATTCACTTATCCGGTTATTTATTTATTGATTTGCGCGTTAAGTGTTGCTCGTTGACTTTTCTTCGTGAAAGGTTGACTTGTGACGTGTTTGACAAACAAACCAATCAGTAACCTTGCCCCCGAGTAGGAGATTGCCGGTCTCTTTATTCATCTCAAATAAAGTACTTTTGGTCACGTCACTGTAACACAAAAGGGGTCGTCACACCCAATAGATCTATTTACCGTATTCGCGCTCACCCGTAAGTGATTAGAGGTTCATGATGGGAGGTCTTTTAGGCAACAGGTAACTTAGTCAATATCAATCAGGAAAGCATACAGAAAAATACTTATGTTCGTTTTTGTTTTGTAGCATGTATCTCCCCACAAATTTGGAAAACGTATAAAAAGTGGGACTATGAACTCACCTTAGCAATCTGGATGGAAAACAAAATCAAATAAAGTTGATAAACGTTTCCGGCACGCAACCTGGTTCGTTATGCCAAATTTCAGTAATCGTTTTCAGATAAATATAAGTTCAAATGTTCGTTTCGTAACGTTTTTGGTTGATGATTAAATGTTAAAATGAGACAAAATGAAGTCTCTTCAAAAGTTGGATAAGATTTTATCTTATTGTTCGTTTTTATGTTTCCGTTCGTTTGTTTGTTCGTTAAATATATCTTGTTCGTTTGTTATCGAAATAAACGTATCACGTTTACTAATTTCTATTAGATCGGAAATAATAATAATGATAATAATATTAATAATTATATAATGTTATGTTTTTGCCCTTAAAGTTTCATATATTGACAGTTTATACCCTTGAACTTTTAGAAAATGACAACTTTTACCCCTCAACTTGGTCAAAAATGACACTTTCTACCCCTGAGTTGCATGTCGACATCAAATTGAATCCAAGTTATAAAAACTAGTTAGAGTTGTGGCAAAAATAATCCTCAAAGCTTTTTAGTTATTACACTCGTGGTCCTTATTTTATAAAAACATGTTCTAAAAATTTCGGGAAAGGCAAGACTCGTTAGGGTCCTTTTATGAAAGTCATAATAAATTTCCAAATAGCTTATTCATGGTTTACGGCTTATTATTTGAGCTTATTAGCTCGCAAAACTTAAAATGGTGCGTATGAAATCAGTGGCGAAGGACGAGTTTTGGACTCGAGTATCTTCGTGAAAAATAGAGCTTTTTGCGAGCTTTCTTTTCTTATGTATAGCTAGCTGGGTGATTTCATTATTGGTCAAGTTTCATAATTTTTGAAAGTCGTTTGAGGGTTGAAATAATTTCTCAAAGTCAGTCGAGTGGAACACAAATTTTGATAAAACTGGAAAATTGATTTTTGGTTCTAGCGATAGGGTGTATTTTGAGACTCGATAACTTTATATCCGTTTAACCTTTTTACATTTTTCTTTCTCCTAAAATTAATCAGCTAGGTGATCTTTAATATGGCAAAAATTTGGAATCTTTAGAGATTGTTTAGGGGTCGAAAACTAGGTCCAAAGTGGACGAGTTGGAATGGTTACTTGACAGAAAAGAATAGGGAATTGTTGGATTTTTAGTCTAGCGATAAAGCAGACTTAGGTCTTGAATAACTTTACAACCGTTCAGTCTTTTTCCGTTGTTCTTCTTTCTAAAATTAGTTAGCTATGTGATCTTTAGGTTTGACAAATTTCAGATTTTATGAAGATCATTTGGTGGTCGAAAAATATGTTCAAAGTCAGCGGGTTGGGACTGTTTTCTCGATATGGACCAGAAAGGAAAAACCGATTGGGTTTTTGGTTTTTAAATGTTATAGCTAGTTTTTAACGTATACTAACATGATCTTAATCATGTTTAATCCATCTTTAACATATTTTATAGATTCTTGATTTGTTTTGACAAAAATTCATATATATAGGGTACGTTAGGTTTGTTCGAACAAGAAAGAAAATAAAAGATGAATTAGTTTTTGATCATAGCTTTGATTAGAGATTACTAAATGATGTTTTTAGAGATATCTAAAGTATATAAACTGAATGAAAAAGAGTTGGATTCACTTACTTGATTTTTGGTTCGATCACTAGGGTTTATGGACAAATTGGATTTTAGTGAATGAAGGCCAAGGTTTCTTCTCTTCTAGGCTTCCTAGGGTTTTTGTTTAGCTTATATTTGGGTTGTTAATCAGTAGGGAGTGGAGATGAAGTTGTTTTGATGTGTTTGAATGGTATGGGATGAAGAAGATGGGACTTGTGGGTCGTTATATATATATAGGAAGGGAAGTTTAGGGTTTTCAAGGCTTATGTTACATTGTTATCTAGGAGGGGACATGTGGAGGTGGTCTTAGAAAGGATTGATGGAGAGGAGGTTGGCGTGGTGTTATAGGAGGGGGAATGATGTGCTTACATCAAAACCAAGTATTCTAACTACTAGAGGGACATGTGATGTGGAGTATTTTGGACAATGGAAGGTACTTTGTGGTATACATGTGGTTTAGGGAAAAATAATAAGACTTAGGTCGAACAGCATCAAGGAGAGGTACCTTGGGATATAGTGAGTTGTTCTTTAGGTTTAGGGATGTAACTAAGTTGGTTTAAGGCTTAGGTTTAAGGGTTTGTTTGTTTAGGAGAAATAATTTAGGGTTTTCTATTTAATAAGTAAATCGAATTGTATGGGAAATGAAAAGGAAAATGGGTTGTGCTTTGAGGAGTTGTACCATGGGTTCAATAGGGTTGTACTAAGGGTTTAGAGATATAGAAAAATCCATTTTTATTGTTTGATTAATTTATATAATTTATATGCTAAGTTTATTAGGTTTAAATGTTTATAAATGAGATTTTTGGTTTTTGTGCATTAGGTACTTGTACATTAGGTTTAGAGACTTGTACTAATATTTAGTGAGTTTAGGAAAATTTATTTTTAATGCTTGTGTATGAAAACTTGTAAATTGTGCTTTAAAATAAATACATTTAGGGTTTTAATAGGGTTTTTATTAATATTTAACTTTTATGCATAAATGACTTGTACCTTGGCTTGAGAAACTTGTACACTTATATTTTGTAAAAATCTCATATAAATAAATTAAGATTTGTGAATTTAGTACATAAAATTATAGTTGAATGAAATTAGGGTTTCATTGGGAGTTAAAGAGGATTTAGGGTTTTTGGTGCTTTGGTAACTTGTACATTTGTCCAAATGAGTTGTACTTTTGTGTTTTAGGGTTTAATTATTCATGTTTGTTGTTATGATGATTTTAGGGTTTCATGGAAACTCTAAATAGATAAGGAATGTTTTGTTTGTACGTTCGTTAACGAATTATCGTAAAATGGCAAATGGTATATTGTAATGTTTCATATGGATATGTTTATATAAATAAACATTAAGTACGTTAGGTTGGTCTGCGTGGGAGCACGTTTATCGAGGATGTGAGTTACGTCACATGAGATAGTAGTTACAATAAGATAAATAAATAAAAAAATTATACGTGGAAAAAGGATAATTATTCTGTAAAGTGGTTTATTTAAATGTGAAATTTTACGAATGGTTACAGTATCCCCCCGTTGAGGGAATCTCGTCCCGAGATTCAGTCTGTGTTGGTTGAGATGTTGGAAAAAGTGAAGGATAGGGAGAGTTAGGCTTAGATTTCTAACCTATTCAGATAGTGAATGTGAGAATGGGAAATCGTACATCGATTTGGTTGGTGATGTGAGTTTGATATGCTTAAAATGCCTAAAGTTTAATAATAATATTATATATAATATTATCTTTTTCTTATGTCCTATAAATCTAATAATTATTAGATATAAGTTAGTTGGCCCATGCCCGATTTTTGGGTTGGGTCCATTAGGTTTCCAGGTATATTGCTTTATAAATACTTGACGAATAAACATTATAGCCTTCGGGGTTTTAAAGTTTTAATGTTTAACATGGTATCATGAGCAGGTTTGATGCCGAGACCTAATCGGCCGCCATAAACCGCTGCCTCTATGCTACCCCGTCATACCTTAACCACCACGTATTATCCTTTTATTATTTTCGGTGGACCACAGGAAGCAAAATTCTCAGCCGTCACTTTTGTTTTGTTATTTGAAGAATACAAGCAAAAAATCGCAGCCACCACTTTTCTTTTAATGGAAGAATGGAACACATGGACTTTGATTGGTATATTTTAATTTATTTTGTTTGGAAGCTAGCGTTGATTGTTGCGATTGAAGTGCGGTTTGCCGATGAACTCCTTGGCTAGTTTTATTTTTTGTTTTATCGTTGAAAAACTAAATTATAGTTATTTAATTGTTTGTTTTTTATGTCGAATCCAAGGTATTAATTCCCGAGACGACTTTTGTTGGTGTCGAATCTAGGGTTCTTATTCCCGAGACGACTTTTGTTGGTGTCGAATCTAGGGTTCTTATTCCCAAGATGACTTTTGTTGGTGTCGAATCTAGGGTTCTTATTCCCAAGACGACTGTTTGGGATACTTTGGTTTATCCTTCGGATACTTTGGTTATCCGTAAACAAAAATTAGCTTTTTACTTTGGTTTATTGTTTTATTTTGCTTTATTAGTTTTCTTCTTCAGTCCGAGCTTTCGCGATTTCGCCGCTCGGACTGCGGGGGAGTGTTAGGGGATAAGGATAAGCCCAAGCCCGGTTTGTGGGTTAAGGGTATTAGGGTTTCACTATTATAAATAGTGGATGATTAATAAAGATTAACCTACGGGGTTTTCAATATAGTCTAACATGGTATCAGAGCGGGTCTAATCCTCAGACCTAGGTGGCTAAGTTGAGCCGCCTCCCCTTGGCCGCCCCGTCAAACCCTATCCCACAGTCTTCAAAAAATTTGCCGTCACTTTCACCATCCAATTTTTTGCCGTAGCCTTTCATTAATCCCAATCACCATTGTGTTTATTGAATTGAAACTACACGTTGCATATATTCCTTGTTATACCAAAAAGTCAAAAGCAAATATTCACCTAGTTCAGAGAAGAAAAGAAGGGAACGCAACTGGTCCTCAAATACATGAAAAGAGCCCACACTCGTTTTTCTGATCTTGGACCTGAGCGGTATTTTGGGACAGGTGAAGTTGGAAGAAGGGATTAATTTTTTCTATTAGTAATAGTATTAAAAAAAATAATTGTTTTTTATTTTGATTTTAATGATACTTTGGTTACCAGTCAACTTAGTTGACCGTTGGTACCAGTCCCTAAAGTCGACCGATGGTACGGTTTTGTTACCAGTCGACTTAGCCGACCGTTGGTACCAGTCGACTATTACAGTCCGAGCTTTCGTGATTTACTATTACAGTCCGAGCTTTCGTGATTTCGCCGCTCGGACTGCGGGGGAGTATTAGATATAAGTTAGTTGGCCCAAGCCCGATTTGTGGGTTGGGTCCATTAGGTTTCCAGGTATATTGCTTTATAAATACCTGACGAATAAACATTATAGCCTACGGGGTTTTAAAGTTTTAATGTTTAACAATAATATCGTCTTACTGCTAGTCCTTATTTATATCCTTAACCTAAACGGGTCATCTAGGAATTTTCCTTCGATACTTAAGGGAACGTAATTTTGTCAGTCTTATTCCTACTAGATGAACTAAATTTGAATGTTTTGCCACCTAATAAATCCAAGGGCTATGAATATTATTGTGCAACGGTCAGATTCTTAACTCCTATGAATAGTAAAATAACGGCTATGAAGAGTAATTTTTAACGGTCGAGTAACGGCTAGTTTTCTCCTTTAAATACCCCATTTTTAATCCTCATTCTTTCACCACTAAATTCTCTCATAAAAACCTCAAAATGCCGCACCTATTTACAATCTTAGCAATCGTTCATGTCGTTCTCGGAATTATCTATTTGACGTATGTTCCTAAGGAAGATTACGAGTTCATGGTTTATGTTGTTGCGGCTCTTATGCCATTCGGGCTCCTTGCCATTGGTGTTGACAAATTATGGGGGTAATGATCTTTTGCTATTTCTATATAATCCTTAATAAAACTTATTTGTTTTCATGCTTAAGGTCTAGGTTTGGTCTCGTGCCTAATGTTTCGTTGGTATCCATTACACAGGGTCATCAAAATGATTCATCCAGTGATTACTCTCGCTATCGTGGTGTTGATGGGAGTCTTTGTTGCTATGGCGGGTCAACCTTTTAGTGATTCTCTACCCTACCTTGGAGTCATTGTAATACTAGTACTTCCGATGCTAGTTATCTCGCTATGTATGAATTTTCATGGGTTCTAAATAAATTTGTAATATCTATGTCTTCCATAAAGTCTTTGTGTGTTCCTAGGTAATCCTTAGTGAAATAAAACTTATGTACTCCTTGTAATATTAGCACTTCCGTTGCTAACTATGTCACTATGTATTAACTTCCGTGGTTTCTAATAAAATTATTTGGGTTTGCTATAAGTCTTTATGAGCTCTTAGGGTTTTTCTATCCATAATTCTTGTCAATTTCCTATCTTAGAGGTAATGGGTAGTAGATGTAGACTTCTATTGTATTAAATCAAAGTAATAGTTTATAAATGATTTGTTTTGTTTCAATATTTTGCTTTTGAATAAAAATTGTTATTAGAAAATCTGAAAAGATAACTGTTCCATTTATTACATGATTCTTCCTAAATTATACATAGTTGATCAGGCTATGTATATTTGAGGACCAAATGATGTGATGTTTGGCTCAGTTATTGTGGTATTTATTCTTTTTCAAAAAGCTTTAGATGGTGTTCAACATGTTAATTTTGTAAAATATCTTCATAATTATTTTTCAAGGAGATAAGAAATTTTTTATACCACACTACAGTGATGGGTTAGGTATTTCCTGGGGTATTAATGGGATATCCTCGAAATAAATCTTAGGGTTCGGCTAAAGATCCTACAAGGTAGTGATAGTCTATTGTTCCGTCAGAAATAATATTCACCAAATTTCCTAATGGTATACTAGTGTTTTGCTAGGTACTAACTATGAACAGGGTAAGGAGGAATAGAATAGATATTGAAACTAAACACAGATTGTGATTATTACGGAAATATTAGAAGATAGAGATTTCATACGGTAGAAAAGTATTTTATTACACTTAGATTACATCCATCGTAACTAAGGTAAGACACAGAAGGAGTTACAACTTAGAGAGTTCTAAACCTCAATTTATTTATCTACTACAGCGATTTATCTTTTGCTTAAACATAGGTGTCATCCTTGGACTTTGTTGGGATCTTAATGTGTTTTCATTCTTCTGCACTAGTCTTGGATTTCCAATTGGGATTGTAGTTTGGGCACTGATTTTTGTAATGTCCTTTTCCACCACATCCGTGGCACATTACTACCGATGTTCTTTCCTTTTTGGCTTTGCAGACTTTTGTCGGGTGTCCTATTCCCTGGCATCTCCAACACTTAACAGAACAATCTCCACTGTGATGCAACTTACATCGTTGACATACAGGTTGTTTTCCAAGATAACCAGCTTTGTTAGCAGGCGTGGCGATGCAGTTTCTACCAACTTCCTGCCTACAAATTTGTTGGCGATGGTAGTTGCTACGATCTTGAAGATGCTTGTGATGGCAGGCGGGGTTATTTGTGTATTTGCAGTAGGTGGGGATGATGGTTTTTCTCTCATTGTGTTTTCGCTTTTGGTTATTTTTCTTAATTCCTAGGGCACGGGTGATGGTAGGTTTAGTCATTCTTTCTGGGCCTTTATTATGTACTGGTCTACAACCCGTAAAACTTTTAGGGGTATGATTACAAGACACAGTCATCTTCTTTTCTCCTGTTGCCATATTATTGCTTCCTAAATGGGCTGTTGTAGTCACTTCGAGCACTGCTGTAATGAGGTTGATCACCAACTTTTAGATAACTTCAGGAGTCATTGGCGTGGTTAATAAGGTATTTGTATTTTTCATGCTGACTTTCTTCTGTTAATATTACAAGAAATATGAATTTTAGATTTCCCGTAATGACCATGTTTGAATAATAAGGAAATTACATATCATTCCCAACGATTGGTCATGATGCGAAGTTATTTCCAATTGAGAATCAATAAATCACGATATGTCTGGTTAATATCGTAGATAAATGATTAACTCTTGGTATAAAACTGCTAAGGAATAAACTAATTCACTTGAAATTCAGTAACTTTCTCTTCATTCATCAAGTTTTCTTCCGAAATTTACCTTAGGGAATTCTATGGTTATAGCCTAGTTATGGTAGGTATAATAATCTTAGGTAACGTCATGATAGGTATGGATGGAAATAACATGATATTAATAGCTTGATTGATTGTTTTTGCAAAACAATTAATACAAGGTCTTTTATTAATACTGCATGTAGTAGGTTAAGGATTTTTTTTTTGTTTCTAACATAAGGTTTTAGTCCTTTGGTGATAATAATGGTCCTAGTTTTCTGTTACTTACTGTGCTATAAGTTGGTAGGTTGACTAGGTTTGGAGGAAAGGGTAAGTGACACTTATTGTGTTGTAGGTATGGTTTGATTTAAATGAAGCCATTTGTCTTATTAAATAGTAAACAAATGGTAGAATTTTATATGAGGTCATGGAAAGTCATTACATATATGCATAGCATTTTTGTAAGACACAATAGAAAGAATTTATCCTCAACATAAATATATAACAAAAGGAGGTTGTTATAGATTTATTGATTGATTACAAACTGTAGGATATTCACTAACACATAAACACAAGATTGGGACTAGTATGGATCGAATAGAAGAGAGTTTAGAGAGAGAAAGTGGGAGCCTTTTAGTGAGAGAAAGTAACTTGTAATCTACTAGCTTGAAAGGTCCAACCCTTCCCAAGTGTGGGAAGGGGTATTTATACTACATACATATTGTGCCCCTAGCGGGCTGTGGAGCGAGCTGACAGTGGGTAAAGACCCGACCCACTCCACAATACTAATAAGGACTAAACTACTAATAATAATACAAATAATCCTATGAGCTATGATGTGCTAATAAGTACTCGGGGTGACCGAGTCTTCAACTGAATATTTATATTCCTAACAATCTCCCCCTAAGGGAGGTCACCCCGGAAGTAATGTTCTGAATTCTAGCACTTCATCCTTGGATCTTGACTTCATAGCTCGTAAACATCGATCCTTCAATATCATAGATCCTTGTGCATACAGCAGTGAACTTTTGATGACTTTTCCTTTGTCTTGAATGACTCTGAGTATTCTTTGAAAATATCATCCAACATGTATCATCAAGCCATCTTTCAGTAGTATGTCTCCACGTGATGTGATAATTTTAGAGCCGACATGCTCACACTATTTGGTGTTATGATCTTCAGCATCAGAGTTTTCAGAAGCTGTGTTAAAGGTCTTTAGGGGTTTATCATGACTTCTTTGATTAAGATGATGATGTAGTGTGAACATGTGGTAGAGGATTGGCATCTTTTCTGCAACCAGCTACAACTGCAACCAGCTACAGCATTCAACAGCTACAACCACCAGAAGTTCCTGCATACGATAGTTAGCAACAAATCGACCGGTACTTACAGGTTTGGACTTCGAGATTGTTAACAGCATAGTGTGAAAACTCTCTCTAATCCTTACCAGGACCGTTCCTAATCGAAAACCCACAGAGGGCTTTTTAAGATCGTACCGTAGTATATCAACGATTAGGTGAGTCGCTGGAGATCACTCCACGACTGTAGACCGTTTGGAACCGTCGTAATCACTAAGCGTAATCCACAGGGAATTACCGAAGTGACCTGCTTTCAGGGCTGTTTGATGTTGACCCTGGCAGGAATTTCCATTCAATCATTGAGAATTATATTCGTAACTTCTCTCATAAATGTTCTGGCAGATTGCTAAGATCTGCGTAGGACTCTTAAGTTTACAACTGGTGTCATTAATGTTGACCAACCAGTGTAGAAGTAGCATGTGTTCCTATGAGATCTTATTTTGCATCTCGTGGCTCTAGACTCGATAGTGCGTTTTGATTTAGTGAGCGGAGGCTGGAGAGGACTGCCACCTTTTCAATATCATCTAACTCGGAGTGAGAGAGACGATAAAAATGTATTGAACTCCGTGACAAATGAAACAAGATTCCTTTGAGGGACCTTGAGTGGCTAGGGAGGGTTGTGCAGCGTATCACTGGGTCCATGATACTTTGTCTTCAATGCCAGCAATCATCTAAGTGATTCTGACAGCATATGAATTGACCCGGTTTCTGCCTAAAGTGTAAGGAGGGCTTCTTTCTTTTCACCCTTTACCTTTACATTTCTTTTTCATTCTTCAACCCCTTCAGTGCATACCGAGACTTCATAACTAGCACCTTGTTGGGTTTGTTCCAGTACTAGCTCCATCTCAGTCGGCACTTTTCCCTTATCCACTTTTCTCCTTTTTAATCATACCTAAGGACTTCTACACTAACTAGTGGATTGTCCCTGGGTAGATCCCTCCGGCTCTGGCGGGATCGTGGGAACTTGAGCCTAACCTAACCATCCTTATAACTCCATACATTCATAAAAATGGTCGGTCTTTGGTGTACTTCCACGATTGCCATAAACCAAATCTTTGAAAAATCTCTCAAAGTGTTCATGATTAAGAAACACATTTTACTGACACTTTGAGAGTTTTGAATTTTTCAAATGCTCCCCCTCAACATGTGCTCGAGTGATTGTTTTATAAATTAGTACATGTTAGGTAGAGCTCGCACTTTTGAATTGATCAACTTTCAGTGAACTTGACCGATTCGAGACACGTTTACATCACTGGCTAGGCCAGCTTGAAATTATTACCCGGCCTGGTCAAGTCCACAGAAACTTTCTCGAAACGGTACACTCTACTCAGATACGTCTTTTTCGAGACACGTTTACATCACTGGTTAGACCAGCTTGAAATTATTACCCGGCCAAGACGCATCCTTTCGATTGATGACAGTTCAAGTTTCGTCAATTCATTTGTTATGTCTGAGCCACACTTGCATGAGATGCCCAATCCTTTATGTTTTGTTAAAAACCATTTGCTCCCCCTCAATATGTGCATCGATATATGAAAGAGTTTAGCACATATGGGAGAGCTTGCTTTTATGTCCAAAACATTTTGCTCCCCCTCAATATGTGCATTGATATACAAAGCAGTTTAGCACATACGGGAGAGTTTACTTTAATTTCCAAATCATCACATTTTATCAGATTTCATATTTAAATCACATTCTCTCCCCCGATCAAAAATTTCAAACCATTTGAGATTTGTGATCCCAATTGATTTAAATAAGTTTAGAAATTTTGGGAGAAAATGTGGTCTGGTTTAAATGTATTCTGATTTCGGAGCATACTATGCTCCCCCTTAAGCGAAGAGGGAGATTCACTTGTTAATATACACAGATCACACATAGAGTATTACAAGATCAGTGGAAAGTACATCATATAATTACATGTGTCAAAAAAAAAAAAAAAAAAAAAAAAAAAGAGAACAACACTACAAAGAACACTTATGGAGAGAATTAGCTCATGTCGTTCTTTCCAACAGTCTGTAATCTCCTTCACGAACTCTACCACCAACGAAGCTTTCCAGGTTGCGAAAGATCCTTCTTGTTTTCAGCCTTCGCTCTATGGCTCTCATAAACTCTTTACTCCTCTGTACATCCAGATCAGTCCAGAATTGAGTGTTCAATTGTGGGTTGTGAGGATTGATCTTGACGTCTTTAACCCTGAAATCCAGTGCTTCATCGATCATTCTCAGAGTTCCATCGCTGAATTTATGAATCTCACTGAATTGCATCATCATAGGAGTTCCATGTTGGTCAGTGAACTTGACGGCTCTTGGAGATTCGATCACTTTGAAGTCGCGAATGTACTCGAGACCCTTACGTTCCCAATTCGGCTTGGTGAGATTGAGTTTGGTCTGGTAGCTCTCAATCCCTAGTTGAAAATCACTTACCCTTTGCCTGATGACAAGACCCCGGATCCATAAGTTGACAGCAGCAGAAAGAGCCTTCTTGTCACGAGGAGGAAGATGATCCAGGTGCCCTTGAAGATTCAGAAGGAAGAGATCCTCGAAGTCACTTGGAGATAGATATTTGAAGTCGCTTTCAGCAATAATATACTCCTTCTGATCAGCACGACGAAGCACTATCCTTTTTAGATACTCATACCCATACATTGGGTGAATTTCAACTTTGATAACACTCAAGATTCGTAGATGTGAGCGTATACCCTGACGACTACCCTCTCCTGCGTGCCGTTCAATGTAGAATCGTTTCTTGTGGAACCACCAATGTGTGATCCCATAAGATGCAGTTATTTCAAACTTGTATTCTTCATTTGACCATAACTGATCAGGCACCATTTGTTCTAGCCCAATATCAGGGTAGTGAGCCGCCTTCATCTTGGTAATGGATAATGCCTGTCTGTCACCATTATTCCTGAAACGGAGATAATCCAGATCGTTGTTGAAGAAGAGATCAGCTTGAATGTTAACCTGACCTGGTGGACCATCAAAGGGAAGAGGTCGGTTGACGTTGTAGGAAAGGATTCGGTCATCAACTTGATCAGTAAAGAGTCTGTGACATTCTTCCATTTGGTATTGAAGATGATGCACATCAGGATGAAACACTTTGACTATTTCATACGCAGGACCTTCCAGATCGTGAGGAGTGAGATTTGTGATGCCTTTCTTCTTACAGAACCAAGTAATAAATGCCCCCATGTCATTAGTTTTTGCCAGCAATGAGTTCTCAGGAGGTGGGTTGTGTTGCGATGCAATAGCAGCTGCCCAATTGTTTTCAGGAACACTTGTGTCTGATGATGGGATAGACCAATCTGGTTCAGGAATTGGTTCTCGATCTTCCTCAGGTACGGGTTTCAACCAAGTTTCCATGTCTTCCCTGGTGGGGCGCTTTCTAGTGGAGTCTGAGTTATCAGGTGTATCTGTGCGTAAGAATTCCAACCACTATTTTTGATTAGGGTCAACTTTTGGGATATTGGTGTTAGCTGTGTCTTCTTCATCATTAGTTTGAGAGGTCAGATCTTCTACAACCGATTCCTCATTCATGACAAAGTCCTCAGGAACTGGTGAGAATGAGGGCTTAAATTGGGTATCAACAGTTGTCCACGCAAGAGATCCAGCCTTTGAAACTCTCTTAGATGTGCTTGGGCCAGACGAGGTAGTGGCTTGGTCTTTTCCACCAGAAGATGCAGTGGGGTGATGATGAGATTGAGCTTGGGTGGACCCTGAAGCTCTTGAAAACCCTGCTGCTCCAGAGCTACCATCTGGTGGAGGAGGTGGAGGAGGATGAGGTGGAGAGCCAGGAGGTGTACGGGGTTTATCTTGTCTCCTTTTCTTCCTCTTCAGTTGTTCTTTCAGTTCAGCCATGAGGTAATCCTGATTATCAAGATCCATCGATTTTTCCAAGGCTTCGTATAGCCTTTGATGATCATCATGGCCTTGAAACTGACCACATTCAAACATTCTGTCGTAGAGAATTGATTTCATATCAGTTGTAGGAAGATCTCTGAATCGTGTTTTCATAGGAGCTTCCATTGCACATTTGACCGCCTCTTCTACATGAGCATCAACAGCAACTATGACCTTTTGTTCAATATCAAGCTTTTCCAACTTCAACAATCTCTGCTCATAACTTTTCATCTTTTGTGTCATGTCGTCAAGGAGCTTTGAGGCTATTGTTAGCTGTGATGCTACGTCTGATGGTGGTTCTGGAAGTACAGTTGTGGTTGCGGTTGCTTCGGGTGAGGGAATTTCTATGACAGGTGCTGGTGTAGGGACTGGAGCTGTCATGAGTCTAATGCCCGACGAGTCTTGTTCAATGTGCACCGACACCATTGACTCAACTTCTTTGTCATCCTGTGGTTTTTCAGTCTCTGTAGCGTTGTCGTTGGCTTTATCCATGAGGAATTGATCACCATAGCTGAAGTCTGTTTCAAGATTTTTCAACGAGGACAGGGTGCCCGTAGACTCCGCTGGTTCATTAAGGTGAGACTGCTCATCATTTTTCATTTTCAGATTCTCATGGACACCAGGGTACGCTGAAGCCACAAATTCTTCATGTTGCAGTTCCTGTGGGGGTTCTGTGGTGGTCTTTGTTTCCTGGACTTGAGTTTCATCAACAGTGTTTTCAGGCTCAGCTTCTTTATGATCTTGATCTTGTGGGATATCCTTTTGGTCTTGTGGATTCTCTATTTCAGTATGTGTGACCTCCATCTCAACATCCTTCTCCCTGGTCAAATTCTCATCGCTTTCCGTATCACTGGAATCTAGTTCAACTTCTAAACTCGGTGATTCCTCCTGTGCTCCCTCAGAGAGGTCAAGAGCTTTGGATGATTCCGGACCACGTTTTCTTAGAATGGACTTAGTTGTTGTCTTGGGTGCAGGAGATGAGATGGTAAGAAGAGTTTGTACAGCTTGTTCTGCTGTAGCAACTCCTTTTCCCTTGCCCTCAACTGCAGGCAACGGTTCGCCACTTCCTGCATCAGGTTCTCTAAGGAAAACACCTTTTGAGGCATGCCTTGTTGACTCAACATGTTCTTTAGCACTGAACTCCAAGGCTTGTTGTAGATCAAGATCTACTTCATCTCTTAGAACTAGTTCAGGTATCACCACATTTTCATCACCAACTTGACTTATTGTCTTGGTACTCTTTGATCCCATCTTCTTGATTGATGCCTTCCTTTTGATTTTCTTAGCTTTCTTAGGGGCCTCAACTTCAGTGGGTGCATCCTTTCTTTTCTTTGTTTTAGATTTTGATTGGCTTTGCTTGATGGATTTCTGGGTTTCTGGTTCAGGGGTTTCAGCTTCACCCCTTAACTTGTCTGAAAGAGCCTTTTGATAATTTTCAACTTTACTCAGATAATCCTCATAATAGGAAGCTTTTCGAATATCATCAGATAGAAGAGACTCAGGAATAAGCATTCCAAAGACTTCTTGTTTGGTTCCTTTAGCAGTCCACTTGAGATTACCCAGAACATGTTCATTGGCAGGGAGATGGAGAGGAGAGCCAGTTCTTGGATGAAACTTGTGACGAGAGTACAGATGATGAATAATCATTTTAGTGAATCGGATGCTTGGAATTATCGACTTTCTGACTGGTTTCTTGTTGATCAGAGCTGCTTCCAGCTTTACTTTGTCTTCCAGGAAATTGTGAATGGATTGGTAAACTCTTCCCAAATCCTCTCAGCGAAATCAATGTTCGCACGTTTTACAACCCCCCACAGAATTTGAAGCACAGGAGCCCTGACTTTATCAAACCCTGAGGTCTTCCCGGTAAGAAATAGGTTGATGATAGTGATAATTGCTCTCCATGGTTGATACATATCTTGGGTGACTACTGATGACAGCATGTTAACATGTGTGGGATAGCCTAGGTTATTCACAAAGTAGATAAGGGCCTCGGATGAAGGTGGTTGTGTAAAGGGTTTATCCTTGATGAAAGGTGTGATTTGAAGTGCCTCTCTGAGGGTGTCTTTGGTCAGCTCAAACCATTGTTCGTCTAATTGACAACAGTAGTTTTTAGTGTCATTGTTGAGATTAATTGTATTCCAGAACTGCTGAATGTATATTGACGGTATGGATGCACAGGCTGTGAATGCTCTGAAGAAAGTGGTCTCCTTCAGTATATCAACTGCCATCTTGTAAATGGGACTAGGTTGAGGCTTTCCCATATCTATATAGCAGTTGCTCTTTCCAATAGGTACCCAGTTGTCAAATGGGAGAATTTGTTCGTCGGTACGAACTGGAGTTGGGACCTCCTGAGCTTGTTCAGAGGAAACATTGATCATCGTGTCTGCCATTAAAATCTGCATGTACACCCATATACACAAGAGAACCCACATACATATGCTTAGTTAGATATGAGCCAATGCCCGAGGTTAGTACACATCATATGATATCATAGATGACTACTGATGAACTCAAATAAGTACATTTTATTATCATCATTTATCCTATTTATTTGACTTGTTTTATTATATTATATATGAGAATTGATATGTTAATGTTTACTTTTGTAATTCTCAGGCAAAAACAAGTATTATGTGAAACTTGGCGATTTTGGACTAATTATGGAGCAAAACAAGCAAGATGTTAAGAGTCTACTGAAATGTACAAGATCAAGATCATTCTGCTCCAGATACACCGCAACATACTTCGTACATACGGCGCATCACTATCAAGATTTCACAAGTTACAATCCAAGACAGAAAAGGACATGCGCCGCATAAAGAAATGGAGTTACGCCGCATCTAAGGCGGTGTACGAATATTCCTGAATATATTAATCTTGGACCCCACGCGAAGTTAAGTCAATGCGCCGCATCTACTTATCCTATGCGCCGCATCTAACCCTCAGACAGAAACTATAAATACCCCAAGGCCAGACGAATTTCGTGTGGTTAGTACGAGACTTAGCTAAACTCAGAAGAGAAAGACAGCCGAATTCAGACGTATTAGCAGCACAAGACACACCCTAAACGAAGATACAAGAGCTGTAAGAAGGTCCTGCATGTATTAAATTCATTAAGTAGTTTTATTTTATTGTATTAGTACACTTTAATTCATCAGGATTGATGGGCCGATTCCATGTGACTACGGAAAATCATGGGCACCCCTTAAAATTGCTTTCCCATTAATTAAAGTTTATATGTTGATGTCTTTGGTGACTGTTATTAGTGCATTGATAACCTCTGTGTCTAGCTGAGCATTGCTTGGGTCGCCATGCCCCTTCCTCGCCTATCTATTCTAGCGTATACGAAACGTGGGCATCACAAATGCTCAATATTCTAGGATAGTGGGATAGACATAAGTGATCATTAAGGGTTTACTCGCCGATAAGATTAGAGCCAACAAGAAAGGGTTAATTATATACACTTCATATAAAACTAGCAATAAAACAAGTGACAAGCTACTTAATTATCAGGACAGGTCTTCTTATTATCTCAAGTATCTATCTGTGTACGTGTGTGCTAATCGCTGATTCGTGCTCATTAGTTTAGTTTTCTATTTAATCATAACCAAACCGTGCCAGTCTCTCAGGCTGAACCCCCTTGCGTTAGATTAGGTTGTATAGTTAACTTAAGATATTAAAATACTGATTAGAATAACTAGATAATACGTTCCACTCTTAGTGATCGACACTCTACTTACAATTATATTCATACTGACCGGGTACACTGCTCGTTAAAGTGTGTGTTTTATTGATAAGTCGGCTAAATATAAATTTAAAACTTGAGTAGGCATTAATACTGCTAAAACCACAACGACATCACGCGCGCACCAAGTCTTTGGCGCCGCTACCGTGGATATAAAAGAATTAGAGCAATACACACGCACATCAAGTTTTTGGCGCCGTTGCCGGGGAGTGAATTGTTATTATTCGTTAATTTGATTAGTATTTTAATTAGGTTTTTCTTTTTAATTTTTAGATTCTAACCACTAACCCTGTTATATATTAGATAAATTGCATTCATTGTATTCTTTGCATATTTTCTGTTTTTGTGTGTTTTTATTTTCTTTAATTTTTGTTTCTTTTCGTTTGTTTTTATTTTTGTTTTTCTTTTTTCTATTTTTTTTTTGCATTCTGCTATCGTTGTACTGTGCTAATACAAACGATACGGCGCATCTGTTTTAACAGATACGGCGTATTGCGTTTAATTTTTATAAAGTACAACGCGTTTAATAAATTCGAGTACGACGCATCTTTCCCCAAGATACGGCGTATTCTGTTTTTAATAAGAAATTTTTCTAAACCCTAACGCCATACGACGAATCTGTTTTAACAGATACGGCGTATTTTCTATTTAAATTAAAAAACAGCTTTTCGAATTATTAAACGAATATGACGCATCGATTTTTATCGATACGGCGCATCTTCTGAATCAAAAATCTTGTATTTTGAAACGTAACGAAAATACGGCGCATTAGCTTTTGTTAATACGACGTATTTAATTTTAATAAATATAATCGATTTTTGATAAATTAAACTGATACGGCGCATTCTAATTTATAAGCGGCGTATCAATTTTCTGAATAAAAGTCTGATTAAATTTTAACGATTATAAGATACGGCGTATCCAACTTTCTGGATACGGCGCATCATCTGCAGATATCAGTTATTTTTATATCCGTTTCTTAATTCATTAATTTCTCTTCTAGCGAACAAATCCTACTGACGATTTTACCTATGATGACAGGTTTTGCTATGGAAGACATGTCAGTGAACGGATATCTTGCTAAGGAACTTATGGATGATAAGCACAATGAAAAGTCCCGCACCAAAAAGCCGTTAATTCTGGAAAGTGATGAGGAGTGTGATAACTATGAAGTTAGCTTGAGCAAGTTCCCAGCATTAAGCATTACTAAAAGCTCAGAATTGGAAAAGGAACTCTTGCTTTCGGATTCATTCGAAGTGGAAGTTTTTGAAGATGTCAACTTCAATGTGCTCATGATTGATGCCGATTTATTCTCTTGGGAGACCCCTCTTGAAGCTACTTATAAGGAATTCAAACGCTTATGCAATATTGAAGATGGGATATTCTCTTATGATTTACTAATGAGCTACACTGAAGATGAATTGTTACTCTTATGGCCCATCATTGAATCTAAAGGATTAACTTGGACTACTATCGAAGAAAAAGATGGGAAATTCCAAATTGAATACATGAACTCAGCAAATGCAGTCAACAAATCGAGCAACAAAAGCTATGAAGTCCAACCTATACAAACTTCTTATATTCCTTATTCCGAATAGTATTGGGGATTAGATAAAAGCTATCTGGATAACGAAAGAATGTATGCTGAATCGGAGGTACTATTTCATGGAAAGTTGGTAAGGTTGATGGATATCTCTTTAGAAGAGTGGCTTGAACTTAAATATGGCGATCCCAAATTTGCTCCTATGAATGAAGTCAAACGGATTGTGACCTCATGGTTGACACGAAGCTTTAAAGAACAATTTAATGAGTTCATGGAGATAAGGAGGAAAATGATTGGTAATACTAGCTTTGACGTTAACCACGATCCTAACAATGTTGATTTTTCAAATTGGTTAGCTAGTAAGTTCAATAACCATAAGAGCATGGACCGAGCTACTAAAGATGTGTTATGGGTATATTGGATGAGAGGGGAAGATGAGGAAGTAGAGAGCAACAATGGATCGTCAGATGACAATTCAACAATCAAGGAAGGCATTGAAGAATTGTTCAGCATAGACATTGATGTGTTCAATTATGATACACCTTTGTGCGAACAGTTCAAAGAATTTAATTACCTTCTTCAAATCGACGCTGATGTGCTAACTGGAGATCTACCAAGGTTCAAAACTTATGATGAGTTCAAAAATACCTGGTACTACGAATGGAATGACCAAATACCATGGGTTTGGGATAAACCATGGGAATTTGAGCATATTAATCACACTTGTAAACCTTTCCATTTCAAGGATGGAAGTAGTGAATGGCCAACCTGTGATTATAAGAATGATGGAACATGTAATGGGGGAAGTATAATTGGAATGAAACGGGTTGGAAACGATGTATACTTTGAAGACGATGATTGGTATGAAAAAGTTGAAGACTGCCCACGTAAAGCAGAGGCTTTGCAAGAAAAAGGTAGAATCAACTACTTAAAAGAACTTAAGGGAGCATCGAATACTACTTTCTGGGAATGGGTGCATGGACAATTTGATGATTACACAAAGCTTAGTCGACGCTTGCAATGGGAATTAAAAAGAGAGTGGGATGAGATTCAAGATTATTATCAATCCTTTAACGTGGTAAATTATGATCCCTATGATAATAACGATGAATCGCAAGGAGAATTGATTGATGAACTTGATGACTATTTGAATAAGGATCCTTATTTCAAGTTTGTTGATAAAGACGAAGAAGAATTCATCAAAAGAAAATGTCGACTACTTGGAATCACTTATAATAACCCACCCATGATAATTTCTGAAAAAATTAAAGTCATCAAATACTCTTTGGGACCTGATGAGGAATATGTTGCGACGAAGACCAAAAAAATATATTAGATTAAGTTGTACGGAAGATAATGTTGCGGAGCTATACGGGAACATCTTTCGGATGAAAGAAGAAGGATGGCACGTAACAAGAACTAAATAAGGAGCTGAACGTGAGTCTAACTTGAAGACTCTGGAATAAAGACAAGTGCTGACCGGGAGACAACCCGGAGAATTTTTACATTCTGTTCTGTGTCGAGTCTGTCAGACCTGTAGAAGATACGGCGCATCTCAATCCTAAGATGCGACGCATCGCCTGCGCTGGTCATATCTTATTTAATTTTCTGCATTTTTATTTTTGACTTTAAAACTTTCTGTCAGTATTTTAATGCGGCGCATCCCTGGTTAAGGATGCGACGCATCTTTTATTCTGATTCGTACTTATTCCAGGCTCGATACGGCGTATCTTTTTCCATAAGATACGGCGTATCGACTGACCTGATGATTTTCATTTTAATTTTTTAAGTTTTATTTTTACTAACTACTAATGTATTATGCAAGTTTGAACCTTCTTAACTCAGGTGTGTTAAAGTCTGAATGGTATTATAGATTCCTGCATTCTAGTGGATACATCATTTTTGAAGCTTAAACGTTCTCATCCACAAGAAAGTTGATTTTTGCTCTTATACGAATAATGGAGGATCATACTGAGCAAATCTCAGGGGAGTTTTTCTGTTCTAATTCTTTTATTTTCCAGTTTTTAATCTTTGATACAAACAACGAGGACGTTGTTTAACTTAAGTGGGGGGATTGGAGAATTAGAACACTTACTTGTCCTAAACTTTTTCAAAATATGCTTAAAATGCACTTAATATATCAAAATTTAAAATTTTTTAGCATGTTTTTGTTTAAAGTCTAGATTACATAGCTGCACACATAACATGATTTCCAAAAATTGTGAACTTTTCAAAATTCACAAATCTATGAGTGTGCCGGTGACTTGTAAACTTTAGAACTTGGCTTGTATACTATTCGAGACCACCATAATAAGTATTATCTTTATAATTGGAATGACTTGTCTAAATTGGTAAATTTCTAGGATTACACCCAAATAGCCTTTATATGTTATGTGATATTAACTAACTACACTGGTTAGTTAACCCCCGTATAAACCCTTTTGTTACTCTCACTTTTAGAGTAAAATACCCCTAGAAAAACACTCAGAGCCATTCCTTTCGTTTCTTACACCTTTGTTATAATGTTTCGTTACACCCTTACACCTTAGCCTACCCTGTAGATTAAAATCCGTGGTTAATTGCTTTAGGCAAAGTGTGTTTCCTTACATTACCTGTGTTCGCGTGCGTAATTCATTATCTTTGGTTGAGTCAGGAAATTGCACAATGCAATTGGTATGAAAGTAAATATTGTATATATCTTTGAGTTTATTTTTCGTGTGTTTACTACTTTCGCTATTACAGTTATTTCTGAAAGTATGAAGAGTATGAAAAAATTATCCGGAAAAATAGTGATAGTAAAGTTGTGAAATTTTACACATATACATTGATAAAAAAAAAAAAAAAAAAAAAAAAAAAAAAAAAAAAAAAAAAAAAATCTAAAAAATAGAAAAGAAAAAAGAAAAAAAAGGGAAAAGTTGAAAGTTTGTTTTAACCAACTTATGTAAAGTTTTGTATTAAGTGGGCGATATCACCACTATTTGTTGTATATTATATTTATGGATTGAATGGAAGTTGGCCGTTATGGGAACGCCAACTAAGGTTATTCTTTGATTGAGATCTTGTTGAGTATAATTCGTGTCTACCTAAAGCGTGTGTTTCAAGTGTTAAAGCGTGAGTTATTCAATGATATGAGTCTTATTCATGGGATGGTTGGGAAAGTAATTTACCACAATTAGGATTTTAATTTATCTGTTTTGTTTATTTTTCATTTTACACCAATTTGTATCCAAAATATTATCCATACCCTATATCATTCTTTATCCAAACCTTTGATTTATTGAGATTAGGGATTTGAGCAATCTTAAGTATCGTAGTCGTGGATTCGGCTATGTATTTATGATTTTTTCGCCCTTTTTGATATAATATTATTGGTAAAGATTACTTGGTCCTATCTTTAGCCCATTCGAGTTAAGGATTTGACCAATTGCAAGTATCGTGGTCGTGGATTCGATCATGTATTTGTGATTTTGTCGCCTTTTCTGGAATATGAGATCGATAGAGATTAAGAAGAATGATTAACCCTTAACCAACAAACCCTTTTTACCGCTTTAGACTTGTTATTCCTAAGCTTTAGTGGGGGAGATGCGTATACTTGCCAAGCTTATGATAGAATATTCGTCACGACTGGACAGTTAAACGATTAGATTTGCTTTTATCAAAATATTTTATTTTATTTCTAATTCGTTAAGTGTTTGGTTGTGCAATTATGACAAAAACGAATACATGCTTAAATATAAAAATAAATCCTAATATTTTTTAGGATACATTTTCATAAGATTTATTCTAAGGTTTACTTGGGGACAAGTAAAGTTCAAGTGGGGGGATATTTGATGAACTCAAATAAGTACATTTTATTATCATCATTTATCCTATTTATTTGACTTGTTTTATTATATTATATATGAGAATTGATACGTTAATGTTTACTTTTGTAATTCTCAGGTAAAAACAAGTATTATGTGAAACTTGGCGATTTTGGACTAATTATGGAGCAAAACAAGCAAGATGTTAAGAGTCTACTGAAATGTACAAGATCAAGATCATTCTGCTCCAGATACGCCGCAACATACTTCGTACATACGACGCATCACTATCAAGATTTCACAAGTTACAATCCAAGACAGAAAAGGACATGCGCCGCATAAAGAAATGGAGTTACGCCGCATCTAAGGCGGTGTACGAATATTCCTGAATATATTAATCTTGGACCTCACGCGAAGTTAAGTCAATGCGCCGCATCTACTTATCCTATGCGCCGCATCTAACCCTCAGACAGAAACTATAAATACCCCAAGGCCAGACGAATTTCGTGTGGTTAGTACGAGACTTAGCTAAACTCAGAAGAGAAAGACAGTCGAATTCAGACGTATTAGCAGCACAAGACACACCCTAAACGAAGATACAAGAGCTGTAAGAAGGTCCTGCATGTATTAAATTCATTAAGTAGTTTTGTTTTATTGTATTAGTACACTTTAATTCATCAGGATTGATGGGCCGATTCCATGTGACTACGGAAAATCATGGGCACCCCTTAAAATTGCTTTCCCATTAATTAAAGTTTATATGTTGTTGTCTTTGGTGACTTTTATTAGTGCATTGATAACCTCTGTGTCTAGCTGAGCATTGCTTGGGTCGCCATGCCCCTTCCTCGCCTATCTATTCTAGCATATACGAAACGTGGGCATCACAAATGCTCAATATTCTAGGATAGTGGGATAGACATAAGTGATCATTAAGGGTTTACTCGCCGATAAGATTAGAGCCAACGAGAAAGGGTTAATTATATACACCTCATATAAAACTAGCAATAAAACAAGTGACAAGCTACTTAATTATCAGGACAGGTCTTCTTATTGTCTCAAGTATCTATCTGTGTACGTGTGTGCTAATCGCTGATTCGTGCTCATTAGTTTAGTTTTCTATTTAATCATAACCAAACCGTGCCAGTCTCTCAGGCTGAACCCCCTTGCGTTAGATTAGGTTGTATAGTTAACTTAAGATATTAAAATACTGATTAGAATAACTAGATAATACGTTCCACTCTTAGTGATCGACACTCTACTTACCATTATATTCATACTGACCGGGTACACTGCTCGTTAAAGTGTGTGTTTTATTGATAAGTCGGCTAAATATAAATTTAAAACTTGAGTAGGCATTAATACTGCTAAAACCACAACGACATCACGCGCGCACCAAGTCTTTGGCGCCGCTACCGTGGATATAAAAGAATTAGAGCAATACACATGCACATCAACTACTGATTGAGAATGGGCTCAACTTTTATAAATATGAAGCATATAATGGCATACATACGATATGAGCATGGATACGAGTTTTAAGATGGTCTCAATCAATCAAGTTGCAATTAATTGCCCATATCACACTTTGCAGCAAACATAACACATATTCTTTAGCATTTGATTCAATACGCAAGCATGCACTAACACAAGACGTAAATGTTTACACATTGCAACAATGAACAGGCAGACAAGCACAACAATGATCAGCTAGGACTAGCTACAACCATCAGTTAGACAAATCGTTACACCATCAGATATACAAATCGCTACAGCCATCAGAGAGACAAATCGCCACACTTGAACAGATAGACAAATCGCTGTAAATATCAGAAATACAAATCGCTACCATCATCATCAGACAGACAAATCACCACGTAGGGTAGATGGACAAATCGCCATAAATATCAGATAGACAAATCTCTACCATCATTATCAGACAGACAAATCGCTACGTAGAGCAGATAGACAAATTGCTACTTAGAATAGACAAATCGCCACTATGAATGTGCACTCTAACAGACACCCAATCAACCCTCACATGATGTAATTACTCAATGTCTTACACAAATGCTTTCAGCAGGACAATCCTAGGGATCTAACACAAGACAAACTCTTAATGCACAATTATCGAGGGACAAACGCTTCACTAATTTACATTCACTAGAAGCCTAATGGTTCTAATACTCAAAAGATCTAGTGAAAAGCAATCTCACACCACCAGTAACTTACTAGTATACTCCCAAATGATCTATACCTAAGCCCGTTAATGGCTTTGACTTTTAAAGTCAAACCTCATTCGATAGACACAACAATCACAGTTATAGACCAAAAATTGAAGCCATTAACGCATGCCACATGCATCATGACACGAATAGATGCAAATCCCACCATTAAAAACACGACTAAGAATATCACACTTACCTAGAACCGATTGAAGGATCGTGCGAATCAACCTAGATAGTGAGATGATGTGGGTTAGAATCTAGTTATGAATCAAGAATACCTTTCTAATCATAGAGATGCATGTTACTTACCTAGGAAGGGGCTCAAACTTGAATAGATCGATCACAGTTATGTTTTGGGGAGAAAGAGTGGTGTAGGTGGTGGCGATTTGTTTGAGGAGAGAGATTGCAGTTATGACAAATCGCCAGCCTTTTTTTTTCTCTCAAGGTTTTATACTATTACTACTTTCAATGAATGACACTTTTGGTCCCTGTCCTTATTAGCTATGTAACTTCTTTCAAGGTATATCACTTTGCGTCCCTGACTTTCCTAGCAAGAGAAGTTCTAATCATGTTTTCAGCTAAGGCACAAAAGAATCCCTAAAGTCTTGATGAAAGTCCTGACAGATGCCATAAATTGCTATTGCTCTCCCCCTCAATCAATGACTTAATTTCCGTTTAGAAGTATAGACATTGATTGAAAAGCAATTTATCACTTGGTGAGACCAACTGTGAGAGTTTTTAGGGCATCATAGGAGCACCAGTGTGACTAAGCATGAATATAAAGTAATCCATGCTCAGGTGAACTTCACCATGAAGGATAGTTGTCATTGTGGTGACAAGCTGTCCTCAACTGGGAACGCGGGTTGCTATCTGAAGTAGTAGCAAGCCTTAGAGACATGATTTACTTATTAGGATCAACTTCTGTTCGAGCTTCATTTAAAACCCCGTGTCATTATTGAATGACATTTCTAGGGTCGTAAATGTTATCGATATCCAGAAGACATGCCTCACCCTATCCAAAACACATATTACTATATACAAATGAAACATATACCTATAGAATAAGAAAAACTATATACAAAAGGATACTTGAGATTCTCTTCATAATATCAGTACGAGTTTTGAACTGATTTGTTCAAAAAAATCATTGTCACCGTACATCACAAGTGGGTTTTTTGAACCTCCACTTTGGAAGTTGACATCCCCTTTGGTAGCCACACCTTGAGTTTCTTCTTGAAGCATTCTGTGAGATTAGCTGCACGCCAAAACCGTTTCCCTGCACTATCATATAGATTCTGTTCGCATATGTATTGGTTAGTGACAATGGGGTCCTGCCTCTGTGGTTTCTTGCAGACATTCTTAGAAGCATTTACTGTGTTAGTAGGTATCCACTTAAAACCAATTTTCTTAAAGATTCTACCAGTTGGCAACCATCTTAGGCACATTCTAGATGGACTATGTTTCTTAAGCACCTTAGTGTTCTTACAAGAGGGATTTTCTTGTTTTTCAGCACTAAATCTATTAGGTTTCTTGGTGCTTCATCAGTTCTACAGGCCTATTGTGGTTCTTGGTCGGAGTGGAGAACACAGTGACATGATCCGTAACTTCCTTTGTTTGTGTTTTGTGGGGCTTATCCTGAAAGTGACTCTTAGCCAGTTTTCCCTCATGACTTTGTTGTGAAGTGACTGGTTTTGGCAAACTCCGAGTCTCATCAACTTGGGGAGCACACCTAGGATAAGGGGCAGGTGTTCCCAAGACTGATGGTTTGACAAACTTAGTATTCACACTGTTCTTGGCCGACTTCTTCAAGTCATTCCTACGGGTAGCTATAGTGAAACTTTTCCTTAGATTTTGTGCTTGGAAGTGAACATTTTCAGCCATCAAGGATTTTGTTGGGTCTATCCCCTTGGATTTGGTAGCCTTGACGGAATTATATAGTTGTTTATATTGCAATTTCAATGTTTCATTTTCAGCCAGTAACTCAACTGCTTTAATGTCCTGTGTGGTTTTATCATCATTGAACTTATCTTGCAATTCACTTAGTCTGGTTTTTAATTTGTTAATAGTCAAGTTTTTGGCCACAAGCTGATCTTTCAACTCGTTAATCATAAAAAATTCCTGAATGTCAGGTAATTCCGGATTTTTTGTTGGAAGGTTAAATTGAAACTTTTCCTTTATTTGTTGCATTGAAATTTCGAGATCAACACAATGTTTTTCCAGTTGTGAAAATCCTTTTAGAAGTTCATCGTAAACCCTTTTTTCAATCATTTCATGTGACTTGAAAAACTCAGCTGTAGGCAAAGAACTCGACGAATTAACATGTTCATGTTCAGCATCCTGATCAATTTCTTCCCCCTTATGACTTATATTTGTTGAATCAGAGATAATATTGCTATCAGTCTTTTCCAACAGATATGTGTCATAAGTAGGTTTAAGTTGATCAGTATGTTGTTGTTCATTAGAAAAAACATTATCTAGATGAGACAGATGTACCACAACAGTCTGTGCTTGGTGATTTTCAGGTTCGTAGGATGCTTTCTCATATCTTGTGCAATCATCTCCTGTGCTGTCACCATCATCAATCATGTCTGATCTTGTTCCATTCCCAACTTGTTCAGCTTTTTCCTTAATGAACCCATTAACATCCCTTATCAGTAGTAGCAGTGTCATTTTGTACATTGCAATTTCTGATCCAGTGTATTTATCAAAACACTCTTTAGTCATTTGACTATCATAATCATAATCCAGAGTGTATTGAGAGTCAATGAACACTTGGAGTTGATTGTTGATCACATTTAGAGCGGCTCTGGATTTTACTTCAGAAAATTCTTCCTTGTCCAGCTCCTGTTCTAGTTGATCTAGATATAGTGTCATTTTGACTGTGAAATCACGAATTTCCTGACCAAAGAGTGACGCGAAAGCCCGTGTGTACCCCATCACGTATTCAGATTTACTAAACAGAGCCTTGATATGTGATTGAAGTGAACGGAAGCATGCAACTTGACATTCCTTTTCATTTGCTAACCGCACAGCCTGAAGACATTCTTTCATGAGTGAATGCGAGCATGACTCATTTGTTCCAGCCGAATCAGAATTACTTGCTTCTGTTGGAGGTGTGTGATTAGGATTCCCATGATTCTCATTAACTTCGTACAGTTTAAGTACCTCAGATATGAAGGAGTCTGAATTAGTAGTCATTGTTGGGATTTGATTCATTTGCAGCATTTTACCCAATTCTTTTAGATCTAGGACAAATCGCCAGACACAAACCGCCAGACACAAATCGCCAGACATAAATCGCTAATTTATGGAATCACAATAGTAATCACACTAGACAAATCGCCACAGACAAATTGCCACAGACAAATCGCCACAGACAAATCGCCACAGACAAATCGCTAGCTTTGGAAAGGACAAATCGCTGCTTTATGAACCTGGACAAATCGCTATCTTTGACACAAATCGCCAGACACAAATTGCTAAGTCGCTACAGGACAGAACAGTCACTATCAGGGACAAATCGCCAGCCACAAAACGCCAAACAAGTCACTATTGTAGCGGTTTGTCATTTTTTGCCAAATCTGGTAAAGGGACAAATCGCTATCTCGAGAAAACACAAATCACTACTTTTTGTTTCCCACACGACACAAATCGCTACGAAGAAGGTTTTCCAGAGAGACAAATCGCCACTTGGAACAAGCTTCGAATCTTCAAAAACTCACCACACAAAGCCTAGATCTGTGATTCCAAACACCAAAAACTACTCCTATGTAATCCCTAAGCTATAAAGTACAAGATTTAACAACTTTTAACCACAAAACAAAGCACAAAATGGATTTTTAGGAGCAAAAGTGTTCGACCCAAAAACAACCCCAATCTACTCGAATCTGTGAATATCAACACACATGGACCTAACCATGGCTCTTGATACCAATTGTAGGATATTCACTAACACATAAACACAAGATTGGGACTAGTATGGATCGAATAGAAGAGAGTTTAGAGAGAGAAAGTGGGAGCCTTTTAGTGAGAGAAAGTAACTTGTAATCTATTAGCTTGAAAGGTCCAACCCTTCCCAAGTGTGGGAAGGGGTATTTATACTACATACATATTGTGCCCCTAGCGGGCTGTGGAGCGAGCTGACAGTGGGTAAAGACCCGACCTACTCCACAATACTAATAAGGACTAAACTACTAATAATAATACAAATAATCCTATGAGCTATGATGTGCTAATAAGTACTCGGGGTGACCGAGTCTTCAACTGAATATTTATATTCCTAACACAAACTCTGAAGGTTCCAGGTTTATTGGAGAATACAGGAAATACTTAACCAAATACTATTCGGTCTAGTAGACACAACATGGATACACATGAATTTAAGATCAACCACGTCCTTAACGTAAAAGCTTAACTTCATTCTAGAGTTGCAGTTGTGAAATTTCCATTTCTAAGAAACGTTCCTGAAATTCCTGGTACATCTTTATTTGACTGTCCAACATGGCTTCTAGGGTGAAAATCTTCTGACCCTGACTTATTTCCGTCTCCCTGGCCATCCATAGGGTTCTTTCAATGTCTTCCACTCTACCACGTATTTGACTATTTTCTTTTCTCGAATAGCGGACCCTATAATCTAAGCTTCTAAATTTATGGTTGTACGTATTTTTCATCTTGTCAACATTTACTCCCAAGTCGAACACTGCTCTTCTCTCGGCATCAGCTCTTCTAAACAGAGTGTCAAAGTTACGGTCGTACCATTCGAAACGTAATGGTTGTAACCCTTCCAACTGTTCAGTGTAATTGTCTAGAGTGCTGGCGTGTTGATAAAGGAGAGTCCATATGGGATCCTGAGGATTCAAATTATGATCAGGGGAATTGGGTGTAGATATGGCGTCTGGGATGTTTAGTATTGGAGGATCTGGAGTGTCAGGTTGCAGGGGGTTTGATTCAACATCTTTCTGAATTGTTTCTTGGTGTGGATTTTGTCTAACCTCAAATGTTGTTGGGCAACCAATCAACTTTTCATCTGATGTAGTTTTCCTAAGTGAGTGGGTAGGTGATGTACAAGTAGTACGGAAGGTTGTTTCGTTAAGTTCAGGTGTTTCGGGGGACATGATACTGTAGTAACCCGTAAATAGTGATTGTAAGTAATTTGTAATTTGAAAGTGAAATAATCAGATAACTATTAGATATGTGAATTGTTAGTGCTAAATAATCATAATAAATAATGCTCTGAGTACTGTAATATGCAGGCACGAAGGGCGTAGGATGGTATGGTGTAAATTCATTTATTTTTGAAAGTGCGGTTATAGTCCAATGTTTGAAAACATTTGGTTCTCTATAACCATGGGCTCTGATACCATTCTGTAACACCCTCGTTTTCGATAATCGCAGCGAAATATAAGTTGGGGTGTTACTTCAAGCATCACAATCATGAAAATAAAAAACGACTCGAAAAGAGACATTTTTAAATAAAATTGTTATCATTCATTTATTTATATCAGAGTTACATTATTCAGGTCCCAGCGGGAAGTTCCAAAATACATTAATAAAGGTACGTTATTTGTTGAATGATAACAAAAATGGACACTCTTTTTATAAGAAAGTCCGCTGCCACTCCGTGTCAAACCATGCTTCTAATTACCTGAGATAAAACATGCTAAAAAGTCAACACAAAGGTTGAGTAAATCCATAGCGTTTAAAGTTATAATCAATTTGGACATAAGCTAAATGGAAAGTAATACAGTAAAAGTTCAGTTCGTTATGTAAATATATTGCCCTAAGTCTCATGACACGCAAAACATTAACTGTGGAACATCAACAGTCATGAGCTAATGATGATAAATTACCCCATAATTAAATGTAGGTAACCTTGCCCCCGAGTAGGAGATTGCCGGTCTCTTTATTCATCTCAAATAAAGTACTTTTGGTCACGTCACTGTAACACAAAAGGGGTCGTCACACCCAATAGATCTATTTACCGTATTCGCGCTCACCCGCAAGTGATTAGAGGTTCATGATGGGAGGTCTTTTAGGCAACAGGTAACTTAGTCAATATCAATCAGGAAAGCATACAGGAAAATACTTATGTTCGTTTTTGTTTTGTAGCATGTATCTCCCCACAAATTTGGAAAACGTATAAAAAGTGGGACTATGAACTCACCTTAGCAATTTGGATGGAAAACAAAATCAAATAAAGTTGATAAACGTCTCCGGCACGCAACCTGGTTCGTTATGCCAAATTTCAGTAATCGTTTTCAGATAAATATAAGTTCAAATGTTCGTTTCGTAACGTTTTTGGTTGATGATTAAATGTTAAAATCAGACAACATGAAGTCTCTTAAAAAGTTGGATAAGATTTTATCTTATTGTTCGTTTTTATGTTTCCGTTCGTTCGTTTGTTCGTTAAATATATCTTGTTCATTTGTTATCGAAATAAACGTATCACGTTTACTAATTCCTATTAGATCAGAAATAATAATAATGATAATAATATTAATAATTATATAATGTTATGTTTTTGCCCTTAAAGTTTCATATATTGACAGTTTATACCCTTGAACTTTCAGAAAATGACAACTTTTACCCCTCAACTTTGGTAAAAAAATGACACTTTCTACCCCTGAGTTGCATGTCGACATCAAATTAAATCCAAGTTATAAAAACTAGTTAGAGTTGTGGCAAAAATAATCCTCAAAGCTTTTTAGTTATTACACTCGTGGTCCTTATTTTATAAAAACATGTTCTAAAAATTTCGGGAAAGGCAAGACTCGTTAGGGTGCTTTTATGAAAGTCATAATAAATTTCCAAATAGCTTATTCATGGTTTACGGCTTATTATTTGAGCTTATTAGCTCGCAAAACTTAAAATGGTGGGTATGAAATCATTGTCGAAGGAAGAGTTTTGGACTCGAGTATCTTAGTGAAAAATAGAGCTTTTTGCAAGCTTTCTTTTCTTATGTACAGCTAGCTGGGTGATCTCATTATTGGTCAAGTTTCATAATTTTTGAAAGTCGTTTGAGGGTTGAAATAATTTCTCAAAGTCAGTCGAGTGGAATACAAATTTTGATAAAACTGGAAAATTGATTTTTGGTTCTAGCGATAGGGTGTATTTTGAGACTCGATAACTTTATATCCGTTTAACCTTTTTACATTTTTCTTTCTCCTAAAATTAATCAGCTAGGTGATCTTTAATATGGCAAAAATTTGGAATCTTTAGAGATTGTTTAGGGGTCAAAAACTAGGTCCAAAGTAGACGAGTTGGAATGGTTACTTGACAGAAAAGAATAGGGAATTGTTGGATTTTTAGTCTAGTGATAAAGCAGACTTAGTCTTGAATAACTTTACAACCGTTCAGTCTTTTTCCGTCGTTCTTCTTTCTAAAATTAGTTAGCTATGTGATCTTTAGGTTTGCCAAATTTCAGATTTTATGAAGATCATTTGGTGGTCGAAAAATATGTTCAAAGTCAGCGGGTTGGGATTGTTTTCTCGATAAGGACCAGAAAGGAAAAACCGATTGGGTTTTTGGTTTTTAAATGTTATAGCTAGTTTTTAACGTAAACTAACATGATCTTAATCATGTTTAATCCATCTTTAACATATTTTATAGATTCTTGATTTGTTTTGACAAAAATTCATATATATAGGGTACCTTAGGTTTGTTCGAAAAAGAAAGAAAATAAAAGATGAATTAGTTTTTGATCATAGCTTTGATTAGAGATTACTAAATGATGTTTTTAGAGATATCTAAAGTATATAAACTGAATGAAAAAGAGTTGGATTCACTTACTTGATTTTTGGTTCGATCACTAGGGTTTATGGACAAATTGGATTTTAGTGAATGAAGGCCAAGGTTTCTTCTCTTCTAGGCTTCCTAGGGTTTTTGTTTAGCTTATATTTGGGTTGTTAATCAGTAGGGAGTGGAGATGAAGTTGTTTTGATGTGTTTGAATGGTATGGGATGAAGAAGATGGGACTTGTGGGTCGTTATATATATATATAGGAAGGGAAGTTTAGGGTTTTCAAGGCTTATGTTACATTGTTATCTAGGAGGGGACATGTGGAGGTGGTCTTAGAAAGGATTGATGGAGAGGAGGTTGGCGTGGAGTTATAGGAGGGGGAATGATGTGTTTACATCAAAACCAAGTATTCTAACTACTAGAGGGACATGTGATGTGGAGTATTTTGGACTAGGGAAGGTACTTTGTGGTATACATGTGGTTTAGGGAAAAATAATAAGACTTAGGTCGAATAGCATCAAGGAGAGGTACCTTGGGCTTTAGTGAGTTGTACTTAGGGTTTAGGGATGTAACTAAGTTGGTTTAAGGCTTAGGTTTAAGGGTTTGTGTTGTTTAGGAGAAATAATTTAGGGTTTTCTATTTAATAAGTAAATCGAATTGTATGGGAAATGAAAAGGAAAATGGGTTGTGCTTTGAGGAGTTGTACCATGGGTTCAATAGGGTTGTACTAAGCAAGGTTGTCAGGATCGGGATCCTACCTAGGATTGTTTTCGGCTTTGCAAGATCGGGATCGTAGGATCGGATCCTACCTAGGATCGTTTTCGGCTTTTCCTTTACATATGTATACAAACCATTTTTAAAAACCTTCCTCTCAAAAAAAGTCAAAAAAAGTAAAAAAAACAGGATCGGATCGTTCACGATCCTACGAGCGATCCCACGATCCTGTAACGATCCTACCTGAAAAAAGGGTTACCAACAGGATCGGATCGTTCACGATCCTACGATCCTACGAGCGATCCCACGATCCTGTAACGATCCTACCTGAATTACGATCCCGTAACGATCCTGCTCGTTTTGTGTATGTAGGATCGTAGGATCGTACGATCCTACGAGCAGGATCGCGATCCTGACAACCTTGGTACTAAGGGTTTAGAGATATAGAAAAATCCATTTTTATTGTTTGATTAATTTATATAATTTATATGCTAAGTTTATTAGGTTTAAATGTTTATAAATGAGATTTTTGGTTTTTGTGCATTAGGTACTTGTACATTAGGTTTAGAGACTTGTACTAATATTTAGTGAGTTTAGGAAAATTTATTTTTAAGGCTTGTGTATGAAAACTTGTAAATTGTGCTTTAAAATAAATACATTTAGGGTTTTAATAGGGTTTTTATTAATATTTAACTTTTATGCATAAATGACTTGTACCTTGGCTTGAGAAACTTGTACACTTATATTTTGTAAAAACCTCATATAAATAAATTAAGATTTGTGAATTTAGTACATAAAATTATAGTTGAATGAAATTAGGGTTTCATCGGGAGTTAAAGAGGATTTAGGGTTTTTGGTGCTTTGGTAACTTGTACATTTGTCCAAATGAGTTGTACTTTTTTGTTTTAGGGTTTAATTATTCATGTTTGTTGTTATGATGATTTTAGGGTTTCATGGAAACTCTAAATAGATAAGGAATGTTTTGTTTGTACGTTCATTAACGAATTATCGTAAAATGGCAAATGGTATATTGTAATGTTTCATATGGATATGTTTATATAAAATAAACATTAAGTACGTTAGGTTGGTCTGCGTGGGAGCACGTTTATCGAGGATGTGAGTTACGTCACATGAGATAGTAGTTGCAATCAGATAAATAAATAAATAAAATATACGTGGAAAATGGATAATTATTCTGTAAAGTGGTTTATTTAATTGTGAAATTTTACGAATGGTTACACATGCTGTCAAAATGGGCAACTACGGTATTGTCATACTATCTGATGACTGCATTGGTATGTATATATTTGTTAGCCAATATACTTTACTATTGTATAAATGCCCATGAATGTGTACATTTACCTCGTTTAGTGTTGAGGGACATTTTTTGCAACCACATTTTACTTCTTTCATTCTTATATAACACGATTTGCATACCACAAATTTCACACCCACTACAATCTACTCACTCACTCACACACTTAAGAACTTAATAATGGTGCTATGCGGTTGCGGTAACGTTGTGATCATCAAAACTTCCTGGACGGATAGAAATCCAGGAAGAAGGTTCTTCTGCTGCCCCAACATGGTAAGACTCGTTATACTGAATTAGAGTGAGTTATTTACATTAAATGTGACTCATTGTGTTGTTGTCTGGATGATTTAGGGTTCTGAATGTGGGACATTCGGGTGGATAGATCCCCCAATGTGCCAAAGAGCTATTGAGATTATTCCTGGGCTTCTTAGGGCTAGGAATGCGCTGGAAGAAGACATCGAGGAGTATGCTCAGATGTACAGGGAGCAACAGGAACTGGTGGTGCAGCTGAGGATTTACCTCCTCTTTGCTTTTTTTATGATCTATGTAGTTTATAAGTGGTTCTAGGATGTTTGTTAACGGTACATTAGTTTTTATGTATTTTGGTTTGTTTATGTGGGATGTGTAGTTAATCCCTTTTTTGTGAACGATCTTGGTGGAATGAATGTGAAAATGTTATTATTAATGATTTGCGTTATTTGTTTGTTAAGTAGGATCATGTATTATGATCCAATTTTTTTTAGTGGATTGCTTGATGTTTAACCACATCACAAATATATTCATGACATTCTGCAAGTCCATAAATGTGGTTTAAAGGATTGATGGAGTAGGAGTGTATTGGTTATGTGTTGATAATGAACCAAATACAGGTTCATATAGTTGCAATGAAGCAGTGGAACACTTATGGACACTCACAGACTCACTCAGCTGCATGTGTACATTTCCCATTTTTATCGTTGTTGACTAAAAAAGTCAAAGCCGACCCACATCAATTTTGAATTATGTCACTCAACACAAGTCAGTTGTTATTTAACCCGACCCACATTAATGTTTAGGGACATTTTTTGCAACAAAATCCCTATACAATAAATAGAGAAACCAGACCCCCAAATCCCCTCACCTAACTTATTTACTCAATTGGACTTTGAAAACCATGGTGAAAAAAGGTTACTCTATTGAATTGTCGTTGACAATCTGAATATATTGTTTACTACCTTTGTTACTCTACTTTCGTATTTGTTAGTTCATGCCTATCATTTTTTTTTATGTTTGCAGAAGGGATTTTCGTTGATTCTTCTGATACAAGCAGTGACATTGTATCATCAAGCAGTGATGAAGTCAATGTTCAAGCCCAATATGTGAATGGGTATACTCAAGCAGTGATGATTATGATACAAGCAGTGACATTGTATCATCAAGCAGTGATGAAATTAGCAGTGATGAACTCGATGTTGAGACTATTAAATGGATTGAAAGATGCACCTTTATGTGGCCATCAAAAAATGTTCCTGTTGAAAAGGTTCCAGCGCAAAAAATGTTCCACATCAAAAACTGTCTGCTAAATGCATACTAGCCCTGCCAGCACAGCATACTTGGGATTGTACAGGTAATAAGACATTTGGAATTAAAAGATCCACAGATGGTTTAGGAGCAATTCCAGAGAATGACAGTAAAGGAAAAGGGAAGGTTGAAGTTGCAGGTGGAAAAAGGCAGCTTGCCAGTAAGAAATGACATATTTGTTAAGTGTTTTGTGTTGCTCCAGTTAAGGATGAAACAGTTGATGTAATAACTTTGTGGTAGTTGAAAAAACTTTGGTTGTATGTTGGTAGTATTATGTATGTATTTGTTTAATGGATTTGGATGTTAGTTAATGGTCATATGGTCTTAATCACCATTGTTTAACAAACATAACAGAACTACAGAAATAGCAATTGTCTTATTCTAAAGACATACAAATTGTCTTCATCACCATTGTTTAACAAACATGAAAGAACTACAGAAATTGCAATTATCTGAATCGAATCTGAAACTCACTCACAAACAACAATAAAACTTAAAGAAATTATTTATCTGACTCATACATAAAGCCATTCAAATTGTTGCTTGTTTGGAAGCCTTTCTGGTACTCTTTCTCCTCTAACTACCAACCTCTTGGGTTCATTGTCCCACTTTGAGACGAGTAGGTCCCATGGGCAAGGGGGTTTATGATTCTTGATTTTATATCCTCTAGAACTAACACCCTTGCATTTCATGTCCTTATGCTTTTTGGTTTTCTCAGTTTGGCCCCTTGTCTTTGAGGTGGATGGCATATACCCTTCTCTGCCATATGTTGGATTGAAGGAACTTGCTCCAACCACAGTGCCATAGCACTTAGCTCTGACCCTATTCTTATCACATATTAGAACCGAGATACCTCTCCTGGCCTGCAAGGCATGCATCTTGACCTTTTCAGTGGCTTCTTTTCTTGTTACAAACTCTTCTCCCACCTTAAATGCACCTTCTTTTATTTTAGACTTACCCTTATAAGACCTTCTCATTACCTTCAACCTTCTCCTTCTTAGACCTGTACCATCTTCAGCATCAGCTTCATCAGCACTATCAAGGTCATCCATTTCAACGGAAGGTGCAATTACCCCTTCAGCAAACTCTTTCAGAGGAAGTTTGGCAGCAACTTCTCTCCTACTGTCTTGAATGTTTGAATCCAGCTGAAATGAGAAACCACGCATGTCAACATCAGTTTCAGGTGTTGGCATGTCAATGGCAGCATGTTCAAAATTGTTACCGCCCCCTTCTATTTCCGCTTCTTTACTCTGGGCAAGGACGCCTTCAATATCAAGTTCTTCCCTTTCTACTACTTGCTCATCAACCTCTTGGACAGTATTTCCAAAATTCACACCCACTGGATATAAGTACTCATTAATCATTTCTGTAATATCTTCTGGCCTATCATCAAAGCATGTTTCCTGATCCAAATTCACTACACTATCTTGCTGGAACAAGTTGTCATCAAAATATGTCTCAGCTTGTTTACGCTTCGAAGAAGGCATAAACCCACCCATAGGCTCACAATCACTTCCCATCAATTCTAAGTAACTGAATGCATGGGATGAGGATGGTACCTCATTTTCAGAATGCAAAAATCCTACAGTATCAGCATTAACAGTTCTTTCAACCGATGGACAAGCATTACTGGTTGAAGCTTGCGTTGGTGCCATTTTATCATTATACCACTCTAACAGCAACAACTTTCCTTTGTTCTTCTTAAGTGGTGCACTGACCAAATCATCCTCAACAATCTCTTCTATGGTTAGACCCTTTGAGGGATGCCAACCCATATGCAGCAATAGTTGTTTTTCTACCAACGATACATCAGTCTCTACAAACACATCTATTTCCTTATTCCTTGGGACTAATTTAAACAATATCTTGACGTCCTGATCCGACATCAATGGGACTAACCCATCATCTAAAGTCAGGCCTGGGACCCTAAAATGGGTAAACAACAACTGTTTATTGTCACCCAAACCCAGTTCAGATAAGATTTTGACCATCTCGCGCATTGAGAACTTGTCACAATCAATTAGGTCTACATGATCAACCATAGCAAACTTGTACACTCTATGAGGGGGATAAAAAAACTCACCAGTGTGGTGGATTTTAATAGTGAAGAGCTTTGGGTACGATTCTAGGAACATAAATCAACGAAAAAAAAAAAAAAAAAAAACCTAAAATCAATAAACATCCACAACATTATCATTAATCAAGGTAACATGCTTTACTTTCCAGATATACATTGCATGGTCATTCAAAATTAAAAAAAAAAAAAAAAAAAAAAAAAAAAAAAAAAATCTTACCGTAAACATCAGCAAGATGGTGAATTGGTGAACTCCGAGCTCTAATTTGCATCTACTGTTAATTGAGGTGATTTCGAAAACATAGAAGTTGGAAGCAGGGTTCGATGTTATAGGTGTGTATGTGTGTTAAGTGGTAAGTATAAGAGAAGTAAAGCTTTGTTGCAAAAAATGTCCTTCAAAACAAAGGTAGGTGTGCTAGTGGGGCGGTCAGGTGGATTTGATGGCGGGAAAAGTGAAATGACTAACTAACGAGATTTCATAACGAGCGTTAGTCCAAAAATCAAAATTGCAACTACAGTAACGCGAAAAGGACGGGTGCTAACAAAACCAATGAACAGAAAATAATAAAAAAATATTTTAAAATTGCAATTTGGGTATGTTAGACTCGTGAGAATGATGTGCCCTAACCAACTTGATGTTTACCCAAAAGATGGTAGTCAATCCCAAATTCCACTCCATTCTAATTACAATTAACTCTTATAAAAACAAACCCAAAAGCAAAACACACACATTATTATTCCTTCATTCTGGGTGTCTCTGTTTAAAACCCAAAAGCAAAACACACACATTATCAAAAACCCAACAACAACAAAAATAACAGGTATGGCTTTTTATTCCGTTAACGATATTCGAATAACTTTATCATAGGGAAGAACACCACACCACAATTGGTTTTTGGAATCTGTCTTTTTTATAGGACCATGATTCAATAATTCTTATTCGTTTGTTATTATTATTATTATTGTTGTCTCTGTTTATTTATAGAATCATTGAATCTTCATCTTTCATCTCAACATTATTTTATTGTTCGTCGTGGTGGTATGTTTTACTATTTTATTATCTTCATTTATTTCTATACATTTTGCTTATGGCTTATTTGGTTTTCGGCTTATTTTGAAACTTTTCGGCTTATATAAGTTTATTGTGTCATAAAAAAAACTTATATAAGCCGAAAAGTTTCGAAATAAGCCACAGAAGGTGAGCTTATGAAAACATAAGCCCAAAACCAAATAAGCCCCTATTTTTATGTATTTACTGTTTAGATTATTATTACTTTCTATGTAGCGTTTAGTAAAATACAAGACCTAGGTTTGTTATGATATTTTTCTTCTGTATAACTTGGTATGACACTACTTATTGATTTATTTTTGTTACTTTACGTTTTATTGGATTTTTTATATGCAGCGTTTGAATGGAATGGAATTATTTACATAAATGTTTCTGTTCTACGGTGAATTTGTTATTATTTCGAAAAATTAGTATGCGTAATTTGCTGATAAGTTTATGAGCTAATATGTTGTTTTAGGTGAATGACTTTTTAATGATTCTGTTTTTGGTCCTTTCTTATCTCACTTTTTTTGTGTTTTTTTTTTCTGAGCATATGTTTGGATTCGATTGCTATGTTAGAGATTGCTTTTCTTTACTGCAATCTGATGATTTCATTTGTCCTTGTTGATCGGTTAAGGCTTGATATTTCGATTAGCATATTTTAGGATTTGATTGTTATGTTATGATTGTTAGAATCACAGTTTTCATGACAAAAGCCGGCATGTTTATTGCAGATGGATGATCAGAGGCCGGAACATGTTGACATATCTCTAGACGTGTCAGCAGAAGAGAATCGTTTTGCTGCAACCAAAGTTTGTAAGGGAGCACCGTGTGGGTTCTCAGAAGCCAAGACTAGCTCTAATGAGGTCAAAGAGCGTTCTGCTTCCATGTGGAAGCTTTGGGCTGGGATTGTATTGTGCGTCATTTTTATGACCGTGGAAGTAGTCGGTGGGATTAAAGCCAACAGTCTTGCGATTCTGACTGATGCGGCTCATTTGTTGTCAGACGTTGCTGCTTTTGCAATTTCGCTGTTTTCGGTTTGGGCTGCAGGATGGGAAGCTACACCTCGTCAGTCGTATGGGTTTTTCAGGATTGAGATACTTGGAACATTGGTGTCGATTCAGATTATATGGTTGCTTACTGGGATCCTGGTATATGAAGCGGTAGAAAGACTCATTAATGGTACAGTTGATGTTGAAGGTAGTCTTATGTTTGGTATTTCGGCTTTTGGTTTAGTCGTTAACATAGTCATGATGTTCATACTCGGTCATGACCATGGACATGGTCACAGTCATGGTCATGGACATAGTCATGGTCACGGACATGATCATGATCATAGTGAAGATGATGCGGAGGATGTCCATATCCATGGCGTTAGTGTCACAACGCACCAACCCCATCATCATAGTCATGGTGATGATAACGGTCACGGTCACGATCACGATCACCATCATGATCATGCTCATGAAGAACACAGCCAACCTTTATTGAGAACCTACACTCCGGACAAAGCCAAGAAGAAGAAAAGGGGAAACATTAACGTTCAAGGCGCTTATCTTCATGTGTTGGGTGATTTGATTCAAAGTATTGGTGTAATGATTGGTGCTGCTGTCATATGGTACAACCCTAAATTGAAAGTAATTGATCCGATATGCACGCTGTTGTTTTCTCTTATTGTATTGTACACAACTGTCAACATGTTGCGTGATATATTGGAAGTTCTAATGGAAAGCACCCCACGAGAGATAGATGCAACAAGTCTCGAAAGGGGTCTTTGTGAGATAGATGAGGTGGTTGCAATTCACGAGTTGCATATTTGGGCTATCACTGTTGGGAAGGTGCTCTTAGCGTGTCATGTAAAGATTAGGCGTGAAGCTGATGCTGATATGACGCTCGACAAGGTTGTTGACTACATTAAGAGGGAGTATAACATCAGTCATGTCACAATCCAGATAGAGCGTGAATAAGTGAGGTTTCTTTTAATAATTTTGAGCTGTTAATTCTTTACATTAGTTGAGTATGGTAGTTTTATCTTATCTGATTCTGGCTGGCGGGTTTTTAACACATGATTCTATTAGTGTTTTTGGCCAGCTTTGTGTGCAGAAATTGTGGTTTAAGATTTCATTAATGTGGAGAATCCTAAGATGACTTATTTCAAAGTATGTGGTGGCCATGTCCTATTAAATATTATATTTAGGTCACTTTCATTAATAATCTATTAGACAAATTATTGGATATAACTACTATATAAGAATGAATTATTGGAATGTTTGTGGTCTTTAACATTTATTGCTAGGTGTCCAAAGTGTGGGCTCAGTTGATGGTGTAGATGTTGTTGGCAATTGGCATTACTAGACTAAGGAATCTAATTTCATGAAGAAACAAAGTTTTCTTGTTTTCTTACTGTATCAATTGCAAAAGCATGTTTGGTACCAACCATACACCTTCACAAAAGATACAGTAACCCTCTGATAAATAAAACAAAATGAATTATTCTTTGTTTGATTCGTTATATGAAAGACAAATTTACTGATTGTAGTGGCTTTTGGTTTGTAGTATGGTGTAATTAGATTGGTATGGTGGTGCAATGATTAGCAAATTAGCGATACTAAGAATTTGAAGTGTACACAAATTTATGTGTTTTATTTCTACAATAACCTCACATCAAGAATGATACTCATTTCATCTCATAAACCCTGTTTTTAACAAACGGCATTATCTGCACACAGATAACAGACCTCCCAAATTTTACTGACGCCAAGAGCTTTTTTGTCTTGCCTTTGATAGATTTACGCAAGATGTATACCTTTTCTATTCTTCTGTTTATAACCCGGAGGGTGAAGTGTGGGTTGAAAAAACTGGTAAAACAAATAGGAACCAAGTCAAAATTTATCGGTACCAGCTATGTTTAGATGAGTTCTTGGTTTGATCGGTAGGGGTTATGCTTAGATGGATTCTTGGTTCTCAATTTTCTCAAAGCTTGGTTCTTACCTTGTTTTTAGTTCCAAGTTTATTTCTTTGATTCACTCCATTCTGACAGACGAAACAAACATTGTACCTATCCTGTAATTCTTGCATACCAAACACAATTTATACTATGTTACTTATCTCTATCTCATGTGTTTCCCATTTGATTCACTTTTTCATAAAGTGAACCATTTGGACGGGATAACACATATTTTCTTGATATGAAAAGCCTACCTTAAAAGGGAAAATCAAGTAAATCGTGTATAAAGTTTGACTTTATTATTACAATAAAGAAAAGTTGTACATGTAAGATTTTTCTTTATATGATTGCTTTATATACTTAGAATACTACTAAGAAATTAAGAAAAGCATATGGAAGTACTGAAGTAGAATATCCTTTTTGGGCACCATAAACTTTTAACCTAACCAAATGCTTTTGATCCATAATCACTTTTCATATAAAGAGCTGCCAACTTAACTGATCCAATAATGCGTTACTAAAAGCAAGACATTGCATATGGTGTTTACTCAAGAATAAACTTGGTAGTGTTAGTTTGATCATGCATAACTTCTTCCAAACAAGCATCGACATAAGTTAGTTGGCTACTTTTGATTTTTGAGATTCGAGATCACTGTCTTTCAATTCGGAATTCGACGCAAACCTTCTTTCCCTTTGTAATATTGTCTTGTTCAGAATGCTTTGATTTCGAGCTTTCTAGTTTAGTTGGACTTAGCTATCACTAATTGCAGATCAAATGTTCTGTCATTCAACATATCTATAATTTGATGGTATTTGAATTAGTTCCACCAAATCTATGTTTGTTGACTTGTGTTATATAACTCATAAAGTAAATAAAGTAAAGTAACTCCCAATAACATCTTCCACGGGTTATGGGTCCCAATACCGTCTTCCACGGTGTATGGGGGAGGTTGAGACGTAGACAGCCTTACCACTACCTAAGGTAGAGAGGCTGCTTCCGGTTCTACTAAAAGTAGAAAAGGACATCCGGCCTTGTGTTATATAACTCATGAATATGAAAAAACATAAAGGAAGGGAAAAAAAATAAATAAAAATAAAATGCACATGTGAATTAATATTGAAATTCACTTAAAACTAGAAAGCAAATATATAAAGTTACTGCCCACTATCACCAACTAATCAAGTTGCACCACCAGCACATATCCATACTTGTTTCTTTAATACTACTACAATGTTAAAAGCTATGAAAAGATGTTGCATTACTGATAAAAAAAATAAAATACAATGTTGCGTTGGATCATGTTGACACCCAATGCTCTCCTATCAATTTTAATAGTGGACTTATGGTCTATGACAAAAACTTCAGTATTTAAATTAAGCTGGTTAATATTTATGAGTTATTATTGGTATAATAGTATCCAAGAAAATATGTTTTGTGTATTACGAGTACTAGTAGTTAGTATCCAGGGTAGAAAGCTGGGCTAGGACAAAGCACACTTCTTTTGTTTATTATTTGGGCCATTAATATTGCTATTTTGATATGTGGGCCGCATATATATATTTTGTGTATTTAAAAAATGGTAACTTCTTAAAACAAGATCATTTAAACTACTTAACATGTCATAAGTAATGAAATTAACAAACAATCCCTTTGTTTGTTGCTTGATATCATCACTGAAATAGAAAGTTTTTTGCATGATACTCCTGTGCATATTTCGAGAAACAAGAACGAAAAAAACCCATTTCTCGACTCAAGTAGGAATGATAGTGCATTGATTGATATTTGATTATCAAAAAAGAGGATAGAAAATGATGTAGCGAGTTAATCTAACATTACCCATCGTATCTGGATCACTAGTCATGATCCCTAAAGGTTCAACGTACATGGTTCGGATGATTGGTTAACTAGAAAAATATCCTCTTTGATTTGTTTGTTCTTTCGCTACATTGAGGGATCACGAACTCAACAATTATCGACTCAACTTTCATTATCACATGCAATCTTTCTGTATGTAACAATCATTGTATATGCGTAAGTGTCTCTGAAACTCGGGGCACAAGAATATATGTTCTTAAACTAACTACACCAATATTTTATTCTTAAATATTTTATCACGCCTTTCTTAAAATAAACATTAAAGTTTGTAGGTTTAAGATTATAACAAATACAACTGGATTAACAACAAAATAATGTGAGCTACGTTCTTTTACCAACTTTGATTCATGTGTCAATCTATATTTATAATCTATAATATCTATATCTATTATCTATAATGTATTTAGGTCTTGTATAAATAAAAAGTGTTAAACTTTTTAAGTTTACACAACTTGCTACTTTAGTAATTTTTAAAGCCAAACTTTAAAATTCATTATTTACACATTACTTAATAGCATTAAATTAGATGTTACAATGATAAGATATAAGTATTATAACAAATTTAATATATATTCATACTCTGAAATCATAACTCTAAATGCAAAGATAATAATGTTACATATTAACCTTTTCACCATATTCATCACAAACACACAACTACTAAAGACTATTAGTTATTATTGGTAAACGTCGTTTGCAAAATGAAAAAGAAAAAGATCACCTCTAAATATAGTTATTGTCTCAAGCACACAACCACTGGAGCATTAGTATAATGGGTGGAGATCTTGTGCTAAAGTCAATAGACCCGGGTTTGAGTCCCATCCTTGGCATTTGTTTCAGATAAGTACCCGCCTCTGGAAAACCTATGGGCACACTAAAGAGACTTTGTGAAATAATAGATCGGGGGTCGAGTCTCGGCTCGTTTCACTTCAGGTGGTGCTCCTCTGGGTCAGGAGAGTTTTCAAAACTATTTTTTGTGGGGTGTATAATGGCTGGTGTCAAAAGAGAGGGGGAGAAGGTGAATATCTCTATTATTATTAAGATATTTACCCTCTCCCCTCTCTTTTATTTGGTCAAATGTGACAAGATATCAAGCTAGCGATACATGTGAGTATAATGGATACTATTAAAGAAGTAGGTATAAAACATTCGTAACTTTTAGATGCTCATATTAATCAAATCTTATTTGTTTAAAATAATCAGAATATTATTATGGTCCACTCCTTGAAATGCAAACTAGCTTGGTCTTATTGTGCATGAGATAACACAAAACTTTATCTCTATGAGAACAATAACACTACATAAATGGTCCATGTGGTTTGTTAGGTATTACAGATTCAGTTCATTTTCTTTTTTTTGTCTTGGATCCATGGTTTCGACCCATTACGGATCCAATCCATTTTGCCTAACTCTGTTAGTTTGACTTGGGTTGACAGTTAAGTTGGAGGGTATTATTGTCTTTTCAGATGTTTTCTTAAAGAGAAAAATCAAGTCCACACCCCATCACCCACAAACTCTTATACCAAAACAAAACTCATTTTCTTTTCACTTTCACCCCACAACACCCAAATCATCTTTCATAATTCATAACCACGAACCAACATCACAATCCGGCCAAGATCCAGAATCATCTAGCCATCTGCTGGCCACCACTGCCGCCACCGTCTGTCACAACCACCGACTACATCCTCCACTACACCGATCACCATTTACAGCCCACCGCTACACCATGCATCACGTTCACCCTTGACGCAACCCCACCACCACAACCTCTCACTCAAACACACAAGATCCAACCACCACTAAGATCCAACTACCACGTGAGTGAGTGTTTATTTTGTTTGTGGAGAAGATGAATGGGGTTTAAAAACGATATATTACATAGAAGATTTTAAAGTGTTGTTTAAGATTTATTGATAAGAATGAGGGTTTTATAGTAAGGAAAAGGTTTTATATGATTTTTTTGTATGTTGTGTGTTTATGGGGTTGTGGTAAGTGGCTAGAATTTGTGTGTGAGAAAAATGGGTGTTTATTTAAGGTGACTAAGATGGGTTGGTATAAGTTTAATGGATAAAATGAGGTGGTTATGAAAAATGATGTGGAGTGAAGTGAGAAAGAAAGTGTGATGTTTGGTGGTGTAAAGTTTGGTGGGTTGGTGTGAGTCTGATGGAGAAGATGATGAAGAGAAAAGGAGTGTTTCGATATTGATTTTCATAGGTGTGATTGAAGATAATATGAGTGTATGGATTTATTTTGTGTTATAAGAACAATTATAAAAACAATTAAAAATAAATAAAAGGCTGAATGTGGGGGTTTTTTGGTCATTTCAGTTTACTTAACGGCTGAATATAACAAAAATAGGCAAATTGGACTAAATCCGAGACGGGTTAAAACCACAGTGACTGGATCTGATATGAAAATAAAAAATGAATTGAATCCGTAATACCCGACAAACTACAAGGACCATTTATGCAGTTAACTCTTAGAGTAACTATATGTTGTATTCCTGGTTAACTAGTAAATTCGGTTATAAAAGTTATAGAGTTAATTACTTAAATGGTCCTTGTGTTTTGTGGAGTATAACGGATTTAGTACTAAACATTTTATTTCTCGGATCATCTACTTATGGTTTTGACTCGTAATCGGTTTGGTCATTTGACCAATATTTTTGTTAGTTGACCGTGAAATGGAGATTAGTTATGACTTTCTACATGTTTTTAATGAGAGGATGTTTTTAATGAGAGGAATTAATGACTTTTTACATTATTGTTGTTGTTGTTGTTGTTGTTGGGTGTGAAATCGACCGAAATTGTCCCTGACAAGTATTTAAACATAAAATAGCTTGATACAACCTCTGAAGGTCAGTGAACATAAAAGTCTCTGATAAAGATAAGAGAGAATGTCACTTCATAACTATCACATGAACCTGATAGTTATCAGAAGTGAAGTACTCTCTGATAGTTATAAGAGAACATGTCTCCCTGATTATTATTCAGAAGGTGTTATTCACTGATAAAAGAAATCGGTGAGTGTTGTATAAAGCTCAACTAACTGTCTAGTTTCAGTTGATGAGGTGTAATTTTATACGTTTTTAAGGGGCATTTAGCCTGTAAATCCGTACATATTTGATCAATTATTACCCTAAATCGTTTCTATTTGAGTTTTAGGTACTCGTGAAGCAAATGATGAAAAATGGAACGTTTATGGCTCGATTGGACATGAAAACAAAGAAAATGACAAAGTCAAGAAAATGTCACAAAAAGGGACTGTGACGACGTCAGAATTCCTAAGTGACGCCGTCACTTAAAGAGCAACGAAGATTATCAAGTTATAAATTTTCCAAGTGACGCTTCAGAAGATGGCGATGGTCTTGAGCTGACGGCGTGCGACGTCGTCACAACCCATAAGGTGACGCCGTCACAACTATGTCGGTCCAAAAAATGAAACCCTAATGATGGCGAGCTGACGGCGTCACACTTGTAAAGTGACACCGTCACAAGTGTATTCCTATATATATTTTTGTATTATTTTCATTCAATGGAACATCTTGGAGAGACCACTTTGGAGGAACGAATTTTACAGCTTTTGTAGGATTTTTAGCCCCCATAACTTCCATGTTTTATTGAAGATAAATTATTAAATCCTTAATTATCAGAATATGTCTATGTGTTGTGTTATTATTTGTTTGTCTTCACTTCGATCTAACATGCTAGGCTAAATTTAATTGTGTTTAGTTAGGATTGAATGAAACCTAGTTGACCGGATCTACACACACTCCTTGTGTTAGATAGATACTTTGAATAATGCTAGTCTAGCACGCGGAATTTACTAGCAAGCACTCAGAAGATTTATTTGTTTGTGTTTTGTATGATTTGTATGTAACAGTGAATGAACAATGAAAACAATAATTCAACTTTAACGATTCAATATTATTAATGAATAATACGAGTACTCTTAATTAGTACTAGGGTTTACAACCTTGAATCTTAACAAAAACTCGATCTTACTTAACCTTCACCTAGGAGATCCTTTTATAGACTAAGGATTCCTTTACAAGATAACTATCACCTAATCGTATAAGATATACACAATATATTTTCTATAATTATCTTTTACAAAAACATAAACCGTACTAACTTCTTCATACAACTGTACTAACTGTTCTTGTCTTCAAAACTCATCAGCAGTACTAACTTCCACATTTAGCCGTACTAACTGCTTAAGCTTAATTCCTAACAATCCTCCCCTAAACTTATGATTTCTTCCCAAATCACTAAGTTTCTTCAAATTAAGCTTCATCTCCTATATGAGGGATATTCTTCTAAACACCTTTCATAACTATCTCTTACTACTAATCTTTCTTTGTTCTGCAAGGTTGAAAGTCTTTGTTACCAACATATCTGCCATTTCAGAATCTTCTTCAACCCTCAGTTTTGTATACAACATAGACATTAAAACACTTGATCTGAGTGGATAATCCTTTTCCACTAACATATAGATTTCTATGCCATCCTTAGTAGAAACTCTGTGCACTCCACACGTATCAAATAACTTCTAAGAGACATCTTCGATTTGTGCTTGAAATCTCCACATTGATTCTCCACTATCAGGTTCATAAATCCTTTTCAGCTGCACCCATAACTCTTTATCTTTGTCTTCAAGTGGATCTTGAACTCTGAATCTTTCTTTTACTAAGCTCCACAACTGATTAAGATCTTCCCTATCAAAACCTTTTAGTAGATCTTCAAACAGCTTGTATCTCTCAGTAATACCTCCAAGTCTTACGATCTTCCATCCCATCATCCTTCCATCAGTGAAAACTTCCCAGCCAATGATAGGATATTTGACTTCTAATGGTTTGATATTTTTAGACTCTGGAACTATCACCATCATATTCTTGTTTTGCTCATTGATCAATCCTTCTTCACCAGACTTCAACTTCTTTGCAATATCAGATTCTAGAACTTGTGGTTCTCTTTTCTTTTTCCTCGTGATATCCTCCTTGATTGAAGTATTCAGTCTTGCATATGTTTCAAAGAAAGTCTTTTCAATCTCAGCATCTGACCTTCCAGTGAAGTCACTCATCTTGTAATTTGCTTGATTCTTCAAATAATGTTTCATGAAACTGACTTTTTCTTTCTTGGTAGGAAACTTTGTCTTGTATCCTGACTCTTGCCTTTCTCTAATTCTCTGCACTAAGTCATTCCAAGCAACTTCTTTGTTCTTTGACAAGATAAACTCTTTGAGTTTCTCTGACTTTTCTTCTTCACTTAACTCCTTGTCTTTAAGAATCATTCCAGCATGAGCTCTCACAATCAAATCAGAATCCAACAAGTATTGTAGTTGCTCATTGAACTCCTCTTGATTAACTTCTTCAGATCTTGTTCTATCCATGAATTCAGCTATATCCCTTACATCATCTGCAGCTATCTTCCTTGCTAATTCTGCATCTTGAGCTATCTGAGCTTGTTCATCAGCTAAATCCTTGTCTAGAATCTCTCTTGCTACCTCTGCATCAAAGTCTATTTGAGCCTGAGTTATTGGTTTTGTTTTCTTGAGCCTTTCTAGTACTTGAGCAGCTTCTTCTAGTGTCATAGGCTTTTTACCCTTATCTTCCCTTTTTCTAGCATATTCCTCTTCAGCCGTAGTATCACCAATTGGAACTGTCTCATGCTCTGTCTCAGTAGTTGAAACTGCTTCAACAGTTGGAACTTCTTCAGCTTCTTGAGTACCAGTCTGAACTGCTTCATGTGTCTCAGTAGTTTCTTCTATTTCCATATCAACATTACCAGAACCCATATCAAAATTTTCTTCTTCTTCTTCTTCATTTTGCCTCCCTTGAGAACCTAATCCATCTCCCTTGCCTTTATCTGATTTCCTCCCCTCTTTGGGAGAATCACCATCATCACCAGCAGAATCATCTGAATCATCATCATCAGAAAAATCCAAAACTACCTTTGCCTTTTTCTTCTTTAACTGCTCTTCAAGTTTCTTCACCCTAAGAGTCAATCTGGAGTAGACCTTGGCAAAATTCTTTTTGTGAGCTTTGAGTTCCTCATTGTTCATCTTTAGCTCCTCCTCCAAAGTTTCTACCTTCTCAACTAGCTTGGTACACAATTCCATCAATTCAGTATGTGAAGTACTACCCTCATCACTTCTAGCTGTGTTACCTGCTAGGAGAGGTGAATCATGGGGAAAGGATCTAGGAATCACTCTAGGTGTTTCCCTTCTCCTATAAGTGATGTAAATTGGGGATGTTTGGGTCCTTTCAGGAGCTGAAGTAGATGTGTGATGGGGATCAGTTGGTGTTACTGAACCTTCACCCACTTCAGTTTGAAGCATCTCTGGAAACAATGGAACTACTACTCCTTGAAAAAGCCTGTTGGGAATTAAATATTCAAGAAGTTTAATATCGGGTTCTATTCAAAGAAATACTCTAAGTATGATTCTGCTGCTAGAGCATTTGGTTCATGCTGCTAATGTTTGTTCCTGCTGCTAGAACATTTGATTCTGCTACTAGGCTTAACATTCTGCTGCTAGCGTTTACATTGCTGCTGATTAAGTACATTCTGCTGCTAAGTGGATAAGTATGAAAAGATATTAAGTGTATTTTAGTCAACAATATACGGTAGATAATATCTTACCCCATGTGCTTAGTTAACAAGTTGTGTACACAGATACATGTTGTATCTTATGTACTGACACACTCAAGATAAGTTAGCAAGTAGTTCGACTAGACTTTAATCAATATTGTAAAGATCTTCTTGGACTATAAAAGAAGATCTTAGACTAGATATTAAGAGTTGGTTGATGTGTTAAAAATACTAAGAACTTTTATAACCGTTAGATCTAGAACAAACACAAATATATCACAAGTCATAGAAAACTTAAGATTCAAGGTTGTATCCCTAGTGATAACTCAAGATCACTCGTATTATTATCATTAATAATATTGAATCGTTTGGTGTTAATCTTTCATTGTTCATTGACATATAACAAACACAACTGTTCCATTTCCATAACCATAATAACCTTCTAAGTGTGATTAAGTAGATTCCGCATTCTTAATCATATTAACTCAATATATCATACACACAAAGTACAAAAGGTTTAACCACCTTAACCGTGTGTCGAATCCTAACAAAGCCTACTAGCCATAGCCATGTTTTGAAAAACTTTTGATTGAAGGCTAGGAGTAGCAAAAGTTTCTGTTGGTTTTGTAAGCATGTATGTCTTTTTATTCAAAAGAGTTTGTACAAACCTTGGATACATTAGAAACTTGGTTTTGCTGTTTACATTTGATGCCATACACTCAAAAATAAATTTTGAAAAGTTAAAAACCTTGTTTTAGACAGACAAATGAGAGCAATAGTGTAATACCTGAAATTCTGATAACCTGTAAAATTACCTAATTACCCCTGAAATCATAAAACATAATAAAATCACTTATAAAATTCTGAAACGATTCCAAACCTCTGAAAACAAACTGCATATCAAGTAAATTAATTTCTGGGACAACATTTTAATATTTTGAATGTACAAAAAATACATATTATGCACAAGAATTATACATGGGCCGAAAAGTTTATTTAACTTATTTACTTTTAATTATAATTCTTTTTAAATACAAGATAAGCATCAAAATTAAAGGGGAAATCAATCAAATCAGTATATTGATCTTGTCAACCAAAATTGGGCCGAAAATATTGCCCCTCCTCAATCCTCCCACACGGTTATTCATTCTTTCCTTTTCTTTTATATCGCAAACCCTAAAAGTCGACACACAAAAATCCTCTCCTCCTCCATCCGAATTTCTGGACACAAGTGGGTATTTTTTGGTGTTCTTTGGAGTATTAAGGAGCTAAGAAAAATAGGAACCTGAATTTAGAAGCCTTCGTTTGTTCGTGATAATTGTTTTGTTCGATTTTTTCATCCGAGAGGTAAGGATTTTTCATGCTTAATTCTTACGTTCTAAAAAATTATCCAGCATTTTTCTAGTGATCTATGGGTCGAATATAACCTAAGAAAAATAAGAAACACGAATCATGCATGGTTATTAAGGCATACGAAAATAAAAGGGATAAAACACACTTAATTTGTAAATCGTGTTATATGAATTTTCTGAGGTGCAACCATATTTTTATATGTTCTTTGATGTTAATATAAGCTGGGAAAAATAGCCACTTGATTTTTAGAAGCCTAGATTAATTGATACAAATTATTGTTTAAATCGGATTTAAGAAAATAATTAAGAAAAATTGATAAAACCCTAGTACGAATTAGGGTTAGGGGTTTCTTATGAAATCTGATGTAATTTAATGTTATAATGATTGCATAATTATTGTATGATGATTGGATAAAATTAGGGTTTGTTTTGGAATTAAAAAGTGTATACCGAATTGGGTTTTAAAATTGTAAGGACCTGTTTTGCCAACTTTGAAAATTGTAGGGTATTTTTATAATGTTATATACATCTGTAGGAATGTGGGAAAAATATAACTTGAGGGTCCTAAGTGTAAATATTTCAAGATAATGAATTAATTGTATTTATAAGGGTTGTTTTGTAATTAATTAAAATAGAGGGACTAAATGTGTAAATTCTGGAATCTTGATGGTATTCTGAGTAAATACTGATATTAAAAGTGTAATGTGAAATTTTGAGGATTTATGGGCTTAATATGTAATTGTTAATGAATTATGGTTTAATTTATAAGTTTTGTAAAGTTAAAGGACCATTTATGTAAATTCTGAATTATGAGGGACCTGATCTGTAATATGCATAATTCTGAGGTTACCTTATGTATTTTTGTAAAATATGATGCTTGGTTGGTAAATATGAATATTGTAGGGATTTAATTGTGAATATTGTAACTGTAGGGTTTGTTTTGTAAATATTGAAACTAGAGGGGTATAACTTGTAAATTGTGAAACTTAAAGGATTTAAGTGTCATTCTGTATAAAAAGAGTATTTAAATCAGTAGTTAAAGTATTTTCATTATTATACCTTTGAATTTAGAATAATTACAGTTAAACCCTAAAACTATGAAATCTGTCATAATTAACCCTAAAATTTGGTAACTTGATAAAATATACCTAAATCCCATAATAATCTGTAAATAAGGACTTAACATAATCTGTAATGTTAATATCTGGTTAAATATGGAAAGTTACTAATTCTGGAAACCTGTTAAAAATAGAAAGTTACTAAATCTGGAAAGTTACTAAAAATAGAAAGTTACTTAAAATGGAAAGGTAAACTAAAAGAGATAATCTGAATTAGAATCTGTAGTAATTCTGTATTCTACTCCTTTAGGTGTGAAGAAGGAGAAGTCCTGATCTTGTTTCTGTGTTTGTTTTGCTTTTCTGCTGTGCAAATAAGGTACAGATATTCTGCCCTTTTTCAGTAAGGGTTTTCATTCCCTTTCCTTTCTGTTTTCATTTCCTTATTAGGATTCCCTATACCATTGCTATGTTCCCTTCTGTTTGTAGATCTTTGTTGTGATCTGTTTGTCTTGAACCTTTTGTTTGAACCTCTGATATGATTCTTTTATTCTGAACCTTTTTCCTGAACTCTGATTGTAAACCTGTTTGTGAACCTTTGATGTGTTTCCTTTGTTCTGAATCTTTCTTGAGCCTTTTGTTTTGATCTCTTGTTCTGAACCTTAATCTGATATACTTGTTATAAACTTGGATTTGATTTTTGATATAAACCTTAATCTGTTAAATCCTTATTTGAACCTAATTGATTTTGAACCTTTCTTAAACTACATATGAAACTGTTTGAGGAAAGATAATTTAAAAGAAGTGATACCACTTTAAATGGAAGTTACTAAAAGTTTTGGAAGACCATTTTTATGAAAACTATTTTGTAAGACCATTTTATTGAAAACCATTATTAAAGGATTGTTTTAAATGAACTGTTGACAGGAACTTCTGAAATGGATTGTTGATATAAACTTGTAATTATTAACCTTTGATATACTCTTTTGGACTATTGGAAGTAAACCTTTTTAATCTGAACTTAAGCTTTGATATAAAACTTAATCTGATAAATTCTGATTCGAACCTTGTTATTTATTTCTGAATTGTTGACATGAACCTTATGCCATGAACCCTTAGATATGACACTCTGTTTATTATGTGACATCTGACCTTGACCACAGTATGATATCCGAGCCAATCACTAGGCATGAGGGTTTCATGTCCATGTCATTGATGCACCTTTGACATGACTCTAGGGCAGGAGAGTGATGACCTGTTCCGTCCCTGATTTTATCTGTTATGTAGGAGAAGAATCTGGCCTACTGGGGCGTATGGATGCATCCTAGATCTGATCTGATTTCTGTTATCTGTTACTGTTTACTGTTATATATATATATATATATATATATATATATATATATATATATATATATATATATTATATATATATATATATATATATATATATATATCTGGTGACTGATGGTGTGTGCGATACACGTCTTTCACAATATCTGGGAGCTGATCACTCCGATTTGATACATGAGGTCACCCCTCATATTATCTGGTTACTTAAGAGGTATCCCCTCTAGATTGCTTATGTGTTTACACTGTTATGATATTATCTGTTATCTGGGCTCGTGATAGATTTCTGTTTTCTTTATTCTTAAACCTTATTTATTTCTTATTCTTATTTCGTTTCATTTATTCCATTTCTTATTCCTACTCCTTCATTTGATTTTGTTTCTGTATGATCTGTATTTTCTGATTTCCTTTGTACTGCTATCCGTTATCGTTTCTGTTATCTATATATCTGTTCACTGAGCTTTTGAAGCTCAGCCGCATTTCTTTTCCTGCGGCAGGTTTTTAGTAGGAAGCTGGGAATGAGTGAAGAGTGTACCTTGGACTTAGAGGATTTGATAGCTATTCTGGATTAGAGATGATTAGAAGTTATTATACTTTAGAATTAGTATTTATCGGAAGTTTCATTTGTAACCTTGTAGTTTCTGTATTTCATTTGTAACCTTTGAGAATTCTTGTATTACTATAGATGTATGCTTTGTTTTGATCTGATATGAAACCATTATTGTGATATCTTCACCCTTATCGGGTTGGGGTGTTACAATTTATGGTATCAGAGAGACAGGCTGCGACTCGTAATACATTTACCCTTGACCTGTGAAGTCTGGACCACTAAGTTTCCACTATAGGCGCTCGTAGGACAACCTTTGAGAATTTGCTGTAGGATTTCCCTATAGGAACTTAAATTCTGACCAGTGAGGAATGGGTAGACTATAAGTCATTTGCTTAAGTATCTTGCTTCCGCACCACTCTGATTCGTGTCTTGCTTTTGGTTAAAGACTATGGAAATCACATTTGGAAATCTAGAGCTTATGCCTTGCAACACCAAAAAATTTTGAAACCTAAATAAAACCTGGAGCATTGGAAATTGCGTAGTAATTATCTGACACTATTTGATCCTTGCCTTCCGATTTCGACTCCGACCTCTGAACCTTTTGTTAATCATTCTGATGCCTCTTCGGGCATTCTGAGGATTCCCATAACGATGATATACATAATACATTATCTTCTGACACTATTCGATTTCGTCTTAACCATCCCTGTTCCCATGAGAAGTTTTGTGGTGTTTAACCACGAGTGTAAAAATGTTCTCCCTCACATTCTGAACGATAAGATTTTTTTTCCTTGTTGATCCGTCTTTCTTTGATAGTAACCTTGATTTTATCCTTATAAGGATTGATTGATTGATCATTTAATAGTGACGACTATCCTCCTATGTCTCACCTTTGGCGTTTGAAACAATTTTGGAACCCCCTGACATGATTACCGATTGTTAAATTTTGCTACCGCTACCTGATTTTGACCTTCACTTCCGATCTGTTTGATAAACAGTCTGATATCTTTCCGACCATCCTGAAGGCCGTTTAACCCTAATGTGGTTGACACCTTCTATAATTCATTACCCGTGCTGGATATAAATGTATCATCTGATACTATTCTGTCTTGAAAAATCCATACCACTCCTATGAGAACTCTGGTGATTTTTAATCTTGGGTATAGAAGTTTGTTCCCTCCTTTGAGTGATGAATCTTATTTGCCCATCAGTTTTCCTTTGGAAGGATTTGATGCAAATACTATCTCTGTATGGAATTGTTAACTGAGCATATGATGCTAATATCCGACATTTCATACGTCTCACTTCTGACAATTATACAATGTTCGTATTACCAATGATGTACACCCTACCTGTCACTTATGCTAAAAGCTAAACCAAAAACTCCAACACCTTGAACTGTTCACTTATCTATCCCCAACACTATACTGGACCATGTACTTGACTCTGACATATGAACTATCCGTCTGGTTAAATGACCACATTCGTTCTGCGGATCTGTTTATTTTGATATATTCGATTTCGAGGACCTTGGCTGGCTAACTCTTCGTAAAAGCTACCATAGACTACCGTATCTGAAATATAACAATCTGCTCCACCCTACTTTGTTATAATAACCTTTAACCGCTTAAATATGTTAAGCTTAACACTGCTATGGAAATATGTACCCTGATCTCATTTGATTGTTAAATTCTCCTGACACCTATTAGTATCCACCATTAGAAAGTTTGGCATTGGAAGTTTTGTTTTACAAATTTTTCTGGTGCTTTCTGATGAAACTTTTGGGTATCTCTCCTGATTGAGAAGTAGAATTGACTTTGAACCGATATCAGGTGACGAACCATGATACTGTTGAAGTTGAGAGATTGAAGAAGCTGATGAGATATGATTTTGTTTCACCTCAGTGTCCCCTTTAAATACCCTATTAATTTATAAAGAAGAAAGAGAAAATTTTGCGTCTGCATATCAACGATCGTAAACCTAACCGTAATCTCAACCGTAATCACTTTTCATTTCCGAGTATAAATGATTAAATTATTCTATCCTTGTGAACTCTGTATCAGACAACCTCATTTAATGTTTGAAGGACTGAAGAAGCAACCACAAGAACTCCTAAGAAGGGAGATGACTAACTGAGAGCAACTTCCGTAAAGTATTTCAGTTTTATTCGTAAAGATTGGTGATGTGATTTAGATATGAAGTTTCCCTGAAACGATTGATGAAAACTGTTTTCGTACTCATTGTGACCATTATGAGTTTTAAATAATGCCAATAGTATTGGCTAATAAGAATCATGTTTTCGCGAGTATTTAGACAATTGTCATAGTATGACAACATGGTTATGCTCTGAGACGAACGAGGAGCATATAGACCATCTTCGTATTAAGTAGAATGACCCTTTGTTCTGGAAGAGTAGATTTGATTGGCGTTCAGAGATTGTAGCAGACAAACACTACCAGGCATCCGGTGACGACAGCAATCTGAGTTGGCGAATTTCGATTTGTGCTAGGAGACTTGCCAAAGACACACAGCCTTACTTCTCTATTCTTTTTAGTTGTACTAAGATGAATTAAGAGCAGAAGCAGGCTCGTGAATGGGTGATGCACAGTGACTATGTCGGAGATTCACGTTACTACACCACAGTTTCAAGAAGAAGTGCCGAAGGCTTGAGGGATCAGACTCAAGTTATAAATCCTTTTCACCCAATGATCATATGGACAAACATAGACAGATTTGCTTGGAATTGAGAGAGACTTAAGAGCATGTATTGAATGGATGACGTAATTCATTTCCTCTTGACCTATTTAAATTTCTGTTACCTGATGATAAAACCCTTTGAATGATTTAGGTTCTCTGTAGTAATTCCGCTCTGTGTTCATTCTGCGTATGTCGGACGATGATTTTGTTATGTGAAATTTGACGAATGATGGATGATCTGATGTACCAAATTCTGATAGACATTCTGGGACTTCCGTTAACTCTTTCGAGTGATTCGTTCCCCCTCTTAGTTAGGGTATTTGATCTTGATGACCTCTGAGACCGTAGGAAGACTAGGTGGATTAAGATAAGTTATTCTGTTCACGACTGGAAATAAAGTATGATCATCGTGAGGGCATATTTATATGATGCCAGTATTATGACGTCTGGTCAACGTGATAATACTTACATCATATAATGTGCACTTGTTGTGGGCATAGGATATTTCGAGAAGTGCCTTAGAACCTTAGAAATTCTGATAACTGTTGGGATTATCTGCATTAGTGAGACTGTAAGTTCATTCTAACTGTACGCGTAATCTGCTTTCACCGTTCTGTGAATTGATACGTCTGGATTCTAGTCACGCATTCTGCTGACCTCTGAACTTTTGATAATAATCTTAGGTTCTGTTATAGAACTTCTTCCAATTGATGTGATCGATAACCTATTCCTGTATATCCTAATCTGATTTGTCAAATCAAATCCTGGGGACGGCATATCCGTCAAAATCCTGTGTAATTCTTACGTCTCTTCCGAGAGAATCCGATTATCATCTATTAGGTCTGGTATGTCTTTTGTTTAGTTTCCGTTCTCTGTCCCTTCTGCTTCCTGCAAATTTCGAGGACGAAATTTTTTTGTTAGTGGGGAAGAAGTTGTAACACCTGAAATTCTGATAACCTGTAAAATTACCTAATTACCCCTGAAATCATAAAACATAATAAAATCACTTATAAAATTCGGAAACGATTCCAAACCTCTGAAAACAAACTGCATATCAAGTAAATTAATTTCTGGGACAACATTTTAATATTTTGAATCTGCAAAAAATACATATTATGCACAAGAATTATACATGGGCCGAAAAGTTTATTTAAATTATTTACTTTTAATTATAATTCTTTTTAAATACAAGATAAGCATCAAAATTAAAGGGGAAATCAATCAAATCAGTATATTGATCTTGTCAACCAAAATTGGGCCGAAAATATTGCCCCTCCTCAATCCTCCCACACGGTTATTCATTCTTTCCTTTTCTTTTATATCGCAAACCCTAAAAGTCGACACACAAAAATCCTCTCCTCCTCCATCCGAATTTCTGGACACAAGTGGGTATTTTTTGGTGTTCTTTGGAGTATTAAGGAGCTAAGAAAAATAGGAACCTGAATTTAGAAGCCTTCGTTTGTTCGTGATAATTGTTTTGTTCGATTTTTTCATCCGAGAGGTAAGGATTTTTCATGCTTAATTCTTACGTTCTAAAAAATTATCCAGCATTTTTCTAGTGATCTATGGGTCGAATATAACCTAAGAAAAATAAGAAACACGAATCATGCATGGTTATTAAGGCATACGAAAATAAAAGGGATAAAACACACTTAATTTGTAAATCGTGTTATATGAATTTTATGAGGTGCAACCATAATTTTATATGTTCTTTGATGTTAATATAAGCTGGGAAAAATAGCCACTTGATTTTTAGAAGCCTAGATTAATTGATACAAATTATTGTTTAAATCGGATTTAAGAAAATAATTAAGAAAAATTGATAAAACCCTAGTACGAATTAGGGTTAGGGTTTTCTTGTGAAATATGATGTAATTTAATGTTATAATGATTGCATAATTATTGTATGATGATTGGATAAAATTAGGGTTTGTTTTGGAATTAAAAAGTGTATACCGAATTGGGTTTTAAAATTGTAAGGACCTGTTTTGCCAACTTTGAAAATTTTAGGGTATTTTTATAATGTTATATACATCTGTAGGAATGTGGGAAAAATATAACGTGAGGGTCCTAAGTGTAAATATTGCAAGATAATGAATTAATTGTATTTATAAGGGTTGTTTTGTAATTAATTAAAATAGAGGGACTAAAAGTGTAAATTCTAGAATCTTGATGTTATTCTGAGTAAATACTGATATTAAAAGTGTAATGTGAAATTTTGAGGATTTATGGGCTTAATATGTAATTGTTAATGAATTATGGTTTAATTTATAAGTTTTGTAAAGTTAAAGGACCATTTATGTAAATTCTGAATTCTGAGGGACCTGATCTGTAATATGCATAATTCTGAGGTTACCTTCTGTATTTTTGTAAAATATGATGCTTGGTTGGTAAATATGAATATTGTAGGGATTTAATTGTGAATATTGCAACTGTAGGGTTTGTTTTGTAAATATTGAAACAAGAGGGGTATAACTTGTAAATTGTGAAACTTAAAGGATTTAAGTGTCATTCTGTATAAAAAGAGTATTTAAATCAGTAGTTAAAGTATTTTCATTATTATACCTTTGAATTTAGAATAATTACAGTTAAACCCTAAAACTATGAAATCTGTCATAATTAACCCTAAAATTTGGTAACTTGATAAAATATACCTAAATCCCATAATAATCTGTAAATAAGGACTTAACATAATCTGTAATGTTAATATCTGGTTAAATATGGAAAGTTACTAATTCTGGAAACCTGTTAAAAATAGAAAGTTACTAAATCTGGAAAGTTACTAAAAATAGAAAGTTACTTAAAATGGAAAGGTAAACTAAAAGAGATAATCTGAATTAGAATCTGTAGTAATTCTGTATTCTACTCCTTTAGGTGTGAAGAAGGAGAAGTCCTGATCTTGTTTCTGTGTTTGTTTTGCTTTTCTGCTGTGCAAATAAGGTACATATATTCTGCCCTTTTTCAGTAAGGGTTTTCATTCCCTTTCATTTCTGTTTTCATTTCCTTATTAGGATTTCCTATACCATTGCTATGTTCCCTTCTGTTTGTAGATCTTTGTTGTGATCTGTTTCTCTTGAACCTTTTGTTTGAACCTCTGATATGATTCTTTTATTCTGAACCTTTTTCCTGAACTCTGATTGTAAACCTGTTTGTGAACCTTTGATGTGTTTCCTTTGTTCTGAATCTTTCTTGAGCCTTTTGTTTTGATCTCTTGTTCTGAACCCTAATCTGTGAACCTTGTTCTGAACCTTAATATGATATACTTGTTATAAACTTGGATTTGATTTTTGATATAAACCTTAATCTGTTAAATCCTTATTTGGACCTAATTGATTTTGAACCTTTCTTAAACTACATATGAAACTGTTTGAGGAAAGATAATTTAAAAGAAGTGATACCACTTTAAATGGAAGTTACTAAAAGTTTTGGAAGACCATTTTTATGAAAACTATTTTGTAAGACCATTTTATTGAAAACCATTATTAAAGGATTGTTTTAAATGAACTGTTGACAGGAACTTCTGAAATGGATTGTTGATATAAACTTGTAATTATTAACCTTTGATATACTCTTTTGGACTATTGGAAGTAAACCTTTTTAATCTGAACTTAAGCTTTGATATAAAACTTAATCTGATAAATTCTGATTCGAACCTTGTTATTTATTTCTGAATTGTTGACATGAACCTTATGCCATGAACCCTTAGATATGACACTCTGTTTATTATGTGACATCTGACCTTGACCACTGTCTGATATCCGAGCCAATCACTAGGCATGAGGGTTTCATGTCCATGTCATTGATGCACCTTTGACATGACTCTAGGGCAGGAGAGTGATGACCTGTTCCGTCCCTGATTTTATCTGTTATATAGGAGAAGAATCTGGCCTACTGGGGCGTATGGATGCATCCTAGATCTGATCTGATTTCTGTTATCTGTTACTATTTACTGTTATATATATATATATCTGGTGACTGATGGTGTGTGCGATACACGTCTTTCACAATATCTGGGAGCTGATCACTCCGATTTGATACATGAGGTCACCCCTCATATTATCTGGTTACTTAAGAGGTATCCCCTCTAGATTGCTTATGTGTTTACACTGTTTTGATATTATCTGTTATCTGGGCTCGTGATAGATTTCTGTTTTCTTTATTCTTAAACCTTATTTATTTCTTATTCTTATTTCGTTTCATTTATTCCATTTCTTATTCCTACTCCTTCATTTGATTTTGTTTCTGTATGATCTGTATTTTCTGATTTCCTTTGTACTGCTATCCGTTATCGTTTCTGTTATCTATATATCTGTTCACTGAGCTTTTGAAGCTCAGCCGCATTTCTTTTCCTGCGGCAGGTTTTTAGTAGGAAGCTGGGAATGAGTGAAGAGTGTACCTTGGACTTAGAGGATTTGATAGCTATTCTGGATTAGAGATGATTAGAAGTTATTATACTTTAGAATTAGTATTTATCGAAAGTTTCATTTGTAACCTTGTAGTTTCTGTATTTCATTTGTAACCTTTGAGAATTCTTGTATTACTATAGATGTATGCTTTGTTTTGATCTGATATGAAACCATTATTGTGATATCTTCACCCTTATCGGGTTGGGGTGTTACAAATAGCAATATTGCTACTGAACTGCTCCCAAGCAGTCTTTTTAGAACTTAAACAATGTAAAAGTGTATGTATCAAAAATCTCCATTGAGGTGAGAAACATCCTTTTTGAAAAGTTAATTTGTGTTCGGATGTATCATACCCCATTTTGGCAAGTTCTTGCCATATTTCAGTGTTTTGCATAGTGTTGATACCATCTGAGTCTTTTAATTTAAGATGTCTCCTAAGTATAGACTCGGTAACAATAAAAGATACACCATCTACTTCAGAATGAATTTCTAAGTCTCCATTTTCACTAGTCAAGACAGTAGCATTCTGCCAGAACTGTGTGATGTGAGAGACATAAAGAGTAGGAGACACGGTTAGAGCATACCTTATGTGAGAGTGGTTTAGAATGTCCACAATCTCATAAAATTTTGGTCCATCTCCTTCCTCTGTTTTCTCTAGAAATGCAACCTGATTGTGACGCTTAACAAATTCCAAATTAGCCATTTTTATTGATGAAGAGTGAAAGATTATAGCAATAAGATGATCGTTTAAAGTGGAATTGATGTTTTATGCAGCCAATTGGGTTTTTATAGATACTGTTAGGGTTTTGAGAATTTTGCGAACAAGATAAATTATCTTTGGAAAATATATTAAATCAATTTATGGTAAAAAGATAATTATCTCAAGAAAAATCCCTATAAATATGCTTCAGAATAACGGTTTTACCCCAACGGCTAGAAATTAATTACTGACAGATTTTTACAACGGCTAGTTGAGTCATACCAATTTTTTTAACTAACAGTACAAACTGCTGGAAAATTTTTATTGAGCCGTATGAACTTATTGAAAAGATTTAAAATACCATGGCTCAAATATAGTTTTTAGCAAACTATCAGCTATCAACGGATTTGATATGTCTTTACCAATAGCCGTTTGTTTTGGACTAGCCAACTCTTCACAGTTCGATATGGTGAGCTGATAGCCATACAATTTTTGGTAAATTGTCAACCATCAACGGATTTGAAAAGTCTTTACCAGATACCGTTTGCTCTGGACTAGTTGGTTCTTATGTGGGTTAGACATGGTGAACCAATTACCATTTGCTGTGTGCACAAATAACACACTCAGCTCCAAATCACCATACAGTCCAAAACATATTAACTCCTTGGTGCTTTTCATCCAAAACATGCAAGTGTTAGTCCAAAAACAAAGAAACAAGCCACAAAGAACTTGTCTCACAATATAAAAGTATATGACTAACATTGCACTCAAAAAGAAAAATTAATTTCCTTGTGGAACCCAAGCCAAAACATACTTAGGCTTTCCTCTTGCATCAACATAATTCATTCTTTTCAAAACAATTTTAGCACCATTGGGTTTGATGGGTCTCCAAACCCAACATGCTGATGCATTCACTCCAGTACCTATATTTCCCTTACCAGTGTTTTTATTAACACCAGTACCAAGTACTCTGCTAGCAGTTGGAACTGCTGGCTTGGTAGTTGTTACCTTGGGTTTCCAAACTTGGTTTTTCACTACTTCTCTATGATAAAAGGTTCTGTTGCCAATCTTTTGTGCTGGTTTAAAAACTATTTGTGCACCTTGAACTGTTGGCCTTGGGTGAACAGGTCTAATAGGTATGACAGTTTGAACTGCTGGTCTATCAGTATGAACTTCTCTTGGTCCAGACCTCAAAAGAACTGACCTGGGTATCATCTTAGCATTTGTAGGGTGAGAGGGAGGTCTTACTGAGTTCACCCTAGGGGTTGAATACCTGGTTACCCATTTACCACAAAAGGCTGCAAGATGGTCAAAGCTACCACAAGAGTAACAAGCTTTCCTATAGTAGACAAAATCATCACCTAGTTGGTGAGATTTGAGGTCATTCCAATTCCTTTGGTTACCTCTGGGCTTGTTTGTGGTTCTATACATTTCTGCATACCTAACTGTTGGTCTAAAAGTTTTAGCATTTGATCTAGGCCTAACAGTCTCAGTTTTAACCATCTTTGGAACTCTTGGTTCCTCCACCTTAACACTAATAGGCTTAACTTTAGCCTGATCATCCTCATCATCAGAAGTCCAGTCCTCAATGGTTGGAGCATCTGAGTCCTTAGCTGAGGACACATTATCCTCAGAAAGTGAGGCATCACTTGCACTTACATACAAAGGTTTATCAACTACATTCTCTTTAGGTTAAGGACCATACTTAAGCTCAGGTAGTTGAAATTCAGGAAGTCCTGTGTGTTCTAGGTCTATGCCTGGGGGTGTTGGAATTCCTCTATAGGGAGGTGGAACTGACTTATAACCTAGGCCTGACTTAGCTTTATTGAGGATTTGACACTCAACTATCTTACTAACACCCTTAGATGCAAACTCTAATGTGTCTACACTCATCTGAATGTTTTCCTTTGCCTTCTTTATCTTTTCCAATTCATTTTTCAACACACTAATTTCAGCATCCCTAAACATTATATCTCTCTTGAGTATAGCTACAGTATCACTAAAAGTAGACTCATTATCCTTATAGTGAACTATCTGTTCTTCTAATATAGCCAAACCTCTCTTATGATTTGCTAAATTAAAAGCAGTCTGGTTTAGCTCTATTCTCTGATTATCATACTGTTTTCTAAGTGTTTCTAATTCTTTTAATGCATCACATGATTTAGAACATTTACAAACTTGTAACTCAGAGTCTGAGAAAGCCATAAGTGCCATCTCTGTTGATGCTTCTGCTTCCTCCTCTGCAATGTAGCTCCAATCAAACCCTAATCCATCAATGGCAACCATAGCCTTTGAGCTTGAGTCTGTAACTTCCACAACCCTTGAGTTGCTTCCAAATTCTCTACTCTTGCCATCCTGTTGTCTTGGCAATCTGCCCTCCCTTGAATAATGACCTTGTGGAAAGGTGTTGTTTGTTCAAACACTTGGGATGTGAATCTTAGTAACGTGTTTGGGATATTTATGTATGAATGTGTTTAGCATGCGGAATCTACTACAACGCACTTAAAAGAACACAAAGGTGGTGAGTTATGTAAACGTGAGTATGTAATGAACAAGGAATACAACTTTAGTTAACACAAAACGATTCAATATTATTGATGAAATAATACGGATGATCTAACTATCACCGGGATTACAAAGTAATCTTGAATCTTAGATTGTAAAAGGATTTGTGAAATGAGTAACTAAGTTACTTGAGAGATAGTTCGGTTTTGGTTAATAGTTGGAAAGATGCATGCTTGAAGGAGTGACTAAGGGAACCTTTTATAGTATAAGGTACCCTTATTACAAGTTGTCAAGTGGTTGAATATAATATGTTACTTTGACTATTCTAGCCTACAATTAAATACAACTACCAATGTACAACTCTGTAATATTCTTCTGTACACCACAGAAGACTAAACTACTTCTACATAATGTATAACAATGTACAAAGACTAATAATTCAACTAAATATCTATTACAAAATATCTATCAACTTGACATAAAGCTTGGCAGGACCTTTGTCAACTAGCAGTACCTTCTACCCAGAAGGTACTGTTAGTACATCTTCATACTCTTCAAAATCAACTAGCAGGCTCTTTGACATATCTGGCAGGCTCTTTGACTTGAACATTTTATTCCCAACAATCCTCCCCTAAACTTGTTATTTCCATTAAAATACACAAGTTTCTGATGAATAAAATACATACATTGAGGATTTGAGGGAACTCTTCCAAAAACCTTTACTCTCTGTTCTTCCTTTTTCTTTCACATTGCTCAAATATGCTCCTCAGCAAACTTTGAACAATTTCTGAATTCTCTTCATCTTTGTCACATCTTAATCTCTTGGAGATCATAGTTGTAAGCACTTCATAACTAAGTGGATACTCTTTCTCAGCCAACATAAAGAGTTCTATCCCACTCTGTGTGTAAAGATGATGAATACTGCTAAGGCTTAGAAATTCCCATGTTGTTGAAGGATCATGATAGGGAAATTTCCAATGAACATCTTTGGGATCAGGATCATACATCCTATTGAATTCTACCCATAGTTCCTGTTCCTTAACATCAATACTAGAATTTGTGTCTAGCTTAATTTGAACTAGATTCCACAATTCTTCTAAGTCTGCTCTGTCACATGCTCTAACTAGATTTTCAAAATTCTTGAAGATAGCAGACTGACCCCCAACCCTTGTTATTTTCCATGACTTTCCTAATCTATCATGGTTGATCTCCCAATCAATAATAGGGCGTCTACAGCTAATTGGATCAGCATGTATGATAGTTGGCAAAGTAATTAACATCTTACTTACTTGCTCTGAGTCCAATTTTGCTTCTTCTTTCTTCTGAGCATCTTTCTTTTTCATAGAGGGCTTTGCATCAGATGGAACTTTGTAGTAAAGACTTTTGTAGGCTTGAAGATACAAGTAGTAGATTTCATCAGCAGATTTCTTCTTCAGTTGATAATCAGTCCAATTTGCTTGACCTTTTAGAAATCTCTTCATAAAAGTCACTTGATCTTTCCATGATTTGCCTACCTTAAAACCTCTTTTCTCACTTTCTTTCATCTTTTCAAAAATGTCAGCCAGAGCTGCTTCTTTATACTTCTTGTTGATAAAAGATTCAAGCTCTGCTGTTTTCTCATCAGAATTGAGATTCTTGTCATTCACTATTATTGATGCTTGGCCTTTCACAATTGGATCATTAGCAATAATCCATTGCATCTGTGCATCAAAAGTTTCTTGAGCAATTTGAGTTTCAAGAAGAGTCTGAGCATCTTTCTGCTCTTTCATCTCTGTTAGCAGTCTTGAGGCTTCAAATGCTTCCTGCTGTTCTTCTTCATGAATTCTTTTGGCCTCTTCTTCATCTCTAGCTATCTGTGCTTGCTCTGATTTCTTTAACTTTTTGGGCTTTGGCTCATCTTCAACCATAATGCTCTTGCCCTTATCCTTTGGAGTTGGTTCTTGGGATGGAGCAGTAGATTGCTCATCAGCAATAAATAACCTCCCTTGAACAAACAAATCTCCTTGAGGCTCTAAATCCCTCTTTCTTTTGTACACTTTCTCAGCAGACCCTTTGTACTCCATTGCCAATAGCCTCTCAATCCTAGCAGGCTCTTGCTCTGGCCTAGCAGGCTCTTGCCCTGCACCAGCAGGCTCTTCATCATAAACTTGAGTTCCTTCATGGAATTCAAATTGAGCCTCCTCCTCATCTTCAGAACTATCCATCCTCCCCTTTTTGGAAGAGTGACCTAACCTATCAGCATCTGATTTGGAAGAACTAGATAAAACAACCTTTGCAGATCTTTTACCCTTTAGCTTCTTCACTTCACCCTCCAATTTCTTTACCCTCTTGACTAACTTGATGTTGATCTCAGAAAATTTCTTGCTTTGACTTTTAAGAGCATCTTCTAAGAGTTTCACCTTCTGTTTTAGTTCTTGCAATGTCTGAGGTGATTGGGTTTGTGATACATGATGTGATGATGTTGGTGGTGTTGCTGATGGTACTGGAGATGGTATTGGTGATGTTTGATGTGTTGGTGAGATGTAACCAGTTGAAGAACTTGATGATGGTGATTCAGGTGATGGTGTTGGTTCTTCTGGATGTTGTGGTAACATTTCATCAAATAGTGGTATTTCTTCCCCTCTAAAACCAATTCTCATGTTTGAAAATACTTTGTGAGAAAGTTTTGGTGTTTCATAAAGTGTGTGTGGGGGAAGCAACAAATGTTTTGATTTTGCAATGATGGATGAAATAAATCTTGGATACATCAAAAACTTTGTTTCACTATCCACATTTTTAATCAATCCTTCAAAAATATGTTTGGAAAAATTGTATTTTCTGTTTGTAGCCAAGCAGATGAGAGCAGAAGCCATGTTTCCACTGAATTGCTCCCAAGAGGTTTTCTTCTGGCTCAAACAATGAAGGATTGTGTGAATCAAAAATCTCCATTGTGGAGTAAGATGCTTCTTTAGAAAAGTGAGTTTTGTAGAAGTAGCATGATACCCCATTCTTTCCAAATTTTCAAAAATTTCAGTATCTGGCAACTGACTAATACCATCAGAATCATCCAAATGAAGATGTCTTCTTATGGATGACTCAGTAAGAGTCAAATGTTTGCCATCTACTTTGGCCTTAATCCTTTGTTCCCCATTTTCAGAAGTTTCAATTTTAGCTGTTTTCCAAAATTGTAAAATTTGAGATTCATAAATAGTGGGATTGACTAGTAAAGCAAACCTGATGTAGGAGTTATTTAAAAAGTCCACTACTTGATGAAAAGAGGCATTATCCTCTGACTTTTCCAAAAAGGCTAATTGATTGTGACGTTGGAAAAAGTTTAGAACAACTGTGGAATCCATAATGAAAATTTTGAATATGATGGTGGGATTTGTTGGTGGTACTGGTAGAAGATGAAAGGTGTATATGAATTATGATAAGGACTGATGAAAGAAGATATGAGAGAATTACTTTTAACCGACAATAAGAAAGATTATAATAAGTAAATGTAAAGACGGTTAAAAAGATCTTTTATATGTGAAATATAATATAATATAATCATCAGTAATTTACATAACTACCCCAACGGCTAATTTTAACTACCAGGCCCAACGGCTAAAACTTTTTCTGACAGGCTCAACGGCTATCTAGCAGTACCATTTTACTCTAGCAGTACCAATTTTTTAACTACCAGTACCTTTGAAAGTTTTGCAAAAATCCCTTATAGTTTTTAGCAAACTACCAGCTATCAACGGATTTGAGTTGTCTTTACCAAAAGCCGTTTGCTTAAGGACTAGCTAACTATTTACAATTAAGTATGGTTAGTTAACAACCATATAGTTTTTGGTAAACTATCAACCATCAATGGATTTGATTTGTCTTTACCAAAAGCCGTTTGCTTATGGACTAGCCAGCTCTTAAGTTTGTAAAAACTTGGTGAACTGAATACCAAAAGCCATATTGGCCTAAAGATGGTGCAATTTCCTTGGATGGAGGAAATTAAAAAGGCAATGATGCTGTGTATCTTGGATGATTGGTTCAACAAGTGAAATCATCTATTAGCATGCCTTTGAGTTGAAATTTTCCTTAGTTTGATCTAGATAGAACTTTCTCTTTTAGGAATGCTTCATCCCTTCTAGATATGTGATCTAATCCTATCTATTTCAACCTTTGCATCTTCTTGTATGCTCTTGTCTTTTTCTTTTCATACATTGGTTTTTCTTCCATTTTGGGCTATCATTTCCTCCCCTGAGATTGTTATCTCCCCTGAGATGTAAATAACTTTCATTTCCCCTTTTTGTTTGGAAGATCTCTTGTTTTGTTATCAACCTGAAATGTGTTAGTTGCAAACCAAAAGAACAAAGTGCAAAGCACTTGATCTATAGCATTTTAAACATTTAAGCATCAATATGAACAAAACATAGCAAATTTTATACTAGTAGGACCAATTATGAACTGACAGTACCTATTGACCAACTAGCAGTACCATGTTTAAAAGCCATTACCAGTTAATTTTATGTACAAAAACACATGTTTTTCAAAGATTTATCATTCCAATACCTCCTACAAGATATTTGAATCTACCTAAATCAATAGCTTTGGTGAGAAGGTCTGCATAATTCTTTTCAAAATCACTTTTAACAACTTGAATTAACCTTTTCTCATTGCAATCCCTTATGAAATGGTGTCTGATTTCAATGTGTTTTGTTTTTGAGTGTTGAACTGGATTTTTAATGATACATATAGTACTGCTATTGTCAATGTAAATAATGGTGTTAAGAAAATTGTACCCATAGTCAAGCATTTGATTTTGGATCCAAAGAACTTGCCCACAACAACTTGCACCAGCAACATATTCTGCTTCAGTTGTAGAGTTGGCCACCATTGTTTGTTTCCTGCATTGCCAAGAGATGAGTCTGCAACCAAGAAATTGACATCCACCAGTTGTGGATTTTCTGTCTAGAGTTGCACCAGTATAGTCACTATCAGAATAAGCCACCAATTCAAAAGATGATTCCCTTGGATACCAAAGACCCAACCTAGGTTGACCCTTAAGATATCTAAAGATTCTTTTGACTGCTGTTAGATGAGAGACTTTGGGATGTATTTGAAACCTTGCACATACACATACTGAGAACATGATATCTGGTCTTGATGATGTAAGGTACATCAAAGACCCAATCATTGATCTATAATTGTGCAAATCCACATCTTCTCCTTCAGCATCCTTGAGTAGCCCTTTTTCTGCATTCATTGGTGTACTTGCAACCTTAGAATCAGCAAACTGAAATTTCCTTAGGATCTCTGCTACATACTTATCTTGGCTGATAAATATGCCTTCTTTGGATTGTTTCACTTGGAGACCCAAAAAGAAAGTAAGTTCCCCCATGGAACTCATTTCAAACTTACTATGCATAAGTTTTTCAAATTCTACACACAAGACTTGGTTTGTTGATCCAAAGATAATGTCATCAACATAAATCTGCACTAGCAAGATATCTTTCTTTGTTCTTTTGATGAACAAAGTTGGATCAATCTTGCCTCTTTGGAATCCACTTTCTAGTAGAAAGCAAGCCAATGTTTCATACCATGCCCTAGGAGCTTGGTGTAGACCATAAAGAGCCTTGGTAACCTTATAAACCTTGTCTGGATATTCTGCATCAATGAAGCCTGGAGGTTGAGATACATACACTGGTTCTTCAATTTCACCATATAAAAATGCACTCTTAACATCCATTTGATAGACAGTGAAGCCTATGAATGAAGCATAGGCCAAGAAGAGCCTAATTGCTTCAAGTCTTGCAACTGGAGCAAAAACTTCTTCATAATCTACCCCTTCTTCTTGAGTATATCTTTGGGCTACCAATCTTGCTTTGTTTCTGATCACTATACCCCTTTCATCTTTCTTGTTTCTGAACACCCATTTGGTTCCAATTGCCCTATGACCTTTGGGCAAATCAACCAATATCCAAACCTTCTGAACCTTGAATTGGAGAAGCTCTTCTTGCATTGCTTCTACCCAACTTGCATCATCTAAAGCTTTGTTTATGTTTTTGGGTTCAGCCTGAGATAGAAAACATGAAAATAGGCATATGTTGGCAATATCATGATTCTTTTCTTCATAAATAGAGGAGATAAACCCTTCTTGATCTGAAGTCAAGACTTGAGATAAACCAACTTGAGATCTTGTTCTAACACCAGAATCAATGCTACCAATCACATCATCAGTTGAGTGATCTTTGAGAATTCTAGTGTTATGTGTTGTAGGAACTTCATAAGTAGATGGAAGATTGCCAATCCCCACTTCTTCTGGTAAAGAATCATCTATTTGAACATTCAATGGCTCAGCAGTATCAATTTGTGAACTGGCAGTACCATCTGGTGAACTAGTAGTACCATTGTCATTTGCACCACTTTCTTGATTCTCTTGATTCTGAGTTCCATGATCATCTTCAGTACCTTCATTTGTTGATTTTGAAGGTTCTTCTTGACTTGAAGATAGATCCAAATCTTTCCAAATTGGCATCCAGATGTAATCTTGATCTTTAGGAGTTTCAACATTATCTTCAAAACCTGCATCATCATTAGTATTTGTACCTGAAACAGGCACATAATTCATAGATTCTGAAAGCCTATCAATATCAAACATCCAATCTGGTCCAATTCCTTTCACATTTGTTAGTTTTTCTTGAAACTCTATGTGAAGATTCTCTTCCACTAGCCTAGTGCAAGTGTTAAACACTCTATAGGCCTTACTCTGCAAGGAATATCCTATCAAATAGCCTTCATCTGCTTTTCCATCAAATTTGCCTAAATGATCTTTGGTATTTAGAATAGTGACATGACAACCAAAAGGTCTCATAAAACTTAAAGATGGTGTTCTACCAAAGAAAAGTTCATAAGGTGTCTTTCTATGTGGTTTTGTCACAAGAACCCTGTTTTGTACATAACAAGCAGTACCTACTGCTTCAGCCCAAAATGAAATAGGCAACTTAGAGTCTACTAACATAGTTCTAGCAGCCTCTATAAGTGTTCTATTCTTCCTTTCTGCTACTCCATTTTGCTGTGGGGTTCTAGCTACACTAAATTCTCTTTTTATCCCTTTTTCCTTGCAAAAGTCATCCATAACCCTATTCTTGAACTCTGTCCCATTGTCACATCTGATGACTTTGACTTTCTTATCAGATTGGTTTTCTACCTCAGTGATATAAGATTTAAGAATCTCACTAGTTTCATGTTTAGATCTTAAAAAGAAAACCCAAGAAAATCTGCTATAATCATCAGTAACAACAAGACAATATCTTTTACCATTCAAGCTACACATATTAGTAGGACCAAAGAGATCCATATGAAGCATGTATAAAGCCTGAGAAATAGAGTTTTGGGTCTTGGACTTACAAGAAGCTCTATGTTTTTTGCCTTTTAGACAATCAACACAGATTTGGTCATTTTGGAAAATCTTTTTGGGTAAACCTCTTACCAAATCATATTTTGCAATAGTGTTGATTGTTTTAAAGTTTACATGACCAAGCCTTCTATGCCAAAGCATAGATTCATCCAATGAGGCTTTTGCTACCAAACAAGTTAGACTCTCCTTAGGATCAATGTTCTTTAAATCAACACTGTACATATTGTTCCTTTTTGGGATTTTAAGAAGGATCTGACTCTCATCAGGCATTTTAAAATCAGAAGAAAGAACCATACATTTATTTTCAGTAAATAGAACATTGTTCTTTTTGTCACACATTTGTGAGACACTAAGGAGATTAAACTGAAGTTCTTTCACAAAATACACATTTTCAAAATCTAATTTACTGGTTTTGATAGTACCTTTACCAGTGATCTTTCCTTTTATTCCTCCCCTAAAGGTAACATATCCCCCATCAACTGTTTTGAAGTCTGAGAGAAAAGACATGTTGCCTGTCATGTGCCTTGAACATCCACTATCTACATAACCTTGATCACCAATATCAGATGAATGTTCCTGCACATGAATAAACATATTAGTTTCCTTGGGGTACCCAAGCCATGACAGACTTGGGTTTGCCTCTTGCATCAATGAAATCAAACCTTTTCAGGATTGTTGATGCACCTTTTGATTGGATTGGTTTCCAGATCCAACATGCTGAGGACTTAACAGCACTTTCCCTTTTTATCCATTTTGTGGTCATTGGTCTATCAGTACCAAGTTTGGCAGTACCATTTGGTCTAGCAGGACCTTTGGTTTTTGGTTTCCAAATTTTTGTTTTGACCATAGATTTCTTTTGAATAGGACTATTCACAACTTTTGGTACATATTTGAAAGTGTTTCTTGTACCCTTATCAGTTGGTTTTGTAATAACAGGCTTATTTTGTCTAACAGTATGTTTAACTTTTGTGGTGTTAGACTTAACAAAACTTTTTCTGGGGTGAGTAACATTTGTTTTAGACTTTGTTTTACTCCCAGAAACCCAATTATTACAATAAGCATGAAGATGATTAAAGCTACCACAGTAATAACAAGCCTTATTGTACATAACAAAGTCATCACCTAGTTGTTGAGACTTAAGGTTGTTCCAATTTCTTTGGCTTCCTCTAGGTTTGTTATTACATTTTTCACAACTTTCAACTGTTTTCAAAACAGCTTTAGCCTTAGCCTTAATCTCTACTCTTTTAGGACTGATTGGTCCTACTTTGTTTCCTTTGATAGGAATAGTCTCATCTTCATCATCATCAGATACCCAATCTTCAATGATTAGAATATCTGGTTTCTTATCAGTGAGCACCTTAGAGAGTGAGGCAATCTTAGCACTATCAGAAGGTTCACTTTTCTCTACAGGTTTAGCCAATGGTTTGTTAATGAATTCATGTAAACCTGATTCAGCAAGATCTGATCCTGGGGGACAAGGAATTCCTCTATAAGGAGGTGGACATTTATTGTATCCTATCCCAGATTTTATTCTTTTATTCATCTGATTCTCAACTATGCTCCTAGTACAATCAGATGCAATTTCCAATTTGGTAACAGTCAGTGCAATATTATCTCTAGCCAATGTCACTTTAGTACACTCAGTTCTTAGCATTTCTATTTCTGAATCTTTCAAAAATATTTGTCTATTAAGAATAGCTTTTTCATCAGAAAAGGTAAGTTCATTTTCTCTAAAGTGAATGATTTGTTTTTCAAGTTTGGCCATACCACACTTATAATCGACTAATTTTTGATGGGTTTTTCTTTCTTCTACTTTCAGCTCATCATAAAGTTTTATATAAGATTTTAATTCATCAAAAACTTTACAAGTAGTAGAACATTTTGTAATTTGTACCTCAGGAGTGGAGAATGCCATCAAAGCCAATTCATCAGAAGTTGACTCTTTTTCACCCAAGAAACTCCAATCAAAACCCATGCCATCAATAGCAACCATTGCTTTGGGCTCAATGATTTCCACAACCTTACTCTTGCTCTCAAAGCTTCCTTTCTTCTCAAAGCTTCCTTTATTCCTGTTGTCAAACCCTCTACCCTTGTCATCCTGCTTCTTAGGTCTTCTATACTCTCTAGAATAGTGACCCTTCATGTGGCAGTTGTAACACTCCACTTTTGACTTGTCATACCCAGCAGGCTCATTACCATCTATGGTAATCTTCTTACCAGTCCTCATCAACAACTTCTTAGCCCTTATGCTCAGAAGAGAAAGTTGCCATTTTATGTCCATCTTTTCAAGATCATCAGGATGAATCTCTTGAAGATCTTCAAAAGTTAATATAGATCCATTGTGTTGAGATGTAAGAAAAGCACACCCAATTGTTTTATCTAAAATGGTTTTGGTACTGCTGGAAGTACTGTCAGTACCAAAGTTTGTGTTGGCAGTACCTTCTTCTCTGCCATCTTTTTCTTCATCAACAACCTTTGAGGTGCTTGGAGATGAAACAAAAGCCATGTTTCCTGAGCTTGAACCAGTGGTCTTCTTTACTTCATGCTCTACTATTTTGAAATTGTTGTAGAGATCATTAAGACTCATCTGATCAATATCTGGTTTGTTTTTCCAGAGAATGACATGCATGGACCATTCTGTGGGTAAACTCCTAAGAAATTTGGAGTTTAGGTCTTCTTGAGTTATCATCACTTCATGGATGGCTAACTGGCTTGAAAGCTTTTGAAGTCTATTGAACATACTTTCCAAAGACTCATTTGTTGTGGCTGTGAAGTTCTCAAACTGCTGTTTGAGAAGTGTTTTCTGTGTTTTCTTGGTAGCATCATTACCACCAAATCTAGCCACAATAGCTTCAAAAAGGGTTTTAGCATCTTTGTATTTGTTAAAGATCAAAAGCTGATCATTTGGAATAGTCATCAGTAACATACTCCTGGCTTTTAGATCATTTCGTTTCTGAATTCTTTCTTCTGCACTTGATGGTTGTGTTTGTATTTGTGTTACAAGTGCATCGTTTACTGTGGTAGTGGTGATTGAGGGTTTAAATGAGTTGCCTTCTTCAATGATCTCCCAAAGTGCATAATCTTGCACTTGAAAGTATTGTTCTACCCTTAGTCGCCACATATCAAACTCATTTTGCTTGAGTAATGGAAGTTTAGCTGCAACATTTGTTTGAATATGTTCAACATCCATTGTTCTTTTAAATTTGTAAATATCAGCCTAGCTCTGATACCACTTGTGGAAAGGTGTTGTTTGTTCAAACACTTGGGATGTGAATCTTAGTAACGTGTTTGGGATATTTATGTATGAATGTGTTTAGCATGCGGAATCTACTACAACACACTTAAAAGAACACAAAGGTGGTGAGTTATGTAAACGTGAGTATGTAATGAACAAGGAATACAACTTTAGTTAACACAAAACGATTCAATATTATTGATGAAATAATACGGATGATCTAACTATCACCGGGATTACAAAGTAATCTTGAATCTTAGATTGTAAAAGGATTTGTGAAATGAGTAACTAAGTTACTTGAGAGATAGTTCGGTTTTGGTTAATAGTTGGAAAGATACATGCATGAAGGAGTGACTAAGGGAACCTTTTATAGTATAAGGTACCCTTATTACAAGTTGTCAAGTGGTTGAATATAATATGTTACTTTGACTATTCTAGCCTACAATTAAATACAACTACCAATGTACAACTCTGTAATATTCTTCTATACACCACAGAAGACTAAACTACTTCTACATAACGTATAACAATGTACAAAGACTAATAATTCAACTAAATATCTATTACAAAATATCTATCAACTTGACATAAAGCTTGGCAGGACCTTTGTCAACTAGCAGTACCTTCTACCCAGAAGGTACTGTTAGTACATCTTCATACTCTTCAAAATCAACTAGCAGGCTCTTTGACATATCTGGCAGGCTCTTTGAATTGAACATTTTATTCCCAACAGACCTTTCTTGTGGCAATTGAAACACTCAATCTTTGACTTATCATACCCAGCCACATCATTGCTGTTTATGATTATCTTCTTGCCAGTCTTCTTCAAGAATATTTTAGCTCTCAAGCTGAGAAGAGAGAGCTGCCACTTGAAGTCCATCTCTTCAATGTCATCTTCATCTATCTCTTGAAGATCTCCATGAGTCAACATAGTACCATTGTGCTGTGTAGTAAGGAAAGCACAATAAGTGTCTTCAGTCAAAAGTCCATTAGTACTGCTAACATTACCACTGTTAGAGTTAGCAGTACCAACTGCTCCAGCAACTTGCACTTCATCTGTTTGACTTGATGTACTGGGATTTGACACAAAGGCCAAATTTCCAGAACTTGAGCTTGAGCTTGATCCAGCAGACTTCTTCACATCTTGTTCTATTATTTTGAAGTTGCTATAAAGGTCCATCAGATCCATAGAATCAATATCTGGCTTGTTCTTCCAGACTACTACATGCATAGCCCACTCTGATGGTAGACTCCTTAGAAATTTTGAGTTGAGATCTTCTTGTGGCATCTCAATTCCTAGAACAGCAAGCTGACTCACTAGTTTCTGCAGTCTATTAAACATATGATCTAGTGACTCATTGCTTGTAGCAGAAAAGTTCTCAAATTGTTGCTTAAGAAGAGTCTTCTGAGTTTTCTTGGTGGCATCATTCCCACCATATCTAGCAACAATGGCTTCAAAGAGAGTTTTAGCACACTTGTATTTACTGAAGTTCAGTAATTGATCATTGGGGATTGACATCAGCAGCATGCTCCTTGCTTTAACATCATTCTTATGCTGAGCCTTCTCTTCAGTAGTCACAGGCTTGGTCTGCACAGTTGTCTCAGTCTTACCGTCAACAGTAGTGGAAGTGGATGGAGGTTTGAACGAGTTCCCATCTTCTATGATCTCCCAAAGTGCATAATCCTGCACTTGAAAGAATTGTTCAACTCTTAGTCTCCACATATCGAACTCATTGGGTTTAAGCATTGGTAGCTTAGCAGCAATGTTGGTTTGACTTGTAGTTGTCTCCATGTCCATCTTCTTCTTAAACAAATTCGTCTGGATCTTCTAAAACAAAGTATCAGTAACCTGGCTCTGATACCACTTGACCGGATCTACACACACTCCTTGTGTTAGATAGATACTTTGAATGATGCTAGTCTAGCACGCGGAATTTACTAGCTAGCACTTAGAAGATTTATTTGTTTGTGTTTTGTATGATTTGTATGTAACAGTGAATGAACAATGAAAACAAAAACTCGATCTTACTTAACCTTCACCTAGGAGATCCTTTTATAGACTAAGGATTCCTTTACAAGATAACTATCACCTAATCGTATAAGATATACACAATATCTTTTCTATAATTATCTTTTACAAAAACATAAACCGTACTAACTTCTTCATACAACCGTACTAACTGTTCTTGTCTTCAAAACTCATCAGCAGTACTAACTTCCACATTCAGCCGTACTAACTACTTAAGCTTAATTCCTAACACTAGTTATTTATTATTGATTGTCGACTCTTGTTTAATTAATTGTTATTCACGCAAGGAGTAGGAAAACTGGCTTTATCTTAGTATATTAGCTTGAACGTCCGACTAAACGCCCCACTATATAATGTTGATCCCAGTTGAGCAATTGATCGATTTCCCTTAGCTTGTAAAGTTTAAGTAATATTGAATAAATCCAATACAACTTATGTAGAAACTGTCTTTCATTGTATTAAAGTTTATGCGGAATCTAAACTTTAATCTTAAGAAGAATTTAACAAATAATATCAAACAAATCACTTCAATATTATTTATAATACAAATACTCTAAAGTATTAGGGTTTACAACTGTAATGTTACACCCCGTGCCCGCTTAGACCAAAATTTAAAACTTTACGCGCAAAAAGAGTGAACTAAAACTGACCTTCTGCTACTCTTTTTCCCATTTACAAAAATCTATAAACTTTAAGACCTTGAGACTATTTTTAAATGAAACTATACTCAATTACCTTCAAAACGCCGGGTGGTACGACCTCTAACGACTTACGATTCAAAAGATATGATTTTTCAAAGATTACCGAAAATAGTCGAAAGACCACCCATCCGATTGGATTGTCCCCGCATCCGATTCGGATGGGCCTCATCCGATCGGCAGTACCCTCCAACCGATCGGTTGGAGGCTACTGACCTCCCGGATCCCTTTTAAGTCCCATTCTTTGAAACTCGACCTCCCGAACTCGATATTTCACCAAACCTTCCAGATTTACTTAATATATCATTGGGCTCATTTTCATACAAAAACATTTACCATTTAACACTCAGAATAGTACTTTACAAGATGAAGGGTTTTGCACCAAAACCCGTTTTGACCCATTTACACTACAAACCATCTTTACCGATTCATTTGTCCACCAAACTTGGCCAACATCATTACTTTAACATACTAAACATGTTCCATAGACACATGACTCGTTCACAACCCAAAATGGGTATATTTACACTTAATCCAAACGCCCCTTTAACTTTGACTATAAACACTTAAAGCATACTTTGACACAACGATTGACCGCCAAAACATTACAATGACCTTGACATACATTTTGCCACTTGGCTACACTTTTCAACCCATTATAGGACCAATGGGGGTACACCATTGAAACGAGCTCGATATCTACCTAACCTATACTTTCTTGCCAATCTTCTATCCTTGCTCATATCCAAACCTTTAACCTTAGTCCAAGGCATAGCATCACACATGAGCCTACAAAACATTAAACACTTAAACCGTAAGCACGAATGCTTAGTAAGTAAAACGGGTATAACTTAACATTATACTTCATTCAACACATTACACATTATACAACCATTAATCCAAAACAACATTAACATAATCACATACCTTGACCTCTTAAAGCCTTAACCTTCCTTATTCCTTATTCCACTCTTGACTAACTCTAACTAACCTTATATCCTCTTACACATAATTACCATTTTGTTAAACAATCATGAACCTTAACACATTAAGCCACATAACACATAATGCATAGAAATCATTATAACTTTACATTATACCGATTTACTTACCTTGAATCCAAGCTAAGACATCATTTATATAATCACCACCATCATCATCCTCATCTCCATCACTTTCATCATCAATCCTAACAACACATTTAATCAATATAATTAACAAGGGTTTATATAACCCATATAAATTTACCCATCTTCCTTCCTATATCATCATATCATGATCATATGATGAAAACCCACTTAACCCATAAACCTTTACCTCAATAATCATTAATAACTTAGGATAGCGATACTTACTTGGAGTGGATCATTGCTAGGAAAGACTATGGACATTAGATCTTCATCTTCTTCTTCCTAAGTCACCAACTAACTTTTCCCTCCCTTTTCTCCTCTCCAATAACCGGACCTCAACACCCTTATCTAAATAATGATAGAACTTGGAAGATAATGGTAGAATTCTCTAGAATTAGGTGTAGGTTTGGCCACATGGAAACTATGGTCCCTCAAGTCTTCTTCTTTCTATTTTAGACACATTAAACTTATAACATCATTTAACATATTACAACTTTAGCCCCTTTGGTCTATTCCTTTCTATTTGCCACATAATACTTTCCAATACTATACAATTGATGAAGCGAAAAGTGTACCGCTTTTAGGGGTCATTTAAGCCCTAAATCGTATTTATTTGATCAAATATTGTCCTAAATCATTCCTTTTGTCATTTTAGGTACTTTGGAGAAGAAATCTGGAAAAGGAAGCATTTTGGACGTTTTTGGAGCATAAAAGTGAAGAAAACGACAGAGTCTCCAAAGTTGCTGGAAAAGTACATGTGACGGCGTCAAGGATTGCTCCTGACAGCGTCACGGCTTGGCAAAAGAGGTGGATATGACAAATACACATGACGCGCCAGAAAGTTTTACAAAGGAAATCTGACGGCATCACCCTTTAAGGTGATCAAGGCCGTCACGGTTTAAGTTAAAGAGAGACGGCGTCAAGAACAATTGTGACGGCGTCAACCCTTGACGCGCCAGAGTGGATTTTGGAGGATTAAAGAGGGACGGCGTCAGGAAGACCATCCGGGAACCCTAGCCGCGGCGAGGTGACGGCGTCACCTCCTACAACGTGACACCGTCAACCCCTAAATTCTATATATAGTTTTGCAATTTTTAGTCATTAGTGTGCAACTTTGTGAGGAGAAACCCTAAGACGAATTTTCTGCCATTTTTAAGGGTTTTATACCCTTGGATCTCCCATGTTTAATTGAAGATAAGTAATCAATTAATCATTCAATATGTCTATGTATTGTTTGATTATATCTTGCTCTTGTTTTTTGATTAACAAGTTAGGCTAGATTTATCTTGTGTTTGATTAGATCTAATGAAACCTAACTATTGATTATTGGTTGTTGGTGTGTTATTAATTGTATTGGATGATTGTTTATCGATGTTAGGCTTAAGAAAATTGGCTAACCTCCTATACGGTAACTTGCTTGAACTTCTTAAGAAACATGAACTAATGCGTACTAAGGTTTTTATGGTTGTATTTAATGCATGAGCGAATTCTAGTGATCCCATGTTAGGAGCTTCTTAGCCGGCTCGACATAGGAGTGAAGTAGGAGCTTGTAGAGTTGGGGAAGTACGTACGCCACCCCACGATTGGTATTAAGGAATACACCCGTCATCCACGCAATTAATACACACTAATCAACCGGTAAAAGATAGTTAGGGAGTAAGGAAATCTAAGTAAACACATTTCTCTCCATATAAGTTCCACCACCTTTTTATTTTCAGTTATTTTATTTTATTTGCAATTGTAGTTATTTGGGTTAGTTGACTAGCAACTAATTCCGTCCACTCCTTCAAACCCGAGATTTTACTTGCTTTTATAAAAAAATATAAAAATACAAAAAGAATCTTCCCTCACCCTTAGACCTATTAGAGTAGTTTTTCAATCCTAACGACACTATTCCCCTAGAGAACGATCAATCCCCCGGTACTTGCCACTTCACTATACTACATCGGTCAGGTACACTGCCTGGTGGGGATTGCAAGCCTCTTGAGATCCCTCGAGAGGTAAAACCTGTTGTAAGGTCGCAAAACCACGCATCAAGTTTTTGGCGCCGCTGCCGGGGAATAGTTATTGTTTAGGTTGAATTTTTATTTTATTAGGTCTACTCACTAGATTCCTTTCTAGTGAGATTTTTATTTTATTTTTCTAGGTTTTTCTTTAGTCTATCTTTTTTCTTCGTTTCTTTGTTCGTAACCATTACCATCCGACATCATGGAAGGTGGTAATATCCTTGATCCCAACAACCCACCACCACAACAACACCCACCTCCTAGAGCCCGTACCTTAGGAGACTACTCCTGTCCTAGCCACCATGGCTATCGAAACACCATTGAGCTCACTCAAGGAGCCAATGTCACTCCCTAGCGATCCGACACCATCCGGTTGGTGCAAAGCGGATGCGCATTCCATGGACTTCGTTCCGAAGATCCTAATCAACATCTCAAGGACTTTCTCAAAATCGTTGATTCCATAGACCTTGATGTTGCCACTCGAGAGACGACCCGACTGCGTCTCTTTCAATTCTCTCTGCGGGATCAAGCTAGTCAATGGCTAGAGCGTCTACCCGCAGGATCCATCACCTCTTGGGATGATCTCACCACTCGTTTCCTCGCTCAGTTTTTCCCACCAGGAAGAACTACCAAGCTAAGGAATGATATCTTGATGTTCCAACAACGTCAAGGCGAAACCCTCTACGAGGCATGGACTCGATTCAAGGACTTACTCCAAAAAGTCCCTCACCATGGCATAGAACTTTGGCTCCAAGTCCAAATCTTCTATGACCATATCAATCTCTCCACAAGGCAAACCATTGACCAATCGGCCGGTGGTAAGCTACGTGATCTAAGTGCGGAACAATCATGGGCTCTCCTGGAAGATCTTGCTCTTTATGACAACGAAAGTTGGAGTGATCCCCGTGATTTGAATAAAACGGTCAAGGCAATATCTTTGCCTTCGAACAATTCAAGCACTTCCGACTGTAGGATCATAGAACTTGAAGAGCAAGTCAAGTTTCTTTTGAAATCCTACGAGGCTCCTAAACCTTCAAGCCAAGTGAACAAAATCACTTCTTCATGTGAATTATGTAGTGGTCCCCACGACACTCGTGATTGCGTGGAACTCCTCGAACAAGCTTTTGCGGACTACGCATCCTCGCGTACCGACGGAGCGGGAGACAAGTGGTACACTTTCAAACCCGAGCCAAACCCCTACGGTGATTCATACAACCCCTCATGGAAAAATCACCCAAACCCTAGGTGGAAACAAAACCAAAACGCACAACATACCAATTCTTCCAACACACCTAATCGTTTCCAATCAAGCGGTTCACCCTCGAACCGTACTTTCAATAACAATCCTTCCAACAATTATGGTAGTACCAATAACTTTGAAGGATTGATGTCCCAATTTATGGCATCTCAAGAAGCTCGTTTGGCCAAGTTTGAATCCGAATTCAATCAACAACAAACGAAGATGACCAATAAAATTGACAACTTATTGAAAGCCCTCAATAACCAAGTGCTATCACCTCCACATAAGGACGCTAGGAACACAAATAGCGGACCCCAATTAAAAGACCCCTCTTCATCCAAACACGTCCACTTCGTCAACATTGTCACTATTAAACCAATTGATAGGAATGAGGATAATAGTGAACCTGAGGATGAGGTTAAGAAAGTCGAGGTTGATAAAGAAGTTACGAAAAGTGAGATTGAAGAAGTTGATGATGATGAGGACTACTTCAATAGGATACCCACTAAGGAAGAGTGCGCATATCAAACAGACTTATTCGATGACCCCGAGACACCATACTTCCTAGGTAGACCAATTATAAAAATAGGCGACCCTTCTAATCTCAACATACCATGCAACATCGGACATTTGCATGTGTGGAAAGCTTACATCGACCTTAGATCACCCATAAACATCATGACTAGAGCCCACTACAACTTGGTAATGAAAAATCAACTTGGGTATAGGATGTTCCCTGATAAGGGTTGGATGAGTAACTTCACGGGAAGAGTTAAGGGATTACCGGTTTATGTAGGAAACTTCACCTATGTCACCGAATTTGTAATTGTAGAAGATATCCGGCCAATAGTCGATGCATGCTTAACTCAAGTAGTTTTTGGAAAACCATTTGTTGAGGTCTCTAGAATGACTTATGAACCTTCCTTAGGGATAGTTAGATTTAAGGATGAGACCGATGAGGTAAACTACCAAATGCCATATAAGATAAAGCAATTCCAACACTTGTCAAATGTTGAGAAGGAGCTTAAGCAAGCGGTCTACTATAGGAATGATGAGGATAGAAATAAAGGAGTAGACTATGTTATGGAAAGGATATCCGGTTTCTACAAGGATTGTTTGAAATTAGGACCAGAATATAAAACCGGAAATGAGAATGGCCTAGGAACCGTGACCAATGATGGAATCACGTAATGTACGTGACTTTGAGTCTAGCTACAAGACTCGTTAATAAAGAAAAGCGCTTCTTGGGAGGCAACCCAAGCTTTATTTGCTTTGTGTGTTTATTTATTTGTTTGTTTGATTTTATTTGCTTCCGTATGTATGTTTAATTTTTATTATTATTGATTCATGTTCAAAACTAAATTGTGAAAATGCTTTATCTTGTTTTTAACTTCGTCTTAACTACATATAAAGGTATTTTGCAAAAGATAAGTGTAAGGGAAATCCAAATCGGTTTATTAGAACAAATGAACATGAATCATAAAAATATTAAATTAACATACATATTAGTAATTGTTTGAGTCAAATGCTTGTATCGAGTCATAATGATGTTTTGCAGGAATTCCAGGAAGTAAGGTATAGGTTTTTCCAGAAATTTTCCGGAAACTTAACATGAGAATTCTGTCAGATCATTTCTGGTGGCGTCAGGCCTTACAACCTGATGGCGTCAGGTTTTAATTTTCTGAAATTTTTGAAAGTTTTGTTTTTCTACCGGAATCATAAAAAGTTTTTATTAAATCTCTAACTTATAAACTCCAGGAATCTGCAAAATAATCATTCCACAAGCATTATATCCTTATATAGATTTATCCCGCCGATGTTATGCAGGTTTTCGTGTTTGTTTTCTCAGGTTATTTTGGACAAGGAGATGTATGTGGAATCAAGCTTTTGGCGATGCTTTAGTCTTGGAGCTTCAACATTACCTTGGAAGAAGATCTAACCATGTTACCTCTTTATCCACCGAGCGAATCAGGGGAGTATTTGATTTCATTCTTTTACCTTATTTACTTTTACATCTTGTTATTTGAACATTGGGGAAAATGTTCATCTTAAGTGTAAGGGGGTGTAAAGTACGATACTTTAGAGAATGCAATTACGCCTGATTTTTCGTTTGTTTAATGGTAGATGTGTAATAAAACTGAGAGAAATACCTGTTAAGGCAATTTTAGTGCCAAATTTAAATTTTTTTACAACATATAGGAGTGAAACTTTGATCTTAATGAGCGTCTCATGGATAGGAGTTATATGACTAGCACAAAAATCGTACCACTAAAATTTTTTTCCACCCCCAAATATGTGAGGTTCGCACTTAGAATTGGTAGGAAAAGCATTTATGCTATGATGTGTGTACCGATAGCACTTAGATTTTAGAACTTGCGTTAGGACCATTCCGAGGCCACAAGTGAGACTACATTCGTGTAGTTAGATTTACTACATGATAAGAGGCATTAGGATTAACCCATTGTTTTACACCTGTGTTTTTGTTATAATTACGTTGGCTACATTGGTCAAGTAATTCTCCCACACCCTTTGCGTTGTACTCATTTTTAGTACACGATACCCCTAGTACACCCCTTAGAGCCTATCTTTTCGTTTCTAACTTTAAGCATTTTACTTAAAGGAAGAATTTGTCACACCCCACTTAAATGTACACCCAAATCGCCTTAGCCTACCTTGTATGCACTCATTTTTAGTGCATTATTGTGACAACATTTGTTTAAACCCCAAGTTAATTATCTAATTGATTACATGGTTGCTAAGTTGAGTCATATCCTTGTACATATTGTTTTGGGACGATTGGGACTCATGGGTAAAGTACTAGTGTAATGGAGTAATGGGGAAGAACAACATTATTACCCCCATATGTGCTAAATATTTTAAAAGTACTCCAAGTGTTTCGATTATCTTAATTCGAGTCATTAGAATAGTTAATTGTAAAGTTATGTAAAAGTTCAAGTGTAAGGGGAATGCAACGCCCCTACGATGTATTATTTTGGATGGTAGGGCAAGAGCGTATGAAAAAAAAAAAATCAAAAAAATCAAGAAAAATACAAAAAAAAAAAAAAAAAATGAGAAAAAGAAAAGTAGAAAAAAACATACGGACTACCATCCCGTTTCATTTTATGTTTATTTTATGTTTTTGTTATTTTGTTTTTAGCTTAAGTCGAGTCTAGTCTTGGCTTAGCAACGGCATATTGTACATGTAATTAACCAAGATCTTTAACTCGCCACCAGTAAAATATCCCTTATCCAACAAAACCGTGTTTATCATATCCCTACACCTAACGTTATAACCCGTTTAAAAGCCCTCTTTGATAGTTTATCTTAGGTGCTTACGCCTAGTGGAGGAGGTTTTTGACCCTTTCCCAAGCCTATGGTAATCTATTTGCTATGACAGGTAGTGAGAGATATTATCCATTTTCATTTATGAGATATACTTTTATGACACCTGAGAGATGTGAGTATCTAAACACTACTTGTGAGGTGCTAGTTTGTAATCTCCGTGCTTATTATGATTAAAGTGGAACGACTATTTGTTGTAATTACTTTTATATTAGCGTTAAACGACCACTAACTTGTATTTTGATTAGAATAAAAGCGCATTTGCTTGAGGACAAGCAAATCTCAAGTGTAAGGGTATTTGATGAAGCGAAAAGTGTACCGCTTTTAGGGGGTCATTTAAGCCCTAAATCGTATTTATTTGATCAAATATTGCCCTAAATCGTTCCTTTTGTCATTTTAGGTACTTTGGAGAAGAAATCTGGAAAAGGAAGCATTTTGGACGTTTTTGGAGCATAAAAGTGAAGAAAACGACAGAGTCTCCAAAGCTGCTGGAAAAGTACACGTGACGGCGTCAAGGATTGCTCCTGACGGTGTCACGGCTTGGCAAAAGAGGTGGATATGACAAATACACATGACGCGCTAGAAAGTTTTACAAAGGAAATCTGACGGTGTCACCCTTTAAGGTGATCAAGGCCGTCATGGTTTAAGTTAAAGAGAGACGGCGTCAAGAACAATTGTGACGGCGTCAACCCTTGACGCGCCAGAGTGGATTTTGGAGGATTAAAGAGGGACGGCGTCAGGAAGACCATCCGGGAACCCTAGCCGCGGCGAGGTGACGGCGTCACCTCCTACAATGTGACGCCGTCAGCCACTAAATTCTATATATAGTTTTGCAATTTTTAGTCATTAGTGTGCAACTTTGTGAGGAGAAACCCTAAGACGAATTTTCTGCCATTTTTAAGGGTTTTATACCCTTGGATCTCCCATGTTTAATTGAAGATAAGTAATCAATTAATCATTCAATATGTCTATGTGTTGTTTGATTATATCTTGCTCTTGTCTTTTGATTAACATGTTAGGCTAGATTTATCTTGTGTTTGCTTAGATCTAATAAAACCTAACTATTGATTATTGGTTGTTGGTGTGTTATTAATTGTATTGGATGATTGTTTATCAATGTTAGGCTTAAGAAAACTGGCTAACCTTCTATACGGTAACTTGCTTGAACGTCTTAAGAAACATGAACCAATGCGTACTAAGGTTTTTATGGTTGTATTTAATTCATGAGCGAATTCTAGTGATCCCATGTTAGGAGCTTCTTAGCCGGCTCGACATAGGAGTGAAGTAGGAGCTTGTAGAGTTGGGGAAGTACGTACGCCACCCCACAATTGGTATTAAGGAATACACCCATCATCCACGCAATTAATACACACTAATCAACCGGTAAAAGATAGTTAGGGAGTAAGGAAATCTAAGTAAACACATTTTGTCTCCATATAAGTTCCACCACCTTTTTATTTTCAGTTATTTTATTTTATTTGCAATTGTAGTTATTTGGGTTAGTTGACTAACAACTAATTCCGTCCACTCCTTCAAACCCGAGATTTTACTTGCTTTTATAAAAAAATATAAAAATACAAAAAGAATCTTCCCTCACCCTTAGACCTATTAGAGTAGTTTTTCAATCCTAACGACACTATTCCCCTAGAGAACGATCAATCCCCTGGTACTTGCCACTTCACTATACTACATCGGTCAGGTACACTGCCTGGTGGGGATTGCAAGCCTCTTGAGATCCCTCGAGAGGTAAAACCTGTTGTAAGGTCGCAAAACCATGCATCACTATACAATACATTCATTGACCATTAATTGACTTCGGGTTAGACTATAACGCAACATTCGTTGACTAATCGGTTACGTTAAGTCCTTAGTCAATTTCATCTAGGGTGGGGACTATTTGTACCCGGGGAACGGGTGTTACAATTCTACCCCATTATTTAGATTTCATCCCCGAAATCTCTTGTCTAAACTATCTAAAACTTAGTCCCATCTTACTCTCGTTCTTAGCACTTTTCTTTCATCATTCCTTTTAGTTGCAACGATCTAAGTGATCTTGCAATTCAAGGTCCACTAAACGCACATCATACCTTTAACTAATTCTATTTCTAGCTTAACTTTTCTAACATTTCTTTTCTTCTCAATTATTATGTCATTCAAGACATAATCCTTGCCACTAATGCATACCATTTAAGCATTTCTACGTCTATCACATAACCTACTAACTCGTTCCATTCTAACTTTCCCGTCAAGGACTAGGGGTCACTTGAACATTACACACCCTTTTAACTTTTCATAAGTCAACATTTATTATCTTTCTACTTTTATCGCAACCTTACCACTATCCCATCAACATTTTTACTACACGTTACGTTTGCCTTTACTTCTCTTCTCATAATTTATGGAGCCTTTAGTCCATATTAGCATTTATTAGCATTCATTACTTCACTTTACCTTCAATTCACATTGCAACAAGCATATCATTTTAAACTTTAATCGTTTCAACTTACACTTTAACACCTAAATCATATATTTCACTTGACGTTTCCCACCTAGGGTCGTTATTCAACTCATTATCTATCCACTTATCTTAACTCCTTATGACTTCTAATCATCCTAGACTCCCTTTTCTACCCTTTCACCCTACTTATGCCATGTCGGGAACACATAAGCCCACTCATTCATACTTCCTCATTTACATAGAGAGGCGTCCCAAACGATGTAAATCAAGAAATACAAACTCATGGTTCGGTGATTCATAATTTCTTTATTCAAATGAAAAGGCATCCCAATCCATTTAAATAAAGAAACCATAAACCATCGTACTTACATACTTCCGACATAACACTCGCACCTATCCATTTCATGATTAGCTTTTAAATGTTTTCATTCTTTTTATTCTTTACATTACCTTTTTACTTTTCAGACTTGGATCCATACCATTACCACATTCGTTTTGGGGACATTTTTATATTGCAAAGATGTAGGCAACCCCATTGTCGATGAAGGCAATACATTTTATACCGAAGGATCTTTAACATATCTCGAAGGATCCTTTATCATTCATTAGCTCGGTCATCCCGAAGGATACCATCATTCATCATCATTAGCTCGGTCATCCCGAAGGATACCATCATTCATTATCATTAGCTTGGCCATCCCGAAGGATACCATCTTTAACCTTTCACATTTCCATCATGGATCCAAGTCATAGCATTGTAACGCACACATTTTCTGATTCATTTATTTTTAGTGAAAGCAAGCTCATAGAGCATATGAACCTGCTTATTATAATTACACATTTCTATGTGTTTATCATCTTACATTCTAAATCCGCATTAATCATTTTCACCTTCTTACTTTACCCTTTAGTCTACCCGACTCTTTCCACTTTTAAACCCTGCATAGGTTCATTTTCATTCATTCATTAGCATCATTCATTCTTCTTGTACATTTTAAGTCACTTACACATTCTTATCATGTTTTAGCCTTCACAACACATTCATTGCGTTCTTACTCGCACACTTAGCTTACCACAATTCTCATTCTCATTTCTTATCTCATCTTTTTAATTATTTATACATTTTGAGGAATACCGTTCTCTATCATCCTTTACATAACATCTTACTTTAATCCCATTTTATAACTTTACATTATTAGACACTTGGAAGTCAAAATGTTATGCCAATCTTACTTCCATTACTACATACCATCGCATCATTCATCCGTGTTACACATTCACATCCATACTTAGGTTCTCATACCTTACTTACCCTTGACCCGTCTCTATACTACATTAACGTCAATCGTTAGACATATATATGTATAACGAGACCATATGTTGGCCATTAATATCTTACGGATCATAATCACTACATGCCGTTATTCTTTAGCCTCATTCTTTAACCCTCATACCATTCAACACTATATCATTAGTACATTAGTTTCATCTTATCTTCTCACGTTATACCTTAGCACATTTATAATGTTCCATACTTTAAACGTCAACATTTAAACTTACTTATTAACCCATCTCTAATACCGATTACCATTCCTATTCACATTTCATTACCACTACTTTAACATACATTCGTATACTCACAATATAATCACCGGCACCAACCAAGGTGCATGGCCAACTAATCATTTAAACATTCAAGTCCTCCATAGACTTATATCACATACACATTAACACATAAAACTCATTCATCACTCGTCAACTTTGGTCTACATAACATATCACATATTCATCTTCTTACTTAAACATTTACCTTTCGCTTTTCTTACACCTACGTTCAACGCTTCTACAAGTGGTTTAAGTCTAGGCAACCTAAAGGAAACCTAATTCACTTAAACAGAAGCTCTGATACCAAGTTGTTACACCCCGTGTGTAACCTCCCGTAATTTTCCATATGAATGATAAATGTTAATCAACGAATAATATGTCATTACAATGTTAATTAACCATTTTACCAATAACAAAATTTTTTTTCATGCCATGCTAACACAACGTTGTTTATGATTCTTGAACATTTTGGAACTAGCTCACACGCGTACTATGATAGTCTCAAGTCGCGAATAACTCAAACCTAGTATCATTTCTAACATTACGTATCGTAACTGGATTGAACGCGTTTTGTTAAATAACTCGAGCTTACGAACGATAACCGGAACGCACCCTAAATAACAATGGGCCTCGGCCCATTGCTTCTAATAACCAAACGAACCCAAATTCTTATGGGCTTCGGCCACAACAGTGAGCACAAACCCAAACTAAGCCCAACCGGCCCAAATCAATAAAACTTGTTTAGAAACATGTTCAATACCCGGTTTACTTTGGTCATGTTTTTCGTAATCTAACTTAACGACCCCATCATATTTTTACTCAACTCGATTCCCCTCCCAACTAGGAATCGAGTGGTACGAACCACTTGGATTATTTTGATCGTTTGCTAGCTTAAAAATCTTCAGAGCTCGGCTCGACTATCACTTGTTTCAACTTAGCTCAACACTTATATATCCCCACTTATTTTAACTTAACTCAAATTCATATTTGTCTTGTCCCTTGTATCGTACAAACTCCAAACAATTCACATATGATGTATGTCACGTTTATAATGCTTACTTGATCTCTTGAATACACCAACAAGCTAACAACAATCAACCATAATACTAGTTTGTCCCCTTTCTCTTGGTTACTAGTGCCGGCTAAACATTCCACAAGCCACCATCATTTGAGTGACTTACACACTCTAAATTGAACCTTGCACGACTCCCCTACCTACTCTCTGACAACCTCACTGTGTATCATCATTGAACACAACACAACAAATTCCAAAAGTCTAGCATGGCCCAAGGTTTGAATTATCACCTCCTAGGCTTCTATTAAATCGACATAGCCTCTACCATTGGTTTCCTACCTACCCTTTGGACTCTTGTACTCATTTTACTAATAAAAACAACTCACAATGGCAGAAAATCAGGAATAGAGTGCATACTACTCTCACACACTATCATGATGTGTAATCATCATGCACACTTGAACACTCCATGTCAAAGCCATAAAAGATCACCAACACTCCACGCAATCTAAAGTGGTTAGTAAAAGTAGTACACTCACTCAGTCAAATAGCTCTTTCTCATTTTTATATATATATCTGCGTTTCCCTTTCATTCTATAAACACAAAGAAAGAGAAGAGATAACTCTCCTCCCTCCTCTCTTTGGAGATCAACAGCAACCCCACAACGCTCCATCACCACCACTACAGCCTCACCACACCGCCACCACCAAACCACCTTACATCATTTCCTTTACCACCTACACCACTCCACGCGCTCAATCAACACTCCACTGCCACCCTCGTTATCACCACGCGCCACCAAGAACCTTTCCTCATCACCTCTCGTCACCCACAACGTGTAGATCGAAGAAGAAAGGTAAGGAACGCGAACACCACGCGCGAGTTGACTCGTATACGAGTCAACTCAGTTTTAATCTTGATATTTCGGGTTAATAACAAACGGGTTTTAATGATTTTTGCTAAATAAAAATGATTAGATAACGAAAATGGTATCGTTAGTGGTTTGTGTGTCGAGTGGAAGTTCACGGTATTCTTGATATTCTTCTTGTTGTTGTTATTTATGTTTTGATTCGGATTTGGAATGGTTTTGGATTTGTGGTACCGAATGGGTTTGTAGCCGAGAGAGTTAGGATTATGATTGTGGGTTTGGGTTTGATTTTTAGGCCGAGTATTATGGTAGTGGTGTTGATGGTGGACTGTCGTGGGGAGAAAGTCGAGACCACTAGGGTCTCGGCTGGGTACTTGTTAATTATTGTTGTTGTTTTACCATTGTTGTTGTCGTTGTTGTTTATGTTGGTTCGAATTCGGACTTGGTTTGGTTTCGATGATGGTGTTGGCCGAGGGATAGGATTAGGATAGTGGGTTTTGTTTGAGGTTGACAGATTTGTGTTGCCGTTGTTGGTTGAGATTATCGAGGAAAATAGGCCGAGACCACTAGGGTCTCGGCAGTGAATTATGGTTGTTAAGTAATCGGGGATAAATTTGGATTTGGATTATTATTACGGTTAAGGTTGCCGAGCCGTAGGACCTAGGGCCGGTAACCGATATGGACATGATTTTTAACTTGAATACTTGCGTTAATTGTGCAACGTCGGTGTCACTGAGACTTTCTAGTCTCGGCTTGACCCCGACAACGCCGTAACATGGATCATTATTATACTTTGGAAATTACTACTATTAGACTATTGGCTAAACGGAAACTTGAATTTTGAACTAATAACCAGCACAACCGACTTAACAAATTAGAGTTTATTTGTTATAGTTAACTTGATATTAACTCGAGGACATATAAACTTGTAAGCCAAACTACTCGGTTATTTAACTAGTTGGAACGATATAAAACTTGTAAACTAAAACCATTCAGTAAATTAATTAACCGGAATAGCTTTGGTTAAATGGACTAAAACTTAACCATCCACTCATTTTTAACACTTATATGCTACATGATTCTTACATGTTTATTTCCTCTCATACTTGTGTAATATGTTATACTTTGGTGTGAGTTCCCGAGTCTTGACATTCAAACCACTACACGTATGATGATACCAAACATTATTAAACGGATATAACGAAAATACTTTTTGGAAGCAAGTTTTGAAATAATACTTGGGAATGGGAATAGTTATCTATTGGAAACCATTACGTTTTGGAATATACGTTAAGATGAGTTTCATATTCGTTAGGTCGTGCCGAATTCCATATCATCGTGCTCTGACTCTTGACATCACTTATGTTACTCTTTTCCGCCACACTCTTTGGCACCGTTGCGTTACTTACATCACTACATTCCAAGGTGAGTTCCATAGCCCCTACTTTTAAACGTTTTGAACTACTTTTGGGGGAGATACATGCTTAAACTACTTGCTTTTACTTTAACAAGCACTTTTACATACTACTGTGAGTTATCGCCCCGCTTTTACTCGTTATAATTGTTTATAAATGCTTTGGGGGAGATATATGCTTTATACTTTTACAAGTACTTTTATCTATATACATGATACTGTGAGTTCCATAGACCACTCTTTTACCTATTTTGAATTACTTTTAGGGGAAATACATGCTTGTATTTCATATAAACTTTACTAGTTTACCATAAACATTATACTCAGTTGATAAACCACTCTACTTGTTATTGAAACGTAATATTTGCTTTTACTTACAAGGGCACTATAAACTTTTGCGGATTTACTATGAACTTATGAATCCACTTTTATACACTTTTATATCTCATGGAGAGGTACCTACTATAAACATGATCACAAGTGATTTTCAACTGTATGCTATACCTGATTCACTATTGCCTAAGTTTACCTTTATTGCCATGTTCGAAGTCCCTCATATCATGAACCTTAATCACTTGCGAGTGAACGTAAATAATTGTGAATAGATCTATTTGGGACTGACAATCCCCGTTTGGTCTTGCCAGGATGGGCCACCAAACGCACTTTATTTAAACCCACATATAGGTTATTGGCAAATACCTATCCCGAGGGCCACTAGTATTTTACATCATTCTTGATGCCAGTTAAACGTTGAGTGTCATGAGGCTTAGAGCAATAGAACGATACTGTAGTCATGATACAGTATTGCCGTTATTTTATTAATGTTTGTAGTCATTGCAAATATTACCTAAATTAGAACTAGTGTTCACTATATAGCAGAAAAATCACTACTTGGCAAACTATAACTATTTTCTTTTTACCTATTTAGGGCAACCCAACCAACTATGGGTGTATAACAACTTAACCCACCATTTATAACAAACCAACTATGGGTGTATAATATCGTAACCCACCGCTTATTTTATTAATAATTGTATTATTACCTAAACTTGGAACTATTGTAAATCAACTGATTTTATGCAAACTCTATGGATTCACTCACACTTTGATTTTTGACAATCAACTGGTTTAACTATAAATACTATGGTATTACTCACTCTTTGACTTCGATAATCAACTGTTTATTTACAACTGCTATGGACTCACAAACTCTTTGATTTTGAAAATCAATTATTCTACTTATAAACTCTATGAACTCACCAACCTTTGTGTTGACGCTTTTAGCATGTGTTTATCTCAGGTCCATAATAAGCAAGGATGGCACGGAGGAGCACGGATACTTATGAAGGCTATAAATTTTACTATCATTCGAAAACCTATTTAATAAACTTTGAAACCACTGGGACCTCATTTTGTAAACTCTGATATTCGAATGATAAATCTTTTAAAACGACTAAATTGGTGATCGTTTTCTACTATTCAACTGTTGTGCCATGAAGTAACACCCAATTTGAATTCCGCTGCGTATCATGAAATTGGGGGTGTTACAGATTGGTATCAGAGCTACAGTTATAGAGAAACGGGTCTAAATGAGGTCCGAACTATAACTACTTTTACAAACAAAACATTTTATAGCCTCACGCTCTCCGTGCTTACCATCCGCCAGACGCTTATGTGACTTCTAGATAGTTTTGCTACCTCAACACTCTAATATATTGACATATATACTCACCAACTATTTCGAGTACCTTACCAACCATCCTTAATTATCTTACTCATATCTTTATAGATGCGTGTGAAATACTTTTCCCGTATTCCCGGAAAAATCCGCGCATGAATTATTTTGTGGATTAGTATGAGTGTTAAATCAGAAATTCTTAAGTAGGATGGTTTACAATGTATTTATTTGAATGATTGGGATGCCTTTTATTTAAATAAAGAAATTGAAAAGCGCCGAACCATAAATTTATATTTCCTTATTTACGTTGTTTGGGACGCCTCTCTATGTAAATAACGAATTATAAATAAGTGGGCTTATTTGTATCTGTAATGACACGAGTATGAAACCGATAATCACGAAAATTCATCAAACACACAACATAACTCTCATTAGAAACCATAAATATTGATACATAATGATATGATTAGCATTGGTAATGCTAACATTACAAATATCACTAAGAAAGGCATAACATCACCAATCGGTTGACCCGCTATGCCAATGAAAAACACCACTACACCAGCAAGAGCAAGAACCACGACTGGGTGCAACACCTTGAATATCCTGTACGACGAAAATACACAAGTTATTAACGCAATAAAACATTAATACATGGTGTTAGTATACGGATTCAAAGCAACACTCCTATCAAAATACTATCACTTACCCCCATATTTCATCTGCGCTGACGGCCAAAACCACGAGTGCTATAAGAAGCGCTATGACCTCGGCCAGGGACTCCAGATTTTCATCTGGGACGTAAGCCAAGAAGATGGCTGCAGCAGCATACATAATTGCAAGAACGGTGTAGGTGTAAGACATTTTGAAATTTTTGGATGAGAGAAATGTGGGTGATGAGGAGTGAAATCAGAGTATTTATGGGAAGAATAGCCGATAGGCTACTATTCTAGCCACTTGTGTTTACTATTCCTCCCACAAGGACAAACAAGATTTCTCATCCCCTAAAGCTGGGATTCAGCAACTTTCTCTACATACACCGAATCCTCATCCGAATATCTCTATGTAAGAATCTGTTATCAACAAAACTCTTTTGTTTAACGGGTAGGTTACCCGCACAGATCCTTATAATTGAAAACCATGTGTAATTTCAAACCATAAAAGAATAACAATAGTCATTCCAAAAGAAATTTTTCCAAGTTGTGTTAACTGTGAAAATAGTAAATTTCACATGAGATTACAATGGTTCCATCCAATATTAAGACATTATGAACTACACAATGGTCCTACTTATTCCTGTAACGTTGTGGATTTCACGATGCTCCCTCTAAACTCCCAGACATTGTATGTGATTACAATGGTCTCAAAATTATTTCGTAACCTTATGTCTTACCACTTTGAATTTATCACAAAAACTCTAGTGGTCTCTATTCCCTTAGCAGACACTGTGAGTAAATACAGTGGCCTCTGCTTTTCTTGGACACTGTAAGTGATACAGTGGTCCCTATATTTCAACCTCAGGCACTGTAAATACTACAGTAATCTCAATTATATTCCAAACACTGTAATTGAAACAATGGGCGCAGTTATTTACAAAACATGGTTACTAATCTAAATGTCGTAACGTGTTCCCACATTCTTAATGTCACCCTCATTTGTACAAACCTTGATAGTCTAATAATCGCAAACAATATAAGCCAAGTACCATCTATAACTTTATGTATCATGAAATAATAAAACGCGTGTGGTTAAACATTTCGGACTCACGAAAGCCAAACCAAACACACCCTTGAAACATTGGTTCTCGGCCCCTTTGCTAACAGCAACCCAACGTACCCTTGTTTATCATTGGGCCTTTATCAAAAAAAAAAAAAAAAAAAAAAAAAAAAAAAAAAAAAAAAACTCGAGCCCAACTCTATTTAAGCCCAAAGACTTAAGATTTATTTCTAATCTAATCGGCTCATGCCCGTTTACGTTGGGTCATTTTATGTAAAAATTCACTTAACAACCTATCAATATTTTTACACGTCTTAATTAAGCACTTACCAAAGAATCATGGGTGGCAAGTCTTTTCCAATTACTCGATCATGAGTTGGCCAAGCTATCATCAAAGCTCAGCCCAACTGTCATGTTCTCAAATTGCTTCAACTAGGCCAAAAAAAAATAAAAAATAAAAAATAAAAAAAATTCATATATTGCCTAAGTACTTTGTTCATTTTGAGTTCCAAACAACCTCAGCAAACTCAAATGAACCCCCACCTAGTTATTTGGTCATATTTCAGGTTGTTGGATCCTTTGTGGACTCGACTACAACCAAAACAAACTAACCTTGGTGTTTCTCTTTTGTCCCCAGCAACAGTTAACAACCCCAAGGAACAAAATGATTTTGAGCTACAACACATTTCATCTTATGGCATATTGATTTCCCCTCCTAGCTTCCATACCTATCTAACAACTTGGATATTTTGAACGATAGATACAAACAAATTATTAACGTAAGACACGATGTTATTGATAAAGCAAACATGTGTCTAAATACACATATAATTTATATTGTTTAACCCCACAAAAACGACTAAAAACACCACAAATGACCATATAAATGTTACAAATATCATTGAAATGTGTTTTTATGTGATTCAAGTACAAAAAGATTGAAAACAAGTGAAAAACAAGCAAAGTTCACAAAACTGTCAATTTCAGTCCCTGGAGTTTCACAAATTGGCAAAACTAGTCCCTGAAGGTTTAAAATGGAAGAAAAGTCAACTTTAGTCCTTGGATAATCAAACATGTTCACAAATAATCCCTGGATGAAAGTTTTCTACAAATGGCAACTTTTACCCCTCAAAATCCAAAATTGACATAAAAGGTCCTTGGAAGTTTTAAAAATGGAAATTTACAATTATGGTCCTTGTACTAATGTTAATTGGCAGATGTGATCCCTGGAATAAAGTTTGGAAGTTTATCACATCAGGCCCCTCAAGTTTCAGAAATTACAACTTTAGTCCTTGGGCTTATTTCCATTATACAAACCAATCCGGACCCTTTTTATAATAAAACCCAACAAACAAACCCAACCCCTTATATCAACCCAGCCCAAACCACCAGCCCATTCCCTTTTTATATTAAATACCGGGTCAAACAGTCAAACCCACTCCCCATCTCCTCCTTCCTCACAACCCCGCCAAACCAGAAACCACCCTTCCACATCCCTGGTTTCACCACCACACCTTTCCACCTCACTACCCCAGCTGTCTACATACTCCACCACCTCATCCCTTCTTCCTCACACCAGCCTACAATGCATTTAATGCATTCCCAAACCATCGACACTTCACCTCACCTTTTCCCCTGTTTTTGCTACCAACTATCACCACTTGGCCTCTAAACCTACCAAACATATCCCCTCCACCTCTATAACAAACCAAGAAGCATTAATTGCAGCAGAACTGCCTCAATCTACTAGTGATACTTTTGGCGCCAAAAGTAAATTTAAAGGCTAGGATGATTTTTGCTTAATCAATGGACAAGATTAAAGGTGGGATTTGACTGGAATGCTAGTGGGAACTCAGAGGTGTATAAAGATCAAAGAAGGAGCAATGGAAAAGGCACCTTGGGCTAGCCTTGGTCACGTAATGTAGAATTTAAATGCTTTCTTTAATTTAAATGTCTTTTAATGCTTTCAATGTTGTAATCTTCCTTAAATTAGTGTAATGGAACATCATTTTCAGTTTAATTTCAAGTCACTTTTAAATTTTAAGTTTTTGCTTAATTTCCTTTAATTTTCAAGTCAATTCGAATTCATGTTAATTAGTAGTTTAATGGACTCTATAGCTTACATAAGCTCCTGACAAAAGCTTTAAAGCTTTTAGATACATTAAAATCAGTTTAGTCTTTAAAATTCAGAAAACACCAAAAGAAACCAAGAAAAAATGAAAAATCCAAAAAATAAAGTGATGAATGATGAAACTGCTTGGAGCAAGGTAAATCTTGGAATGCCTTTGGTTTAGAAGCTTTGTGGAAAGCCTTAGGTAGTGAGTAATCCCTTGGTTCTTATGGTTTCAGCTGGATTCACTTGTAAGCCCTTTTTATCCAAATTTTGCATTGTACTGTTTCAGTCCTTTATTTGCTTTGATTTCCATGTTTTCATGTTTCTTTGCTGTTAGTTAATGATTATATAGCTTAATTTAGGTTGATTATGTTTTGGATTTGATTGTGGTTTGATTTGGCATTTGGACTGTCAATATGCAAGTTTTGGATATCCTAGACCTAGACTTTTGTGACTACTTGTTTAGGTTGAAAAAGGTCCATTTTGACACTTTGGTTCCTCTGGATTTGATGGAATTGGTTTACACAGCCCTATGCTTTGAAAACCTCAGTTTGATCTAGTTTAAGGATTGTTTGGATTTAATGGTGATTATGTGTTTTAGGCTGTGTTAGTGGTTGTTCTTGTTTGATGTACTCTTCATATGGCCTAAGTAACTCATTTGAACCTTAATCAAGCAGTCTTACTCATGAAAAAGTCAAATTGACACTTGTACTAATTTATGTGTTGATTGTGAGGATGTTAGATCCAATAATCTTGCATATCTGTTTAAATGTTGTTAATCTTTGTTTATTTCATGTTTTTGTTGCTTAATATAACAATGTTATATATAAAGCAAACAAGTTTTATTCTACATTCGTAAGAGGTTACATGGAAACATAACAAAGATTTATTTCCTACCACAATACTATCTACTACTTCCAAAAACTATCGATGACCATCGCTAGAACCACGAGCGGTACAAGAAACACTAAAATCCCGGCCAAAAGTGCACGATCCTCGTTTGGAACATATGCCAAGTAGATGGCAGTGGCAACCACATACCCGATCGCAAGCATGGTAATAGGATACGGCATATTGGAAAAAAAAAATTTAAGGAGAAGAATGTAGTTGAAAAGTTAAGTTTTGTATGAGAAAATAAGGATTGAATGAAGAAGATGGAATATGAAATAGTAGTAGCCGTTCGGCTACTGTTCAAAATTATTGATGGTTACTGTTCATAACGGTAAAAAAAAAAAAAAAAAAAAACTTAACTTCAACAACCTTCTCTACATTCATCATGTTATCATCCGAAATCCTCATTGTTAAAAATCTATTACTTACAAACTCCTTGTTTAACGGGTAGGTTACCCCCACGGATTTTTGATTTTCAAAAATTATGAACCATGTTTATTTTCAAAACACGGTAGAATAACAATCTTCATTCAAAAATGAAATTATTCTCAAGTCATGTTCTATGGGAATAGTGATTTCCACATATACCACAATAGATTCATCTCTTTCGAAAAGTGTATGGCTCCAACGCTTGAAATCCTTTAGTCATGCCTACACTCTTTCCAACACCTCGTATAGAGTTTGCTCAACAGAAGATTTCGTAACAACTTATCATGCGGGAATCTTCATTCCAATGACTTCCACTTACTATTACTAAGTAATTTCAGTAGCAAAACAACTCTGACAACCCCTATAGACTGGAATCCCGGGATGGGATTCTGTTTAACGGGTAGGTACTGTAACCTCCCGTAATTTTCCCTATGAATGATAAATGTTAATCAACGAATAATATGTCATTACAATATTAATTAACCATTTTACCAATAACAATTTTTTTTTTCATGCCATGCTATCACAACGTTGTTTATGATTCTTGAACATTTTGGAACTAGCTCACACACGTACTATGATAGTCTCAAGTCGCGAATAACTCAAACCTAGTATCATTTCTAACATTACGTATCGTAACTGGATTGAACGCGTTTTGCTAAATAACTTGAGCTTACGAACGATAACCGGAACGCACCCCAAATAACAATGGGCCTCGGCCCATTGCTTCTAATAACCAAACGAACCCAAATTCTTATGGGCTTCGGCCACAACAGTGAGCACAAACCCAAACTAAGCCCAACCGGCCCAAATCAATAAAACCTGTTTAGAAACATGTTCAATACCCGGTTTACTTTGGTCATGTTTTTCGTAATATAACTTAACGACCCCATCATATTTTTACTCAACTCGATTCCCATCCCAACTAGGAACCGAGTGGTACGAACCGCTTGGATTATTTTGATCGTTTGCTAGATTAAAAATCTTCAGAGCTCGGCTCGACTATCACTTGTTTCAACTTAGCTCAACACTCATATATCCCCACTTATTTTAACTTAACTCAAATTCATATTTGTCTTGTCCCTTGTATCGTACAAACTCCAAACAATTCACATATGATGTATGTCACGTTTATAATGCTTACTTGATCTCTTGAATACACCAACAAGCTAACAACAATCAACCATAATACTAGTTTGTCCCCTTTCTCTTGGTTACTAGTGCCGGCTAAACATTCCACAAGCCACCATCATTTGAGTGACTTACACACTCTAAATTGAACCTTGCATGACTCCCCTGCCTACTCTCTGACAACCTCACTGTGTATCATCATTGAACACAACACAACAAATTCCAAAAGTCTAGCATGTCCCAAGGTTTGAATTATCACCTCCTAGGCTTCTATTAAATCGACATAGCCTCTACCATTGGTTCCCTACCTACCCTTTGGACTCTTGTACTCATTTTACTAATAAAAACAACTCACAATGGCAGAAAATCAGGAATAGAGTGCATACTACTCTCACACACTATCATGATGTGTAATCATCATGCACACTTGAACACTCCATGTCAAAGCCATAAAAGATCACCAACACTCCACGCAATCTAAAGTGGTTAGTAAAAGTAGTAAACTCACTCAGTCAAATAGCTCTTTCTCATTTTTATATATATATCTGCGTTTCCCTTTCATTCTATAAACACAAAGAAAGAGAAGAGATAACTCTCCTCCCTCCTCTCTTTGGAGATCAACAGCAACCCCACAACGCTCCATCACCACCACTACAGCCTCACCACACCGCCACCACCAAACCACCTTACATCATTTCCTTTACCACCTACACCACTCCACGCACTCAATCAACACCCCACTGCCACCCTCGTTATCACCACGCGCCACCAAGAACCTTTCCTCATCACCTCTCGTCACCCACAACGTGTAGATCGAAGAAGAAAGGTAAGGAACGCGAACACCACGCGCGAGTTGACTCGTATACGAGTCAACTCAGTTTTAATCTTGATATTTCGGGTTAATAACAAACGGGTTTTAATGATTTTTGCTAAATAAAAATGATTAGTTAACGAAAATGGTATCGTTAGTGGTTTTGTGTGTCGAGTGGAAGTTCACGGTATTCTTGATATTCTTCTTGTTGTTGTTATTTATGTTTTGATTCGGATTTGGAATGGTTTTGGATTTGTGGTACCGAATGGGTTTGTAGCCGAGAGAGTTAGGATTATGATTGTGGGTTTGGGTTTGATTTTTAGGCCGAGTATTATGGTAGTGGTGTTGATGGTGGACTGTCGTGGGGAGAAAGTCGAGACCACTAGGGTCTCGGCTGGGTACTTGTTAATTATTGTTGTTGTTTTACCATTGTTGTTGTCGTTGTTGTTTATGTTGGTTCGAATTCGGACTTGGTTTGGTTTCGATGATGGTGTTGGCCGAGGGATAGGATTAGGATAGTGGGTTTTGTTTGAGGTTGACAGATTTGGGTTTCCGTTGTTGGTTGAGATTATCGAGGAAAATAGGCCGAGACCACTAGGGTCTCGGCAGTGAATTATGGTTGTTAAGTAATCGGGGATAAATTTGGATTTGGATTATTATTACGGTTAAGGTTGCCGAGCCGTAGGACCTAGGGCCGGTAACCGATATGGACATGATTTTTAACTTGAATACTTGCATTAATTGTGCAACGTCGGTGTCACTGAGACTTTCTAGTCTCGGCTTGACCCCGAAAATGCCGTAACATGGATCATTATTATACTTTGGAAATTACTACTATTAGACTATTGGCTAAACGGAAACTTGAATTTTGAATTAATAACCAGCACAACCGACTTAACAAATTAGAGTTTATTTGTTATAGTTAACTTGATATTAACTCGAGGACATATAAACTTGTAAGCCAAACTACTCGGTTATTTAACTAGTTGGAACGATATAAAACTTGTAAACTAAAACCATTCGGTAAATTAATTAACCGGAATAGCTTTGGTTAAATGGACTAAAACTTAACCATCCACTCATTTTTAACACTTATATGCTACATGATTCTTACATGTTTATTTCCTCTCATACTTGTGTAATATGTTATATTTTGGTGTGAGTTCCCGAGTCTTGACATTCAAACCACTACACGTATGATGATACCAAACATTATTAAACGTATATAACGAAAATACTTTTTGGAAGCAAGTTTTGAAATAATACTTGGGAATGGGAATAGTTATCTATTGGAAACCATTACGTTTTGGAATATACGTTAAGATGAGTTTCATATTCGTTAGGTCGTGCCGAATTCCATATCATCGTGCTCTGACTCTTGACATCACTTATGTTACTCTTTTCCGCCACACTCTTTGGCACCGTTGCGTTACTTACATCACTACATTCCAAGGTGAGTTCCATAGCCCCAACTTTTAAACGTTTTGAACTACTTTTGGGGGAGATACATGCTTAAACTACTTGCTTTTACTTTAACAAGCACTTTTACATACTACTGTGAGTTATCGCCCCGCTTTTACTCGTTAAAATTGTTTTATAAATGCTTTGGGGGAGATATATGCTTTATACTTTTACAAGTACTTTTATCTATATACATGATACTGTGAGTTCCATAGACCACTCTTTTACCTATTTTGAATTACTTTTAGGGGAAATACATGCTTGTATTTCATATAAACTTTACTAGTTTACCTTAAACATTATACTCAGTTGATAAACCACTCTACTTGTTATTGAAACGTAATATTTGCTTTTACTTACAAGGGCACTATAAACTTTTGCGGATTTACTATGAACTTATGAATCCACTTTTATACGCTTTTATATCTCATGGAGAGGTACCTACTATAAACATGATCACAAGTGATTTTCAACTGTATGCTATACCTGATTCACTATTGCCTAAGTTTACCTTTATTGCCATGTTCGAAGTCCCTCATATCATGAACCTTAATCACTTGCGAGTGAACGTAAATAATTGTGAATAGATCTATTTGGGACTGACAATCCCCGTTTGGTCTTGCCAGGATGGGCCACCAAACGCACTTTATTTAAACCCACATATAGGTTATTGGCAAATACCTATCCCGAGGGCCACTAGTATTTTACATCATTCTTGATGCCAGTTAAACGTTGAGTGTCATGAGGCTTAGAGCAATAGAATGATACTGTAGTCATGATACAGTATTGCCATTATTTTATTAATGTTTGTAGTCATTGCAAATATTACCTAAATTAGAACTGGTGTTCACTATATAGCAGAAAAATCACTACTTGGCAAACTATAACTATTTTCTTTTTACCTATTTAGGGCAACCCAACCAACTATGGGTGTATAACAACTTAACCCACCACTTATAACAAACCAACTATGGGTGTATAATATCGTAACTCACCGCTTATTTTATTAATAATTGTATTATTACCTAAACTTGGAACTATTGTAAATCAACTGATTTTATGCAAACTCTATGGATTCACTCACACTTTGATTTTTGACAATCAACTGGTTTAACTATAAATACTATGGTATTACTCACTCTTTGACTTCGATAATCAACTGTTTATTTACAACTGCTATGGACTCACAAACTCTTTGATTTTGAAAATCAATTATTCTACTTATAAACTCTATGAACTCACTAAACTTTGTGTTGACGCTTTTAGCCTGTGTTTATCTCAGGTCCATAATAAGCAAGGATGGCACGGAGGAGCACGGATACTTAGGAAGGCTATAAATTTTACTATCATTCGAAGACCTATTTAGTAAACTTTGAAACCACTGGGACCTCATTTTGTAAACTCTGATATTCGAATGATAAAACTTTTAAAACGACTAAATTGGTGATCGTTTTCTACTATTCAACTGTTGTGCCATGAAGTAAAACCCAATTTAAATTCCGCTGCGTATCACGAAATTGGGGGTGTTACACCGTGCCCGCTTAGACCAAAATTTAAAACTTTACGTGTAAAAAGCGTGAACTAAAACTGACCTTCTTCTACTCTTTTTCCCATTTACAAAAATCTATAAACTTTCAGACCTTGAGACTATTTTTAAATGAAACTATACTCAATTACCTTCAAAACTCCGGGTGGCACGACCTCTAACGACTTACGATTCAAAAGATATGATTTTTCAAATATTACCGAAAACAGTCAAAAGACCACCCATCTGATCGGATTGCCCCTGCATCCGATTCGGATGGGCCTCATCCGATCGGCAGTACCCTCCAACCGATCGGTTGGAGGCTACTGACCTCCCGGATCCCTTTTAAGTCCCGTTCTTGGAAACCCGACCTCCCGAACTCGATATTTCACCAAACCTTTCAGATTTACTTAATATATCATTTGGCTCATTTTCATACTAAAACATTTACCGTTTGACCCTCGGAATAGCACTTTACCAGATGACGGGTTTTGCACCAAAACCCGTTTTGACCCATTTACACTACAAACCATCTTTACCGATTCATTTGTCTACCAAACTTGGCCAACATCATCACTTTAACATACTAAACATGTTCCATAGACACATGACCCGTTCACAACCCAAAATGGGTATATTTGCACTTAATCCAAATGCCCCTTTAACTTTAACTATAAACACTTAAAGCATACTTTGACACAACGATTGACCGCCAAAACATTACAATGACCTTGACATACATTTTGCCACTTGGCTACACTTTTCAACCCATTATAGGACCAACGGGGGTACACCATTGAAACGAGCTCGGTATCTACCTAACCTATACTTTCTTACCAATCTTCTATCCTTGCTCATATCCAAACCTTTAACCTTAGTCCAAGCCATAGCATCACACATGAGCCTATAAAACATTAAACATTTAAACCGTAAGCACGAATTCTTAGTAAGTAAAACGGGTATAACTTAACATTATACTTCATTCAACACATTACACATTATACAACCATTAATCCAAAACAACATTAACATAATCACATACCTTGACCTCTTAAAGCCTTAACCTTCCTTATTCCTTATTCCACTCTTGACTAACTCTAACTAACCTTATATCCTCTTACACATAATTACCATTATGTTAAACAATCATGAACCTTAACACATTAAGCCACATAACACATAATGCATAGAAATCATTATAACTTTACATTATACCGGTTTGCTTACCTTGAATCCAAGCTAAGACATCATTTATATAATCACCACCATCATCATCCTCATCTCCATCACTTTCATCATCAATCCTAACAACACATTTAATCAATATAATCAACAAGGGTTTATATAACCCATATAAACTTACCCATCTTCCTTCCTATATCATCATATCATCATATCATGATCATATGATGAAAACCCACTTAACCCATAAATCTTAACCTCAATAATCATTAATAACTTAGGATAGAGATACTTACTTGGAGTAGATCATTGCTAGGAAAGACTATGGACATTAGATCTTCATCTTCTTCTTCCTAAGTCACCAACTAACTTTTCCCTCCCTTTTCTCCTCTCCAATAACCGGACCTCAACACCCTTATCTAAATAATGATAGAACTTGGAAGAGAATGGTAGAATTCTCTATAATTAGGTTTAGGTTTGGCCACATGGCAACTATCAGGTTCCTCAAGTCTTCTTCTTTCTATTTTAGACACATTAAACTTATAACATCATTTAACATATTACAACTTTAGCCCCTTTGGTCTATTCCTTTCTATTTGCCATATAATACTTTCCAATACTATACAATTCATTCATTTACCATTAATTGACTTCAGGTTAGACTATAACGCAACATTCGTTGACTAACCGATTACGTTAAGTCCTTAGTCAATTTCATCTGGGTGGGGCCTATTTGTACCCGGGGAACGGGTGTTACATGTAACACCCCAACCCGACCTTGGTCAAGATGCTAAATTATGGTGTCAATCAAAACATAGAAATGCAAGCGGATGACTTATACACATAATAGTTACAAAGGTGGTCTAAGGTAATAATGAAATGCTAACATCTATATATAATGAGTTCCAAAGCCAAATACAAATCCAAACTAATCTAACTGAAAATGAATCCAAATCTAATCCAGAAGCAAATGGGAGCCTATTGTCAGGGTAGTCCACTAAGAGCTCATATGCACTCTTCGCTTAAACCCCGCTTCCAAACCTAAAACCTGCCGCAGGAAAAGAAATGCGGCTGAGCTTAAAAAGCCTAGTGAACAGATATATATAGAAAGCAGAAAAGGTAATAAGCATAAGTAAACGAATATGAATCAAATGGATCAAATGCATAAATATCATGAGTCAGAATAGCTCTAAGAGTCAAATAATAACAGCAACGAACGCGTCCAAATGAGCCACTCGAAAGGACCAAAGATACCTAACAGATAGCTACGAGCCTGTCTAAACGAGCCACTCGAATAGACCACATAATCACATCATCCAACAAATCATAATGTACAAGGAGGGGAGACCTCTCAAGTACCAGAAGTGAGAGGGGTGCACGGCACGCACAAGCCAATCACTAAGTCATATCATAATCACACCAATCACAACAATCACACCAAACGTATACCTAGGATGCATCCATACGCTCCCTGCAAACCAGAATACATATGCAAGTACGAGACTATACATACATATAACAGAATGATCACGTGCACCATAATCATATAATCATAATAGAAGGGAACGCCGTGGATCAATCACACCTCCACATAAAGTGTCATGCCATTGGTGCCTCATTGACATGGCCATGGTACCTCCATGGCTAGTTAGCTCGGGCAACAGAACAAAACTATCTATAATAAGCAATCATAACATAATCAACAAAGGCATATCAACTGAACAGAATCTCAATCAAGGAGATAATAAACAGATCATCATAACGGAATGGATAGCAACTGAATCATATCAAGGGAATCATAGCAATGGCTTATATCAAATGGAATCATGGCAAAGTAAACAAATCAAAGTCAAGGATCGAAAAGTCATGAGATCAGAACCCTTACTGAGAAAGGGTAGAATATCTGTACCTTATGCAAAGCAAACAACTAAACCAGGAAAGCACATGGAAACCATAATTACTCCTTCTTCACAGAATCTGCACGAATTAATGATCACGAATTACTTATAAGCCCAATTTTAATCAGATTTACTCATTTGGGATTTCTTTCTATTTTTAGAAACTTTCCATTTTTAGTCACTTTCCATTTTTAGTAAGTTTCCATATTTAGTAACTTCCCGAATTAGTAACTTTCCATATTTAGTAAGTTTTACACAACTTCCCAATTTAGTTAAATTAGGTTTAGGGTTCGGGATTATCAAGTTAGCTTAAACATACACACATTTAAGTCAACATGACATTAAAAGAACACATACCACATTCGACCATGCATTAGGGCACCAACATATACAATAACACATTTAACACCTATTTTACATATGCATACATAGCCACTGGTTTTACAACTTAATTATGTCTAAAATATGAATTTTAAAAATGCACCAGAATTCCAAACTAAAAATCACTAAAATTCTCACAGAAGCACTTATGACTTGTAATTCAACATGATTTTTCTCAGATTTTATTTCCAAGTATAAATACCATTCAAAAATCTTTTATGTTAACATGTCCAGATTCTGATCTGCAGATAGACCTCAAAAGTTTACCTTTTAAAACCTAACTTAACGACTTCAGAAAAATCTGAAAAAATGCTAGTAATTACTAAACATATGAAATATGAATCCTGTAAATTTTCAGCCTCTAATTCGCTATGGTTTGAAAATGAAAAATCATAAATCACGATTGAAATAAAATTCTGCAAACACAGTTTTGACATATCATCACATAAAATTTAGAAACATGCCCAAATCAATCTCAAATTCTCCCAAACCAATTGGAAAACTTAATTAAGACCCTAATCTAAGTTTTCATGCAAAAATACCGAATTATACAATTATCAAATCTGAGATACAAAGCTCACATATTCACTTAATATGCTGTCCCAATTTACATAGCCACATAAAACCCTAATTCCCTTTTCCTTTTAATCCAATGAATACATATGATCAATTATACATGTTATAGGCTGAGTTAATTCATTATAAACACATACTCATACCCCTTATTCGAATTATTCAAGATCAAATCAAAACATCTCACACAACACATACGTAATCAAGGTTATTCTCTTCATGATTTCATGTGATATATTTATCATTTTATGTGACAAATGTTTCTCATTCATTTTTATTTCCTTATTGCCGATCCATAGTTATTCAAGATACATGTTATACGTGTGTATGTGTGTGTGTGTATATATATATATATATATATCTGTGTGTGTGTGTGTGTGTATGATCGAGAGAATTAACAAGAACGAAGGTAAGAATACCTTTGGATCGGATTGAGGACGAAACAAAGAACCAAAGTCCTAAAACTAACCCGAATTGGATCCCTAATCGAACCAAGTATTACCACGATATAACCAGCTTCAAACCCCCTTTTTCCTTGATCTTTACGAGCTGAACAAAAGAGAAAATGGCTGCTAGGGTTTTGTGTGTTCTTTGGTGTAAGTTGTGAAAAAAAATGAGGAGGGAAGGGGATAAATGGGTGTTTAGCCGTGTTTGGGGGGAGGGTTAAGGGGCCCAATCCAAATTCCAATTGTTGTGTACAACAATCAAAATTTTTGGCCCATATGAGCATTTAGGCATGTGATATTTTTATTATCATACCATGTGTGTCGACTTTAATATATAGCATAGGTTACCAATTTACGTTTTGTAGTTTCAAGTTAAAAACATTTAGTTAGCTTAAGTTTTATACGGTTTCAAAAGTTCAACGTATAACGGATTCAGACACAAGATTTTAGGTTGTTATAACAACCTTGAAGTTTTCTAAAGAATCGCATATGAATCAATCGTTTCTAACTCTATGCCCTAGGACCTCCTTTTATAGACTAAGGAGTCCTAGTCGGCTTACAATTGCTTGCTATACAAGATAAATCTTAAAAAATATTTTCTATACTTATCTAACCGACTATACATGTTTATCTCATAAGTAGTACTAACTATACACTCAAGCAGTCTTAACTCTAACTCTAGCAGCATAAACTCTTCAGCAGTAGTAAGTTTGTACTAGCAGTACTAACTTCTCTTCTAGCAGAATTAAAACACTTAGTGTATTTTTCTTCAAGTTCATCAGCAGTGAAAGTAGTTGTAACTCTGAACTAGCAGTTGTAACTTGTTGTCTAGCAGTAGTAACCACATGGTGTATTTTCTTGAACATCTTCAGCAACACTAGCAGTAGTAAAATACACAAGCAGTTGTAACCTTTAGTACTAGCAACAACAATGACTTAGAGTAATTTCCATCAGTAGTCTTAACCAAACAAGCAGCAGCAGCTCTAATACCCAACATATAAAGATAGTGTGTCGTTCGTTGTATTTAATGCATGATTTGTGTTCGCTGACATCGATTGTCTCGACGAGAACAAAATTCATGGTGTTAGGGATTGACAACCCTTAGCGATTGATATTAAGGAATACAACACCCTAATTAAAACAAGGAAGTGACAATTCGACTAAGAAATAATAGATAACTCGGGAGTAATAAGATTCTAAGTAAATACGCTTTACCTATCATACGAGTTCCTATCAATTTATCTTTTCCGCATATTTAGTTAAGTTTAATTAGTTTTATTTAGTTAATTATTAGTTTAAAAAACCCAACTCTTCAAACCCTGAGATTTTACCTTGCTTTCTAAAAAGTATAAAAATACAAAAATAATCATCCCTCAACCCTTAGACTTAATTTGCATACACTTCGAGCCTACATCACTATTCCCCTAGAGAACGATCAAACCCCCGTGTCTTACCTATACTAGACTACAATGGTTAGGTACTATACCTAGGAGGATTGTAAAACTTATTGTGTTTACAATTATCCGCATCAACTTCCACTATCAGTTCTCTAACTACCAAATTGAGGCACTGGTTTGGTTTTGGTCAAAGCTAATGTAGCTTCTTGCATTCTTTCCAAACAAAATGCATCTTTAAGAGTGCTAGGATTAAACATTCTTAAAAGGCATACTAATTTCATCCTTGAGACCACCAATGAGCAAAATAATTGCATAAGATTCAACTAATTCTTTTTTGGGTAAAGGGTTTTCCTAGTAAAATATATTACTCCAAAAAAAAGTTAAAGTACAATGGTTGAGGGTGAGTCCCACAACTCAGCCCAATAAGGCTAAACAAACACTCCTACAGAGAATAAAATCTAACCTAGCATAAGAATGATACGCCATACTTATGCATAACAAGAAAGAAACCTATCTAATTTAACCATGAAGATGAATGTCATATGCATTAGCATAATCCCATTGTGTACTAGTCAAACCAAAATCATCAAGATCTTCATCATCATACGGGCTTTGATCACAGGTGTCCTCCTTCCATCTCTTATATAAGCTCTTCTTACCAGCTCCACCACCACTCTTGGGGCCATCGTTCGTCATATAACTAGAATTTTTATTTTCGACTTCAGAAACTTCATCACCATGATCATTTTCTAAATTCCCAAAATCCTTATCCATGAAATCTAGATTATCGGTCTTTTTCCCATCACTTCCTATACCCGAATCACGACCCATGCTAGAACCGCGACCCACACTAGCCTCCTTTTGCATTGGAAGCGGCTTCCCATCATCACCTAGAAGTACAAGCTTCCCCTCAATAATTTGATTTTGTAGATTATTAATCATTTCAACGAGAGATGTAGTATGAGAGGACCTGTGACACACGGTTAAGGTGGTTAAACCTTGTATACTTTGTGTGTAAGATATATTGAGTTTATATGATTAAGCACGCGGAATTTACTTAACCACACTTAGAAGGTTATGTATGTTATGGAAATGGAAGAATTATATTTATTACTTAACAATGAACAAAGAAAGTTTTTCACTAAACGATTCAATATTATTCAAAATAATACGAGTGATCTTGTGTTTATCACTAGGGTTACAAAAACCTTGAATCTTATGTTACAACTTGTGATTTGTGTTTGTTCTATGTCTTAACAGATATTCACTTATATTTTTCACACACGTACATAATCACTAGTCTAAGATCTCTTTTATAGTTGCAAAAGATCTTTACAAATTGCTTAAAGTCTTGGCCGACTTGCTTGTTTAACTTATGCTTATTGTGTGTCAGTACATAAGATACAACATGTATCTATGTATACAACTTGTTAACTAAGCACATGGAGTAAGATATTATCTACCGTATATGTTTGACCAAAATACAATAAATATCTTTTTGATCTTATCCTTGAAGTAGCTTTATGACTCACTGATCAGCAGTACCATATACAACTAGCAGTACCTTCTACTTGAACTAGCAGTACCTTCTTGCTCTAGCAGTACCTTGATGTACTAGCAGTACCTTGATCATGAACTAGCAGTACCTTCGAGTTAGAGTAAATTCTAATGCTCTAACTTCAGAATATTTAATTCCCAACAATCCTCCCCTAAACATGTGAATCATTTCAAACATGTTTTCTGAATTAAATGAGGACTTGAGAAGATCTTTCAAACACTTCATGAATCTGAACTATTCTTCTTATTCTGAACTGTTCTGCTTTGTTCTTCTTTGACTTCAGCAATATCAAAACATTGTACCAAAAGATGGTGCAATTTCCTTGGATGGAGGAATTGTAAGAGGCAATGATTTCAACAAGTGAAATCATCTATCAGCATGCCTTTGCAAGTGATAAACAAACATAATGAACTGAAATTGAAACTTTCCTTCGTTTGATCTAGATAGAATTTTCTCCTTTAGAAATGCTTCATCCCTTCTAGATATTTGATCTATTCTAATCATTTTCAACCTCTACATCATCATCTTGTATGCTCTTGTCTTCTCCTTCCATATATTGGTTTATTCTTCCTTTCTGGGCTATTATTTCCTCCCCTGAGATTGTTACCTCCCCTGAAGCAAATAACTTTTGTTTCCTCCCCTTGTTTGGAAGATCTCACTATGTACCTTTGACTGATCTATCAATGTGTAACTTTTGTTGTCAGACAATATTGTACATGAAGCCATCAATTCCTTAAGAGTTTAAGTTGCTGTCCTCATCACTTCTAGGTGTGTTAACTCCTATGAGAGGTGAATCAGTGGACATTTTGATTCAGAATCCATCAATGGATGGTTTTTGAGAATCCTTGAAAATCCTTTTAAGAAATCATTTTAACTTAGTAGTATGTTCATGATTTTAGAATTGAAAAATCATACTACTTCCAACCATTTTGAAAGAATCAAGTGTATAACAGACACTTAATTAGCATTTCGGTTTAAAGTAACCTCTGGTTGTGTGAGAACCAATGTTTTTCAGTTATAAATAACTGCCTGTGAAAAGAGAAATCTATTCAAAAGATTTTCTTGACAGGGTTTCCAGCTCATAGTAATTGTTACCTCCAACACAAGTGTTAGATTCACTTTTACTAGCTGTTCTTTCTATCAGATGTCCTTAGACTAACTCATTATACTTGAAAGTATAAAATGATAGAAAGTGAGTTATATCAGTTACTATCTGATCAACTAAGTCATCAATTCAATGTGAAACATCATAACTAGATTTCAAGAAAGAAGTTTTAAGGAGGTTAAATTCCTAAACTTAGTCCATCATAAACCTATTATGGTCAGCAATTTGATAAGCATTCTGCTGTTCCCATTTCACTTGAAATATCCTTTGTGTTCACATATTCATACCTGAAATAGTTAGTCTAAAACCAAAAGAACAATGTACAAAGTACTTGTCTTGCATTAGTATAATCATAGAACCAACTGTATGAATAACACAATTCAAATTTTGATATATTAGCAGTACCTTATAAATCCAGCAGTACCAACAAAAATTTATTTACAAAAACACATCATATTGAAAATTTAAAGATTAAGCATTCCAATACTTGCTACCAAGTACTGAAACCTTGAAACATTAAAAGCTTTTGTTAGCAGATCTGCAAAATTATGCTCTGAAGCAATTTTAAGAACTTGAATTAATCTTTTCTCATTGCAGTCTCTTATAAAGTGATGTCTAATTTCAATGTGTTTTGTTTTAGAGTGTTGTACCGGATTTTTAATAATACAAATTGTACTACTATTATCAATATAAATAACAGTGTTTAAGAAATTGTACCCATAATCAAGGAGTTGGTTTTGAAGCCATAGAACTTGACTAGAGCAACTTGCAGCAGCTATATATTCAGCTTCAGTTGTTGAATTTGCCACACTTGTTTGCTTCTTACACTGCCATGAGACAAGTCTACACCCAAGGAATTGACATCCTCCAGTTGTTGACTTTCTGTCCAAGCTAGCACCAGCATAATCACTATCCAAATATGCTACCAAGTCAAAAGGAGATTCTCTAGAATACCATATACCCAACTTTGGTTGACCTTTAAGATATCTAAAAATTCTCTTGACTGCAGTTAAATGAGAAACCTTTGGAGCAACTTGAAATCTTGCACAAACACAAACAGGAAACATGATATCAGGTCTAGATGATGTAAGGTACATCAAAGAGCCTATCATAGATATGTAACTGTGTACATCTACATTTTCTCCATCTTCATCTTTCAGAAGGTGCTTCTCAGAGTCCATTGGTGTGCTTGCTATTTTTGAATCAGCAAATTGAAATTTTCTAAGTATCTCAGCAACATATTTGTCTTGACTAATAAATATGCCTTCAGATGATTGCTTAACTTGCAAACCCAAAAAGAATGTAAGTTATCCCATAGAACTCATCTGAAACTTATCTTTCATAAGCTTCTCAAATTGTAAACACATTTCCTTCCTTGTAGATCCAAAGATAATGTCATCCACATACACCTGCACTAACAGAAGATCCTTCTTGTGTTGTTTGATGAAAAGTGTCTGATCAATCTTTCCTCTTTGTAATCCATTTTCTAATAAGTAGGAAGCTAGTGTTGCATACCAAGCTCTTGGTGCCTGATGAAGGCCATAGAGAGCTTTCACTACTCTGTACACTTTGTTTGGATGTAATGGATCAATGAAACCAGGAGGTTGTGAAACATACACCTCTTTTCCAATTTCACCATATAAAAATGCACTTTTGACATCCATTTGGTAGACTGTGAAGCCTAAAAATGAAGCATAAGCTAGAAACAGCCTAATTCCTTCAATCCTTGCTACTGGAGCATAAACTTCATCATAATCTATCCCTTCTTCTTGTGTGTACCCTTGTGCTACTAGTCTAGCCTTATTCTTGATCACAATTCCTCTTTCATCCCTTTTGTTCTTAAAAAACCCATCTAGTGCCAATTACCTTTTCATTCATAGGTAAATCAACTAGCACCCAAACCTTTTGAATCTTGAACTGAAGAAGCTCTTCTTGCATAGCCTCTAACCAGCTTGAATCATCTAGGGCTGTAAGAATGTTCTTTGGTTCCTTTTGAGAGAGAAAACATACAAATAAACAAGAGTTTGAAATCTCATGTTGCTTTGAAGCATAAAGGGCATCAATAATCCCTTTTTGGTCTGAAGAGACTAGTTGTCTTCTTGTCTTCACACCAGATTGTATATCTCCAATCACATTATCCAGGGAGTGAACTTTATAAATACTTGTGTGTGGTGTAGTAGGAACATGATAAGATGATGAAAGATTAGTCAAATCCACTTCATCTTCTTGGAACTCTGCATCTTTTGAGTGTGAAGGACCAGCAGGACCTTCAACTGAACTAACAGTTCCTTCAAATGAACTACCAGTACCTTTAGAAGAACTAGCAGTACCTTGCTCTGACTCGGCAGTACCATCAATATTTAACATATTGTGTTGTTCCTCTGTTCCAACATCTTTTTTTGAGCCTCAACATCCTCTTTTGCTTTATCAGAAGAAGATTCATCATTGTTTGAAGCTAAATCCACACTGGTACTTGACCACAATGGCATAATGACATCAGATTGATCTTTATCTAACTCCACCTCATTTGTTGCTTGTGAACCTGAAAAATTATTAGTTTCTGCAACAACAGGTATATAATTCATAGAATTTGTTAGATAATCAAGATCAAATATCCATTTTGGTCCTTGACCTACTACATTGGATTTGTTTTCCAGAAACTCCACATGTAGTTCTTCTTGTACTTTCTCAGTTCTTAAGTTGTAAACTCTAAAAGCTTTGCTAACAAGAGAATATCCAACTAAGAAACCTTCATCTGCTTTACCATCGAATTTTCCTAAATGGTCTAAGGTATTGAGAATTGTCACATGACATCCAAAAGGTCTAAGAAATCCTATTGCAGGAGTTCTACCATTAAAGAGTTCATATGATGTCTTATTGTGAGGCTGCACAACTAAAACTCTATTTTGAACATAGCAAGCAGTGTTAATTGCCTCTGCCCAAAAGATTATAGGTAGCTTAGAATCAGCTAACATTGTTCTAGCAGCTTTAATTAGTGTTCTTGATCGCTCCCGAAACAGTCAACTTAAATCAACCACGGATGTGGTCAAACAAAGTCAAACCAATTGAGGACACAATTCAATTTACCAAGGAGTACAGTGTATTCCCGGGTCGTTAAGTCCCAGCGAGGTGTGAATTCTGAAATAAAACGAATCTGTGATCGGGTGATAATTGAACGGAAAAGGGTTGTGATTGATTAAACTAAGGAAATATAAAGGAAATAGCTTAAACAAGCTATAAAAATAAGAACGTGAAAGCAAAATACTTAGAAACGTTTAAAACTAAAAGACGTACGTTTAAATTTAAACAAACGTAAACGTACGAAATAAAAAGTGAGTTTTAAGAAATAAAAAGCCTATGAATATGAAAATTAAATTTTTACAACCCTAATAATAAAAGAAAATTATTGGAAAAAGAAAATTATTTATTTAACTTTTTAATTAATTATTATTAATTAAAAACTATTTAATAATTATTTAAACTAATTAAAATTCTAATAAATACTAAAAGATCAAATAAAAATCTGAAAATTTTTCTATAAATACTTTAAAGTAATAAAAAGATAAGAAAATTATAAAAATGAAAATTACTTAATTAAAATTTAAAAAGATAAATTCTATTAAATAGAAGCTATCACTTTATTTCTATTTTTGATTTTCTTAAGGTCTAAAAATATTTTTATATTTTTCCTAGATTAAAAATTATAAAAGAAAATTATGAAAATTGGAATTGTATTTTTCTGATTATTTTTATATTTATTATGATTTAAATACTATTAAAAACTAATTAAAATGATTAAAAATATTAAATGACTTAGGAAAATTATGAAAAATTACAGATAATTCTAAAATATTATTAGAAAGCTAGGAAAATTAAAAGTGGAAGTTGGCTAAGCCTAAAAATCAGATTTGGGCTAATAAGCAGTTGTGAATAAGCCCAAAATAAGCTAATAAGCTAGGAAAATTGACCAAATGATCAGGACAAGTTTAAACAACTATAATAAGCTTAAAACAACTGATCTCAAACAACCAATCCCACAGATTAAGCAAATGAGCACATTGGCTGTTGAAAACTTGAAACAGAAAATGCAGAAAAAGGCAAGATTGCAGGGCAAATTAAGCTGAGAAATAAGCTATTTAAGGACAACCTAATGGGGGAAAAACTTAGCTAGGATTATGAGCTATCCAAAAAACCTAAAAGCCCCATCATAAAATGCCCAATTGATGTTTAAATTAGCCCTAGATCAGCTACCAACAGCAATGAGTCTGCTGTGATTTTGACTTTTTCATGAACACACCATGTTGACTTTGGTGAGTTTTAGATGGATTCTATGAACTGAAAATGATGTTAGATGCTAAAATGGGACTAGATTATGCAACTACAACAACTTTTAAGCTAAAATGAGTGATTATGGTACCTCAAATTCCAACAGTGACTGCATATATGAAAATGAAATGAGATTTTGACTTTTGAAGCTATGACCTACTAATTTGAAGACTCATATGCAGAAAATAAACCAAAAGTGACATGTGCATACCAAGAACAACAACTAACACACCCTCTAAACCCATGAAAGGCCCTGAACCAAACACTCCTTTAAAGAAGTGATTTTGTGAGTTTCAAGGATTAAGGCTGATTCAGGCCATGATTCTTATCACTAAGGTTCTAATATGATGTAGTAGGCTTATAGAAACATGAAAACACAGATCATAACAACAACAACTCATGGACCATTAATAAGCTAAAATGGCAGTGAAAGGTAAAAAAAATAAGCACACTGAGATCCAAGGAACAAGTGTGAGATTTTAAGCAACATTCCTACTCACATACATCAAATAAGTAAGAAAAAGCAAAGATAAGCATAGTATAAGCACTTCTACAGTAGCACTTAAAATTTAGGAAATTGCTTACAAATTGAGTCAAACTGAGAATGAGTGAACCAGGGACCAAGATTACACCCTATAGCTTCCAAAAGCTTCTAAACCAAAGGGTCATCCATGATCAACCCTGCTTCTTGCAATCTTTCTATAGTACACTGATTTTTGCATTTAATACCTATTTATTTGGAATTTTTGGTATTTTTGAATTTTTATGCTAAACTGATTCTTAAAGTTACTAAAAGCTTTCATAAGCTTTATAGGATCTTATATGAGCCTATGAAGTCCATAAACAATACTAAGAACAATATTCACAAACATGAGATTTTTGAAATTTAAGAAAAATGCATAAACTGAGATTGAACTGAAAACTTGAAATTAATTATTGGAAAAGATTGAAATTATACTGGAAACATGAAATACAATGCTTAAAAGCTAAATTATACACTAGAAACTTGAAAGTTAATTAAACGACATAAGCTAAACTAAATTACACTAGATACACTACATATGTTCTCTTTTGCTTCCTCTTTGACCTTTAAAGCATTCCTTGTCGACCTCTGAGTCTTTCCCACTTCATTTGAGCCATTGATTTCATCAAATTCATCAGATTCGAACATATGGCACTTTTGGCGGGAAAAGTCATAAGCAGGTTTTTCTAATTAATGGGGTTATTAAAGAAATTTGTATGTAGTAGAGGTGGAGGGGTGAGGTGGTGAGGAGTTGGTAATGAGGTGTAAAGGTGGTGGACAGGTGGTGGTGGTAATATACAGTGATGGTTTTGAAGCAGTGATGGTGGTGAGTGAACAGGAAAGGAGGGAAAGGGGGTTGACTGTTTGACCGGTATTTTATATAAAACGGGTGGGCTTTTTGGTGTTGGGCTGGTAAGGGTTGTGGGTTAGGATTTTATATGGGTTGGGTTGGGTATATATATAAAGGGTGGGTTTGTTTTGGGTTTATTAAAAACAAAGGGTCCGGATGGTATAAGTTATCACAAGGACCAAATTTGTAATTTCTGCCAAGTAGAGGGCTGAAGTTGTAACTTTCCAATAAATATCACAAGGACCAATTATGCCAATTATGAATAGTAAAAGGGTTATATTGGTTAAATTCCACATTTTAAATACCCGAGGACTAAATTTGACATTTTTCAAAGTTGAGGGACCAAAGTTGTAAATATGTAATTTTAACTTCAAAGGACTATTTTTAACAACTTATGAATCCCCAAGGACCTTTAATGATATTTGTACAAGTTTTGAGTAACCAGGGACTAGTTTTGCCAATTTGCCAAAGTTTAGGGACTGAAACTGTAAATTATACAATTTTGAATGTTTTTCATCAGTTTTCAACCCTTTTGCACTTGCAACATATAAAAACACAATTCAATGATATTTCCTGTATTTTGAAGCATATTTGAGTGTTTTCAGATGTTTTTGTAGTTTAAATGGGAACAAAATGATAAGTATTTACACACTCATCAATCCCCCACACTAAACTATTGCTAGTCCCTAGCAATATTTTATGAAGATTTAATGGATTTCATCTCTTTACCAAAAGCCATTACTTCTGGAGTAGCCAATTGTTTCAGTTCAAGTAAGAACTTTGGTACAATGATAACCAAATGATTTTCAGCAAATCATCAGCTGTCAACGGTTTTGATTTGTCTTTACCAAAAGCCGTTTGCTTCTGGACTAGCCAACTCTTAGATAAATTATCAATATTATCTTTGGTGAGCTGATTACCAATTATGGTTTTTCCACTGCCTTAACCACAAGCCATAACCTTGCGGGCTAGCCAACTCTTCACTTATAAGGATATGGTGAGTTGAATACCATACAATTTTGGGCAAATTGCAAGCCATAAACGGATTTGATATATCTTTACCTGCAGCCGTTTGCTCAGGATTAGCCAGTCCTTATGTGGGTTAGACATGGTGGACTGATAACCATTTGTTGTGTTAGTGCAAAGCACTACCACCAAATGAAAATTTTTTTTTTTAAATTTTTGGCCAAAACGGGAAAACTAGGAATAGGGCACAAATGTGATCAAATTCGCCAGAATTGCCCCCCACACTTAGAATTGAATATTGCCCTCAATATTCAAAGTACCGGCTATTATGCCGACACTTAGAACATTGCAAGGGAATACTAATGGCCAAGCGTGGGAACACAACAAAATTTATTTATTATTATTTTGAACATATATAAAATTTTGAACATATATACAACAGTGGGGGCAACACCCCCACACTAGGGTGTTAGAAAAGAGAAAGAAGTCAGAGACATGGGTGAAAACCCATGTTGTCGGCTAAGGTTTTTGTTCACCGAGTCACTAGCTTGACTCGACCCCGCATTCATTGGTTCTTGGGGAAGCAAGTGGAAGAAACCATCTCCATCGGACTTTCATTCAATGTGTTTGGATGAACATTTGAATTTCTTGAAAGTTCCACTCCGATGAGATATACACAGATCCGGCTCACAAATGATAAATGAAAATGCCTGGATCAAAGATAGTGTCTTCATTCCCGAAGGAGTGAAGAACAGGAGAAGTCACCGTGTAGGTGAAGAAAAGAAAGAAAGTCATGATAAAAATCATGACTAACTCATCATCATCAGAAGGAGAATTCATGATTTCAGTATCATGAATCTCATCATTTAAGCTCAGATGATCAAGACATATTCTGGGTGGGAGGGATGGAATTTTGATATTAATCAAATTCTCAGTTTTGAGAACATCTCCCTCCGAAACACAAAGATTTTTTATGTCTAGATCAAAGTGGAAGTTATCATACTCTGATGGAGATATGATATGAGTGAGTTCAAAGGAGAACTCCTCGTAAAGAGAATTATTCACGTGATGTAAATCTGTGAACCCTTGTTCTATTATGGAATCATCACCTACCTCATTCTGAATATCAAAGAGTGGATTATCAGAAATTAAAGTGAATTCAGATTCGAATTCAAACAGAGGATTGGTGAAAGACGTTTTGAATGCTTCGGGAACAAGATGATCAATATTCTCTTTTGGACAGACGAGCTCAGAAGGTAGTTCCTCCACATGACTGATGTCTCCACAAGATAAAGAATTTTCATCAGTATGTGAATCACTAAGCTCGGGGTTGGGATAAGAATTGAGTGATAGATTATTATTTAAGAGAATTTCGATTTCTTCCAGATTGGATTCGAAATCAAAGAGATCATCATCACTTCCTGATGGAAGTGGATCAATGTGAGTAAGTTCATCAGTAAACTCCTCAAGAAGAGGGTCAACATCAGAACGGGGCAGTGATGCCTCAACATACTCAACTTCTCCATAAGATGTATATTCATCGTTTGAATCGGAGAAAGTCTCAAAATGATCTTTTGAACACTCAAGAGGGGAAGGGATATCACACACATGATCAAGAATTCCCTGTGACTCACTTGGGATTGGGACAAGGTCCTCAACACTAGACTTTATTACTTTGTCCGATTCCTTTTCAGGAACAGTGTCAAGATGCTCGTCCCCCATAATAAGAGAATTAGTGGGAACTTCTGGTGTGATAACAGCAGACTGAGTTTCAACTGATGAACTTGATGAATCATCATCAAAGATATCTTCATCATCACTGTCATCAGGAATGAAACGGAATCGAGAGCTAGATCTGGCTGCTTTTTGTATTTTAATTAATTCCCTAATAGAATTTTCACTGGCACTCTGGGAATCTAATTTAGCAACCTGCTCTTCAGTTAACAATTCTTCCATGGATTTCTCATGTGAATTTTTAATGACAGGACATTGTGGGAGTGGGGAGTTGTCAAAACCGGAAGGTTGACATTGATAATCACCATGAGGACCCCCACAATATACACAAGAAAAACTGGGAGCATTCTGAAATGTTTTTTTATTAAACTCCTCAGCTCTTTTCACTAACTCTAGAAGCTCTAGATAAGTGTCTTGCTGGGTTTGCTGAGGAGTTTGAGTTATTTGGCACTGTGGAGGTTGGTCGTGATATGGATCGTCGTAATTGTTACAAGGAAATGGATTCCCTGTTTGACAATCAGAGCTAAAATGTGGACCTCCACAGTACTCACAAGAAAAGTTCGGTGTATTTTGATACGATGCATCATTGAGATTTGGACAATATGATACTTGCTTGTATGAATGTGATGGGTAATTGGAGAAATTTGAAGAGTCGTTGAATGAGTTCGGATCAGGATCATAAGAAAATGAATTCCTCGAACCACAAAAAAAACAACTTCCGTCTCGAATATCATTACCACATTGTTCACATGTACACAAACGACATGGCAAACCGAAAAGCGACTCACCACAACCGACACAAGGAATAAAATCCGGAGGTGGGACAAGTGGAGTGCTCTGAGAGCTAGGAATTTCCACCACTTCCGTTATGGACTCTGGTTCTTGTTTTTGATAAACGTGAAGATTAGGCAAGTCATTCTTTTCAGTCACTGTTCTAAGTTCTGTACGTTTGCTTGACAAACTTTTAACCGTAAATCCTGAAAGGTTAGGATCGATTCTTGACGGTTTGTCATTAATAGCACGTATCTCGGGCTGTGGAGGGTAGTAGGAAGGACTTTGAGAATCCTTGAGAGACTCTTTAGTGGATAATTCACACCAATAACAAGATCCACGATCCTTTGGTGCATGCTTTCCACACCGCTCACACGCACACTTAGAACAACGATGGCTGTCAATCAACAGGCTTTTACAATCAAAACATTTGTACCCGAGAGACGCCATAGAAGAAAGGTATAAGAAGTTTTAGAATCAAATGGATAGAGGGTAAAGGGATAAAGAATCAAAAAGGGTGAGAGGGTAAAGTTGAATATTTTTAGGTTTTTTTGGGTTCGTTGAAAACTTGAATAAAAATGTTTTTGGCAATCGTTTAGTTAAACGAATTAACTTCACGATAATTTTGGTTTTATATGAAAAATAAGAAAATATGAACAAAGATGGTAAATATACAATGGATGTATATTCAACAATCACTGATACTTCAAATTCGTTCAACGCAGCACACCTCCCCGGCAGCGGCGCCAAAATTTGATCGGTCCCGAAACAGTCAACTTAAATCAACCACGGATGTGGTCAAACAAAGTCAAACCAATTGAGGACACAATTCAATTTACCAAGGAGTACAGTGTATTCCCGGGTCGTTAAGTCCCAGCGAGGTGTGAATTCTGAAATAAAACGAATCTGTGATCGGGTGATAATTGAACGGAAAAGGGTTGTGATTGATTAAACTAAGGAAATATAAAGGAAATAGCTTAAACAAGCTATAAAAATAAGAACGTGAAAGCAAAATACTTAGAAACGTTTAAAACTAAAAGACGTACGTTTAAATTTAAACAAACGTAAACGTACGAAATAAAAAGTGAGTTTTAAGAAATAAAAAGCCTATGAATATGAAAATTAAATTTTTACAACCCTAATAATAAAAGAAAATTATTGGAAAAAGAAAATTATTTATTTAACTTTTTAATTAATTATTATTAATTAAAAACTATTTAATAATTATTTAAACTAATTAAAATTCTAATAAATACTAAAAGATCAAATAAAAATCTGAAAATTTTTCTATAAATACTTTAAAGTAATAAAAAGATAAGAAAATTATAAAAATGAAAATTACTTAATTAAAATTTAAAAAGATAAATTCTATTAAATAGAAGCTATCACTTTATTTCTATTTTTGATTTTCTTAAGGTCTAAAAATATTTTTATATTTTTCCTAGATTAAAAATTATAAAATAAAATTATGAAAATTGGAATTGTATTTTTCTGATTATTTTTATATTTATTATGATTTAAATACTATTAAAAACTAATTAAAATGATTAAAAATATTAAATGACTTAGGAAAATTATGAAAAATTACAGATAATTCTAAAATATTATTAGAAAGCTAGGAAAATTAAAAGTGGAAGTTGGCTAAGCCTAAAAATCAGATTTGGGCTAATAAGCAGTTGTGAATAAGCCCAAAATAAGCTAATAAGCTAGGAAAATTGACCAAATGATCAGGACAAGTTTAAACAACTATAATAAGCTTAAAACAACTGATCTCAAACAACCAATCCCACAGATTAAGCAAATGAGCACATTGGCTGTTGAAAACTTGAAACAGAAAATGCAGAAAAAGGCAAGATTGCAGGGCAAATTAAGCTGAGAAATAAGCTATTTAAGGACAACCTAATGGGGGCAAAACTTAGCTAGGATTATGAGCTATTCAAAAAACCTAAAAGCCCCATCATAAAATGCCCAATTGATGTTTAAATTAGCCCTAGATCAGCTACCAACAGCAATGAGTCTGCTGTGATTTTGACTTTTTCATGAACACACCATGTTGACTTTGGTGAGTTTTAGATGGATTCTATGAACTGAAAATGATGTTAGATGCTAAAATGGGACTAGATTATGCAACTACAACAACTTTTAAGCTAAAATGAGTGATTATGGTACCTCAAATTCCAACAGTGACTGCATATATGAAAATGAAATGAGATTTTGACTTTTGAAGCTATGACCTACTAATTTGAAGACTCATATGCAGAAAATAAACCAAAAGTGACATGTGCATACCAAGAACAACAACTAACACACCCTCTAAACCCATGAAAGGCCCTGAACCAAACACTCCTTTAAAGAAGTGATTTTGTGAGTTTCAAGGATTAAGGCTGATTCAGGCCATGATTCTTATCACTAAGGTTCTAATATGATGTAGTAGGCTTATAGAAACATGAAAACACAGATCATAACAACAACAACTCATGGACCATTAATAAGCTAAAATGGCAGTGAAAGGTAAAAAAATGAGCACACTGAGATCCAAGGAACAAGTGTGAGATTTTAAGCAACATTCCTACTCACATACATCAAATAAGTAAGAAAAAGCAAAGATAAGCATAGTATAAGCACTTCTACAGTAGCACTTAAAATTTAGGAAATTGCTTACAAATTGAGTCAAACTGAGAATGAGTGAACCAGGGACCAAGATTACACCCTATAGCTTCCAAAAGCTTCTAAACCAAAGGGTCATCCATGATCAACCCTGCTCCTTGCAATCTTTCTATAGTACACTGATTTTTGCATTTAATACCTATTTATTTGGAATTTTTGTTATTTTTGAATTTTTATGCTAAACTGATTCTTAAAGTTACTAAAAGCTTTCATAAGCTTTATAGGAGCTTATATGAGCCTATGAAGTCCATAAACAATACTAAGAACAATATTCACAAACATGAGATTTTTGAAATTTAAGAAAAATGCATAAACTGAGATTGAACTGAAAACTTGAAATTAATTATTGGAAAAGATTGAAATTATACTGGAAACATGAAATACAATGCTTAAAAGCTAAATTATACACTAGAAACTTGAAAGTTAATTAAACGACATAAGCTAAACTAAATTACACTAGATACACTACATATGTTCTCTTTTGCTTCCTCTTTGACCTTTAAAGCATTCCTTGTCGACCTCTGAGTCTTTCCCACTTCATTTGAGCCATTGATTTCATCAAATTCATCAGATTCGAACATATGGCACTTTTGGCGGGAAAAGTCATAAGCAGGTTTTTCTAATTAATGGGGTTATTAAAGAAATTTGTATGTAGTAGAGGTGGAGGGGTGAGGTGGTGAGGAGTTGGTAATGAGGTGTAAAGGTGGTGGACAGGTGGTGGTGGTAATATACAGTGATGGTTTTGAAGCAGTGATGGTGGTGAGTGAACAGGAAAGGAGGGAAAGGGGGTTGACTGTTTGACCGGTATTTTATATAAAACGGGTGGGCTTTTTGGTGTTGGGCTGGTAAGGGTTGTGGGTTAGGATTTTATACGGGTTGGGTTGGGTATATATATAAAGGGTGGGTTTGTTTTGGGTTTATTAAAAACAAAGGGTCCGGATGGTATAAGTTATCACAAGGACCAAATTTGTAATTTCTGCCAAGTAGAGGGCTGAAGTTGTAACTTTCCAATAAATATCACAAGGACCAATTATGCCAATTATGAATAGTAAAAGGGTTATATTGGTTAATTCCACATTTTAAATACCCGAGGACTAAATTTGACATTTTTCAAAGTTGAGGGACCAAAGTTGTAAATATGTAATTTTAACTTCAAAGGACTATTTTTAACAACTTATGAATCCCCAAGGACCTTTAATGATATTTGTACAAGTTTTGAGTAACCAGGGACTAGTTTTGCCAATTTGCCAAAGTTTAGGGACTAAAACTGTAAATTATACAATTTTGAATGTTTTTCATCAGTTTTCAACCCTTTTGCACTTGCAACATATAAAAACACAATTCAATGATATTTCCTGTATTTTGAAGCATATTGAGTGTTTTCAGATGTTTTTGTAGTTTAAATGGGAACAAAATGATAAGTATTTACACACTCATCAGTTCTATTATTTCTTTCAACCACTCCATTCTGTTGTGGTGTTCTAGCAACACTATATTCTCTCCTAATACCTTTTTCTCTGTAGAAATCATCCATAACTCTATTTTTAAATTCTGTCCCTTTATCACACCTAATGACTTTTACTTTCTTGCTTACTTGGTTTTCTATCAATGTAATGAAGTCCTTAAGGATGCTTGATGTCTCATCCTTAGTGGCTAAAAAGAAAACCCATGTAAATTTGCTATAGTCATCAGATATAACAAGACAATATTTTTTATGTTGCATACTCCTTACTGAAACTGGTCCAAATAAGTCCATATGAAGCATAAACAATGACTGATTGATAGAGTTAAAAATTTTGGGCTTGCAAGTGGCTTTGTGTTGTTTGCCTTTTAGACAAGCAATGCATGTTTGATCATTTTCAAATCTTTTGTGAGGTAAACCTCTTACCAAACTATTCTTAACAATTTTATTTATGGTTTTGAAGTTAATATGACCAAGCCTTCTATGCCATAACATTGATTCATCTAATGTGGCCTTTGATACAAGACAAGTTAAATCCTTTTTAGGAATAATGTTCTTCATATCAACACTATACATATTGGCCTTTCTAGGAATTCTAAGAAGTACTTGATTTTCATCAGGCATCTTAAAATCCTTAGATAGAACAAGACATTCAGTGTCAGTAAAAAGGACATTGTTCTTTTTGTCACACATTTGTGAAACACTAAAAAGATTATACTTTAGCTCTTGTACATAGTACACATTTTCAAAATCTAAATTTCTGGTTTTAATAGTACCTTTACCAGAAATTTTGCCACGAAAACCACCTCCAAAGGTAACATATCCTCCATTGAATTCTTGAAAATCTGAAAGATAAGACATGTTGCCTGTCATGTGATTAGAACATCCACTATCTGAGTATCCTTGATCTTGATGATCAATAGAATGTTCCTGCACACAAATAAGAGAGTTAGTTTTCTTTGGGGATCCAAGCCATTACTGACTTGGATCTGCCTCTTGCATCAATATAATTTAATCTTTTAAGGACTGTTGATGCAACATTGGATTTTTGAATCCAACATGCTGAGGCCTTAACAGCATTTGCCCTATTACCCTTAGCAGCAGAGTGAATAACATGCTTAGCAGAGTCTGCTTGCTTTGTAGTTGAACTCTTTGGTCTCCAAATTTGTTTGTGGACCACTGCTTTTGTTTGAATGGGCCTTAGAACAGTTTTAGATGCATGTATGAAAGTTGTTTTTGCATCCTTAGCTGTTGATTTTGGGTTAACAGTCATCATAGGTCTAACAATACCTTTAGATCTACCAGTACCTTTAATTTGAACTGGCAGTACCTTTTTGTATGTATTAGCAGGACCTTTTTGTCTGTCAGGACCTTTGGGTCCAGACTTGTTTGAGACTGTTCTGGGTTTTGTTCTATGAGTGTTAGAGTGAAAATGAGTTTGAGGAGTTTGCCTTTTGAAGTTCACCCTATTGTTTTCATACCCAGTTACCCTTTGGTTGTAGAAAGCTGCAAGATGGTCAAAACTACCACATGTATAACAAGCTTTATTGTAAAATGAAAAGTCATCACCTAATTGGTTAGACTTGAGGTTGTTCCAATTCCTTTGGTTACCTCTGGGCTTGTTTGTAGTTCTATATTGTTCACAATATCTAACTGGTTTCCTAACAGTCTTAACATTTGACTTAGGCCTGTTAGTTTTGTGATTGACTATCTTAGGAACACTTGTTCCTACTTTCTTAACCAATACAGGTTTAGACATAACCTGTTCTTCTTCATCACTATCACTATCAGTTGTACAATCTTCAACAACTATAGCATCTCCTTTCTTAACAAAGGACACCTTGTCCTGATAAGATAAAGTTTTATCTAAACTTTTACTTACCTTTTCTATCTTAGGACTCTTAGTGGCCTTAGAACCATATTCCATGATTGGTTCTTGAAACTCAGCTAACCCTGTGTGTGCTAAATCAATACCTGTAGGTGAATGAACACCTCTGTATGGTGGGGGTACAGACTTAAATCCAACACCAGAATTAACCTTATCAATAACTTGGGCTTCCCAAAGCTTATTGAATCCTTCTGAGGAATGAGCTAAAACATCCACAGATACCTTTACATTTTCTCTTTCATTTTTGTGTTTAGCTAATGAATCATTCAACTCAACAATACACTCATCTCTGATCTTAATGTAATTTTTTTAGTATATTGATGTCATTAGCAAAATGAGTTTCATTATATTTAAAATGTAAGACTTGTTTTTCTAAAACAGCTAGACCTCTTTTGTGATTAGCCAAATTAAAAAGAGAATTAAGTAGCTCTTCTTTATGTGCTTCAAATCTCTTATTAAGGTCTTCATAAGCTTTAAGATTAGGACATGATTCAGTACAAGATGTAATATTGTTTACCTCTGAATCAGAATGGGCCATTAGAGCAAATTCATTGGCCAAAAGAGCAGCATTTGGTGGTGCATCCTCTTCAATAGCCATAGAGCTCCAATCATAACCAATACCATCAATAGCCAACATAGCCTTTGGCTCTTCAACAGTAACTTCCTTTCTCCTATCTTGCTTATACCATGTGTTTCTATTCTCCTGCTTTCTTGGGCTTCTACACTCCTTAGCAAAGTGTCCTAACCTATGACAGTTGAAACACTCCACTTTCTTCTTATCAAACCCAGCAGTATCATTACCATTTATGGTAATTTGCTTCCCAGTTCTCTGCCAATATTTCTTGGCCCTCATGCTGAGCAAAGCAACCTGTCATTTGATGTCCATCTCTTCCAAATCATCACCATCAACCTGCTCAAGGTCTTCATGATTTAGAGGAGAACCACTAGACTGACTAGATATGAATACATAGAATGCTGGATCACTAAGTCCTGCAACAGTCTTTTGTGTACTAGTAGAAGGACCACCATTTGTAGCATTAGAAACACCTTCAACTTCTTCTACCTCTTCAGACTTACCAATACTAGGAGATGACAAAAGTGCCACGTTCCCAGAACTAGTACCATAAATTCCAGACTTTCTAAGACTTTGTTCAACAATTTTAAAGTTGTTGTACAAATCATTGAGCTTCATTGTTTCAATGTCTGGTTTGTTCATCCAGACAATAACATGAGTATGGAACTCATTAGGTAGACTTCTCAAAAACTTCATGTTGAGATCTTCCTTCTCTGTCTCAACACCTAACACAGCTAACTGACTGACAAGCTTATGCAACCTTGAGAAAAGCTTATCAAGAGACTCATTACTAAAAGCAGTAAAGTTTTCAAATTGTTTCTTTAGTAATGTCTTCTGTGTCTTTTTGGTAGTTTCATTACCACCAAAATATGCACAAATCTCTTCAAAAAGAGTTTTTGCATCAAGATACTTGTTAAATGATAGCATCTGCTCACTAGGAATGGTCATAAGCAACAAATTTCTTGCTTTCTGATCATTTCTCTTCAGTATCTTCTCTTCATTTGACACTGGTCCAGTATTTCTTTTCCTACTTGTTTTACCTTCTAGGACAACCTCTGAATAGCTTGGTGAAAAAGAATCACCATATATAATGATATCCCAAAGAGTATAATCTTGGACCATGAAATATTGCTCAATTCTCATCCTCCATAACTCAAACTCATTTGGTTTGATCATGGGCAACTTTGCAGCAACATTTGTTTGAACATCATGTGCATCCATTTCTGTTTCTTCTAATTCAATTATATCAGCCTGAGCTCTGATACCAACTGAGAGGACCTGTGACACACGGTTAAGGTGGTTAAACCTTGTATACTTTGTGTGTAAGATATATTGAGTTTATATGATTAAGCACGCGGAATTTACTTAACCACACTTAGAAGGTTATGTATGTTATGGAAATGGAAGAATTATATTTATTACTTAACAATGAACAAAGAAAGTTTTTCACTAAACGATTCAATATTATTCAAAATAATACGAGTGATCTTGTGTTTATCACTAGGGTTACAAAAACCTTGAATCTTATGTTACAACTTGTGATTTGTGTTTGTTCTATGTCTTAACAGATATTCACTTATATTTTTCACACACGTACATAATCACTAGTCTAAGATCTCTTTTATAGTTGCAAAAGATCTTTACAAATTGCTTAAAGTCTTGGCCGACTTGCTTGTTTAACTTATGCTTATTGTGTGTCAGTACATAAGATACAACATGTATCTATGTATACAACTTGTTAACTAAGCACATGGAGTAAGATATTATCTACCGTATATGTTTGACCAAAATACAATAAATATCTTTTCGATCTTATCCTTGAAGTAGCTTTATGACTCACTGATCAGCAGTACCATATACAACTAGCAGTACCTTCTACTTGAACTAGCAGTACCTTCTTGCTCTAGCAGTACCTTGATGTACTAGCAGTACCTTGATCATGAACTAGCAGTACCTTCAACTTAGAGTAAATTCTAATGCTCTAACTTCAGAATATTTAATTCCCAACGAGAGATATAGTACTTGGACTGCGAAATAAATCAATAGTTGCACTCGCATGTTTATCCATGTTCCCAATTCCATTGCCAAAATCCGAATCTTTACTATTCGAAATAAATGAATGTTCAACAGTAGGCGAATTAGTATCGCTACTTGATTTAACATTATCCATTGTACTATCATCTATCTCATAAAGAGCAGCAAAAGTATTCGAAGTATTTAACACATTACTAACCTTTGTAGGCTGTTTGGAAATAGAGGCCACGTTGCTATTATCATTTAGGCTTGATGCCTTTTTAGTAGATTGTTGTTTAACAACCTGCCTATACTCCACTCTCTTGTTCTTAGATACCCCAAAAACCTGCTTATAATGAGATCCTTTTTGCTTGACAATGGTAAACACATCATTCGACAACTCCTTAGTAGCACCTGAAGTCGGACTTTTGCCTTTCCAACCGCATTAACTACACGTTTAGGTGTAGCTTTGGGGCACTCATCAATAAGATGTCCATATAGCAAACATGTACTAAATCGAGGGGGTTCCCTTTCATATTCAATAGAGATAGTTTCTTTCGTATATCCACTTCCATTAAGTTTAGGAACCGCCAACACATGATTATCTCGCAATTCATTAGACGCATTTATTTCAATCATAGCTCTAGCATAGCTACTCCTACCCCATGATTCCAAACACATATCATTAGTTTACGAGTCAAGTAACATAGAAGTACCAATTTTTGAAGCAATCAAACTCAATCCATCTGAAGTGTACGCAACCAGGGGTACATCATGAAACTTTACCCAAACTGGAAGACATGACAAATCCTCTTTCAACAGGTTTATCTGGGCGACCACTTGTTAAGAAAAATTGGAATTCCAAGAAGCATCTATGGACCGTCACATAGAACCGCTTCCGCTCCTTGAGTAGACGAGAATCTGAAGAAGAAAAAACCATTTGCATTCATTGTCACTTTAACAATACCATACTTCTGCCAATTATTAAGTACAAACTAGTCAATAATAGGAAAAGCAAGCCTTTTACCTATGAATTATCCATATAGAGAATTTTTTAATCTCTCATTGACTTCATGAACCGATTCAATAGGTAATCCAACATCATAATCCACATCCTTTGGAGCATTATCCTTCTTTTTTCGAAAGTTTGCCTTATTTGAAGACTTAGGATTTAATTTATTTGCATAGCTTGAGGGACTTACATTAGACTTATTAGAATTTGCCTCCTTTTGCATTGTCTCATCACTCGTACGAGGTTCATTAGAACTATTTCCAACAATAAACGTACCTTGTTGTTTAGCAAAACCACCACCAAATGGCTGATCATGAACCTCCACTGTTGGGGCTGACTTTTCAACACATGGAACCGGCTCCACATGTTCAGTAGCTTGGGTATCATCCCCAACATTAGGTCCCACATTGTTAGTACTATTGGTATCATAATTCACTCCAGCTGAAAATTCCACACACTCGGTATTATAAACAGTAGAAGCACATACCTCTGAATTTTGCACCACATCATTTGAATTATCTGAATTTTGAACTTTAGGCTATGTGCGGTAAGGCGACCAAATCCCCCCATTTTTCTATGCCATGTCAGCTTTCTCTCTCCAGCGACCTACAGGCGATTAGGTGCCCCAGTAAGGGTGACCAAGTTCAATTTTTTTTAATACATTTTTAAACACAAACTCAAATTTTATTTAATAATTAAAACATTACATAATAATTCAAATAAAATAAAAACATTACAATAAAATTCAAATCACACTAAAACATTACGATACTTATTAAAAACTAATAATTAAGGTTGTGTCGTTCCTTGATTTCGTCCTTCATTTCTTGCATCCTTTTTCTTACATTTTCTGGAAAAGATGGGTCGATTGGTGTTAGATAGAATAAGATGTCTTTATCATGTTTTTTTTGCCGGTCAAATTCAAGTCTTTCTCTTTCGACTTGAACTTTATCTGCCTCTATTTTCAACGCTTTTTTCTTCAACTCGTAGTAGCCGTCTGCCATTTCCTGCTTCTTTCCCAAAGCAACGTTCTGCATGCACTGCCATTTCTCGGCTACATCTGCCATATAAGAAGACTTGGAAGAACTCCCCGACGACTTCTTCTTATTTTTCTTAGCGGCGTCTCGGCCAATTGGTCGCTCATTTCGAACGACTACTTCTTCATCATCAGGCACATCCGAACCCGTTTCGGAAGTCCTTGCCTTCTTTCGACACACATCTTGGCTTAAAAAAGCCGGCATCTCATTGTCCTTCCAAACCTCATGGTCCTTTAGAATTTCCCAACAATGCTCCAATAAGAACGCATGTTCATACATTAATAGGTATTCTTCACATGGTCGTCTGTAAACAGTGAGGTCATTCTCACCACTTCCATAATTCTTAAACGAATTATCGTAAATGGCACAAAACTGACCAACTCTAGGATGAATCCTATTTTTCCATTTGGTAACTATCGAGTTGTAAGTTCTTTCTGCACCAACCTCATTTTCAAAGTACTTAATCACTTTCCGCCAAAATCCTTTGGCATTTTGGCTGTTTCCCACAATGCTATTCTCGGACACATCGCACCAAGCTCTGCAAAATGCGACCTCTTCTTCGCGTGACCAAAGCGAAGAATCATTCTTTGTTTCCTTCTCCACAGCCTTCTTCTTACCCTTCGTTGCTCCTTTTTTTGGTTTCACCGGCGAAATCTCTTCTGAGATAGTGTTGTCATCGTCATTTGGAACCGATCCATGACCCGAACCTTGACCGGAACCGTGATACTCTTGAGTCGGATAACCCGAACCAGTTCCCATATAAAAATCAGGATTGTTATATAATTGTTCATCAAAATCACAAGCATTAAAATTCATACGGTTAACCGGAGAATATTCTTCATAACCTGAATATGAAGACATTGATGAGTCCATGGTTGGACGATACCCGGATTCGGGTGAGCCGTACGGTGGTGGTTGTTGTTGTTGTTGTTGTTGTTGGTGTCGTTGTTGTGGAGGTTGTTGTTGTTGTTGTTGTTGTTGTTGTTGTTGTTGTTGTTGTTGTTGTCGTCGTTGGTTGTTTTGATAAGGAGGAATAAATGGACGATTTGTAGGACGATTTACATAAAATGGATTGTCAGTTTGTTGTTGTTGAGGTTGTTGCGATTGATAATCAAAACTAGGAGCTTGGAAATTGATGTTTGGTGACATTCCGGTTAACCGGAAATTCGGATCCGGTGTTAATTGCGGCATGTTTTGAGCCAATCGGGATTTCCGGCCTTTTGATTGTGGTGTTTTCTTAGACATGTTGAATTAAGGATTGATGTGTGAGATTTTGATTAAGAGAATTTAGAGAGTTTGGTGTAGTGAAGTGTGTTAAATATGTGTAAGTATTTATAGTGTTTTGAAAGATTTTTTTTTTTTTTTTTTTTTTTTTTTTTTTTTTTTTTTTTTTTTTTTTGTAGCAAGTTTACGTTACAAACAAACAAATGGGGCAATATTCTCTTTTTCAAACCGATCGTGGGAGTGACCAAGTTCATGGAGATCGAGTCACTCGATCGAGTCCCACACTAAGGAAATTGATTCCCATACTCGATCGAGCAAGGGTCGATCGACTCTTCTGCACATAGCCTTAGAAGCAAGCTCACTAAGAGAGGGGAACTGAGATTCCATCGAAGAAACCACACTCACCCCACTCGTTTCATAATTGTTATCCTTTTTCTTTTTTCCACCTCCTCTACTCGAATCCAAGAACCCCGATTTCAGCGTTACAAATTCACAAACAAGAAGAACAAGAAGCGTCTAATCTTTGGTAACGCATAAAAACCTAAAAAAAATTAGGGTTTTGAACAAAACACTATATCCGTCACATACCTTAACGATGAGAATAGAAGACTGAATCAATGTTTATCAAATAATGATATGTAGGATATCCTCAAATTGACGTAGAAATCTTACCAATTCCAAGGAATAAGATATGATTATTAAATAATGATATGTAGACAATATGAAGTATGAACCAATGAATAAACAATAAAAAAGTTACTCTAATAACGACAAAAACTTACCAATTCTAAGAAACTAGGAAAAAAACAATGAATTGTTAAAGGCTAGCGTATAGAATCAATAAGATTAGGTCAAATTTGAGGTTTAGAATAAAATCACCGTAATCGCCAAAAAAAGAGAGATATGCAAGGGTTTTAGATTCACCTAATTGATGTGACCGTTTAGAGTGCAAGTTTTAAATTTATAACACGATCTACCAATGATTCAAACGAGACATATACGAGCAAGTATACTCGTTCGTGTGTAGTAAGAGATGAAATGGTAAGCCAAGGTCGTTCGCAAGGATTTGTTTAGTTTTATGAAACGTGAGTTGAATATAAAATTGAGCTTTATCAATGATTCTAAAAGCAAGCAAATAATGATGATGATGTAAATTCAATATATTAAAACTACACTTGCCTAGACTAGTTTGCACAATTCCCTTGATATGAATATGACAATGGTTCAAATCGATTATGATCAACAAATTAGATGGTGTTCTAATTTAATTAGTTTGTGTACTAATCCTCTTGTTTTCAACACTTTCAATCCTCGTCAAGATTTTAAGATGAAAAAAACAATATTAAATTTTGATCAATCAAGACTAACACAATTCAATTACTTGATTCGCTATCGTTTCATAAGTAATTGACAACTACACTCTTAGTTTTCTAAGTTTAACCAAGTTACCTATGAAATGGTCAATAAATAAGGTAACACCTTCATAGACAATGGTTTACAATTGATTGAATAACAATGTTTCTTTCGACCTATTACACCTTTAACAAGCAACCAAACTTGATAACTCTTTTGTTTATGAAAACTTCAAAGTACAATTCGATCTTAGTATTAGATTTTCATTGAATTAGAATCATAGCGTCATAATCAATCAATATTCATGTAACAAACATCATCTAGGCAAGTGCACAAGGCACTTAGCCACTCATGGCAAATAAAGAAATAACCACAGAAAATTTATCACTTGAAAACATGATTAAGAAGTCTTACAAAAGTTGTAATGATGATTACAAGAGTTAGGAACAATGATGAGATGATCAACAATGATTCTTTTGATGATTATGATGATGAATAATGGATGTAAACTAACTTCTTCCTGCGTTTTCTTACCTTCTAGCCTTCTTGAGAGAGTAAATTGATGATGATTTATGTGTTGTAGATGTAAATTATGGTATCTTCTCTCTTGGCCAAGCTTCCAATTAATAGAATAGCTACTCCTTGGTCACCAAGCAAGTTTCTTGGGCACAAAGTGTTATTAAAAATCTGGACTTGAAGTAATTGTGGTGTAATGACAACCCACATGAAGAGTTAGTTCATTAAAGATAGTCATTAAGTGTGCCAGGAGTTACAGTCAACCCAAGGTTGAAGTCTCAACCTGAGGTTCAGATTCCATCCCAAGGTTTGGAGTAAGGTTGGCATGGTAGTTTGAACCTTGGGTTGAACTTAAGCCTTAGTTGTATTTCTTGAACCTTTGGTTGAGGAAGCAAGCCATAATTCATAGAAAACTTTACATGTAACTTCTCATTCATTTCATCAACACTTGATCTTTTCTTGAGCATGGAAATCTTTGTAACTTGATTCTTTATCTTTGATGATCTTCCCGAGGTCTTTATTATGGGTAGAATCTTTCGTTGTGCATAAGCTCTTGATTTAGCGACTTTTCCTCATCTTTCTAGCTATTCTCTTGGACTTGATTGTACCTGAACCTGAATACATCTTTTATACCATTTAAGCGTAAAATGTTCACAAATACAACCAAATACAATGCACAAACATAGAAATAACGCGACTAAAATATATACAAAATGAGCGTTATCACTAATTCTAAACCGTTCAATAACACCTCTGTAGGACCTTAGATCTATAACCTTATCACAAAATATTGATGCACAAAGAGGTGTCTAATTTTAGAGAGAGAAACAAGAGAGATAAAAATAATAGAACTTTTATTAAAACACACACACTTACACACTCAAGCACACCCTTACAAATGAGGCAAGGGTACCTTTTATACTTAGGTTCATATGCCTCATGGGCTTTGCCATGGGTCTTGGATGGGCTTGGATTGGATTGGACTTTACATAAATGACTTAACATATAATACTAACCTATTAGATTAGTCCAATCTATGAGCTCATTAAATATTCTATTATATATTCTATGACACATTACAAAGTTATAAATAAGAGAATGAACATCAGTTCTGTTGGGAATTAAATGTTCTGAAGTTAGTACTGCTTAGAGAAATACACTAACAGTACAAACTGCTAGTGTATGGATGAAGACTGCTGAGATATAACCAACAGTACATACTGCTAGGTTAGTACTGCTAAATATACAGAAGGTACTGCTGAAAGATAACTGCTTTTGGAGACATTGTAAGAGATAAGTATGGTATAGATTTTATGTATATCTTTATTAGTTAGAATTATGGTGTAATACTTGTCTTGTAAAGGATTCCTTAGTCTATAAAAGGAGATCCTTGGTTAGATGAATACATATATATCGGTCATAGTTTTTGTTAAGATTCAAGGTCGATTGTAACCCTAGTGATAGCAGATCACTCGTATTATTCAAGCAATAATATTGAATCATTTGGTGTTATTCTCTTTGTGTTCATTGTTATATATACATCACTGTTCCATTAAACAAACCATAATCCTTCTAAGTGTGGTTAAGTAGATTTCGTATACTTAACTGCATTCACTCAAAGTATCTCATATACGTTATAAAGGAGTAACATCCTAAGTGTATTATAATCCTCACAAGTGGTATCAGAGCCAGGTTTGATACTATTGATTTAGAAGAAGTAATGGACATGGAAAACACTCAAACAAACATGGCTGCCAAGTTACCAATGCTCAAGCAGAATGAATTTGGCATGTGGAAGTTAAGGATAGAACATTACTTCCAGGTGCAAGACTATGCACTCTGGGAAATTATTGAACAAGGAGATTCATTCAAGCCTTCAACTTCTACTACAACAGTTGATGGTAAGGTTGAGACAGTTGTGCAGACTGTTCCAGTTACTGCTGAAGAGAGGCTTCAGAAAAGGAATGACCTCAAGGCTAGAAGTTTGCTGATGATGACCATTCCAAATGATCAGCTATTGAATTTTAGCAAGTTTAAGGATGCTAAGACTTTGTTTGAGGCAATTATTGCCAGATATGGTGGGAATGAAGCCACCACGAAGACACAGAAGACTCTCTTGAAGCAGAACTTTGAGAACTTCACTGCTACCAGTAATGAGTCACTGGATCACATGTTCAACAGGCTTCAAAAGATTGTTAGCCAGCTTGCTATTCTTGGTGTGGATATACCTCAGGAAAATCTTAACTCCAAGTTCCTGAGGAGCTTACCTGCAGAGTGGGCTATGCATGTGGTAGTCTGGAAGAACAAGCCAGACATTGAGACTATGAGCCTGAATGACTTGTACAACAATTTCAAGATTGTAGAGCAAGATGTGAAGAAGGCTGGAGGATCTAGTTCAAGCACTGGGAACATGGCCTTTGTGTCATCTCCTAGTAACTCAAGTCCAGTAGAAGAAGTAAAGGTTGCTGTAGGAGTTAGTACTGCTAACCCCAATGTTAGTACTGCTAGTTCATCAAGTAGTACTGTTGGTATTTTGGAATGTAGGAAGCCTAGGCAGCAGGATAGCAGGAACAAGGGATATGGAACCAAGACCAAGGCTGTGGAGATTATTGAGCCAACTTCAAAAGCCATGATAGCTATTGATGGCTTAGGGTTTGACTGGAGTTTTATGGCAGAAGAGGAGGAAGCACCTGTTGAGATGGCACTCATGGCCTTCTCTGATTCTGAGGTACAATCTGCTAAAGTTTGTTCTAAATCTTGCACTGCTCTTAAAGAATTAGAAACTTTAAGAAAACATTATGATGAACAAAGGATTGAGCTGAACAAAACAAATTATAACTTGTCAAATCATAAGAGAAGTTTAGCTGTCCTAGAGGAGCAGATAGTGCATTATAAGAACAATGAGTCTAGTTTTGCTGATGATATAGCAGTTCTTAAAAGGGATTTAACTTTTAAAAATGCTGAAATTAGTCTATTTAAAGCTGAGTTGGATAGGATTAAAAAGACTAATGAAAACATTCAATTAAGTGTAGAAACATTAGAATATGCCTCTAAGGGTGTAAACAAAATAATTGAATGTCAATTAATCAACAAGGCTAAATCTGGGTTAGGATATAAGACTGTTCCACCTCCTCACAGAGGAATTCCTGCACCCCCAGAGATAGACCTAGAACATACAGGTTTGCCTGAATTTCAACAACCAATGCTAGAATATGGTCCTAAGCTAAAAGAGAATGTAGTTGTTGATAAGCCTGTAGAAGTAAGTGAACCATTTGAGAGTGCAAGTGACACTTCACTCACTGAGGACAAGGAGTCCTCTGGTAGGAATTCAGATGCTCCAACCATTGAGGATTGGACATCTGATGATGATGAGGAAGATCAGGTTATGGCTAAACCTGATGTAGTTAAGGTAGAAGGAACAAGTGTTCCTAAGGTGTTCAAAGATGAAACTATTAGGCCTAATTCAAATGCTAAACCTTTTAGGAAGACAGTTAGGTATTGTGAAATGTATAGATCCACATACAAGCCCAGAGGTAACTAGAGGAATTGGAATAACCTCAAGTCTCACCAACTAGGTGATGACTTTGTTCTATATAAGAAAGCTTGTTTTAGTTGTGGAGGTTTTGACCATCTTGCAGCTTTTTGCAACAAAAGGGTAACTGGGTATTCAAACCATAAGGTGAACTTAGAAAGGCCTCAAACTCACTCTAATATTACTAGAATGACACCCAGAGCAATTTTATTGAAGTCTGGCCCAAAACCAATTCATACTGCTAAACCAGCAGTTAGTACTGCCAGAACCATTAAGACTGTTTACCTAAAACTAGCAGTTCAAAGTGCAAAAATAACTTTCAAACATGCACCAACAACTGCTAAAAGGCCTTTTCAAAACAAAGCAATGGTACAAAAACAAATTTGGAAACCAAAGGCTACAACTGCAAAGCCAGCAGTTAATACTGCTAGCCAAGCAGTTAGTACTCGCAACTTTAAAAACACTGCTAGGGAACAAAGGGCTAATGCTGTTAAGGCCTCAACATGTTGGATTTGGAGACCTCTTAAATCCAATGGTGCATCAACAGTATTGAAAAGATTTAACTATATTGATGAACGAGGCAAACCCAAGTCAGTGATGGCTTGGGTACCCCAAGGAAACTAATTTCCTTATTTCATGTGCAGGGACATTCACAAGGAGATAATGAAGATCAAGGTTATGCAGACAGTGGGTGTTCCAGGCACATGACAGGCAACATGTCATATCTTTCAGACTTTCAACCATTGGATGGAGGATATGTTACCTTTGGGGGAGGAATAGGAGGAAGAATTACTGGTAAAGGTACTCTTAAAACTGGTAAATTGGATTTTGAAGATGTGTACTATGTGCAAGAACTTAAGTATAACCTTTTTAGTGTCTCACAGATGTGTGACAAAAAGAACAAGGTTCTTTTTACTGACACTGAATGTCTTGTGCTTTCTCCAGACTTTAAGTTACCTGATGAAAGTCAGGTATTACTCAAAGTTCCAAGAAAGGGCAACATGTACAGTGTTGATATGAAGAAGATTGTTCCTAAAGAGGCCCTTACTTGTCTTGTTGCAAGGGCCACATTAGATGAGTCTATGTTATGGCATAGGAGACTTGGTCACATTAATTTTAAAACCATTAATAAAATTGTAAAGGATGGTTTGGTAAGAGGCTTGCCTCAGAAAAGATTTGAAAATGACCAAACTTGTGTTGCCTGTCTTAAAGGCAAACAACACAAGGCTTCTTGTAAGCCCAAAATTTTTAACTCTATTGATCAACCTTTGTTTATGCTACACATGGATTTGTTTGGCCCTACAACTATTAGTAGTATTATGCATAAAAGGTACTGCCTTGTTATTACTGATGACTATAGTAGGTTCACATGGGTTTTCTTTTTAGGTTCTAAGGATGAGACACCTAGCATTCTTAAGACGTTCATTACTGAGATAGAAAACTTAGTAGATAGGAAGGTAAAAGTCATTAGATGTGATAATGGGACAGAGTTTAAAAATAGAGTTATGGATGAGTTTTGCAAAGAAAAAGGTATTAGAAGAGAATTTATTGTTGCTAGAACTCCTCAGCAGAATGGGGTTGCGGAGAGGAGGAATAAGACATTGATAGAAGCTGCTAGAACCATGTTAGCTGACTCTAAGTTGCCCATCACCTTTTGGGCTGAAGCAGTTAATACTGCTTGCTATGTGCAGAACAGGGTTTTGGTAGTTAAGCCTCACAACAAGACATCATATGAGCTTTTCAGAGGTAGAACTCCTGCATTAGGATTTTTTAGACCTTTTGGGTGTCATGTGACCATTCTAAATACCATAGACCATCTAGGCAAATTTGATGGTAAAGTTGATGAAGGATTTTTAGTTGGATATTCTCTCAATAGCAAAGCATTTAGAGTATACAACACAAGAACTAGGAGAGTTGAGAAAAACCTGCATGTTGAGTTTTTAGAAAATAAATCTAATGTTACAGGTGAAGGACCAAAATGATTTTTTAACCTTGAGACTCTAACCCAATCAATGAATTATGTGCCAGTTGTTGCAGGAACCTTTTCTAATGATTTTGCAGGTTCAGAAGCTGATGATGCAACAAATGAAGCATGCTTGGGTAAAGAGAAGGATCAAGATTATGTACTAATGCCAATATGGACAAGTGTGGATTCAACCTCAATGAATGGTGGACCTTCTACTAATGAAGCTAAGGAAGGGATTGATGGTGAAAACAATGTATATGGAACTGAGGAACAAGAGAATCAAGTTAACAGTACTAATGATGATTGTATTGCTGAGCCCCAAGTTGATATTGCTAGGCAAAATGTTCATACTATTGGCCCATCAGACTTTAATGTAGCGGATTTCTCAGAAGAAGAGGTGGATTTCAATAATCTACCACCTACCTATCAAGTTCCAACTACACCACATATAAGGATTCACAAAGCTCACTCCCTGGACAATGTGATTGGTGATGTGCAATCTGAAGTGAAGACAAGGATGCAACTTATGACTTCAGACCAACAAGGGTTTCTTAGTACTGTGTATGAATCAAAGCAGCATAAAGATTCCAGCACTTGTTTATTTGTGTGTTTCCTCTCACAAACTGAACCCAAAAATGTTCTCAAAGCCTTAGAAGATTCAAGCTGGGTAGAAGCAATGAAGGAAGAGCTTCTCCAATTCAAGATTCAGAAGGTTTGGGTTTTAGTAGATTTACCCAAGGGTAGGAGGGTAATTGGCACAAAATGGGTTTTCAGGAACAAAAGGGATGAAAGGGGTATTGTGATCAGAAACAAGGCTAGACTTGTAGCCCAAAGGTACACACAGGAAGAGGGTATAGACTATGAAGAAGTCTTTGCACCAGTAGCAAGAATTGAAGCAATCAGACTATTTTTGGCCTATGCTTCTTTCATGGGCTTCACAGTTTATCAAATGGATGTTAAAAGTGCCTTCTTATATGGTACTATTGAAGAGGAGGTGTATGTCTCACAACCTACAGGTTTTATTGATCCAGAGCATCCTGATAAGGTATACAAAGTTGTGAAGGCTCTCTATGGTCTACATCAAGCACCAAGGGCATGGTATGAAACTTTGGCTTCCTATTTGCTAGAGAATGGATTCCAAAGAAGCAAGATTGATCAGACTTTATTCATCAAGAAGAACAAGAATAATATCTTGCTGGTACAGGTGTATGTAGATGATATCATCTTTGGATCTACAAGGAAGGAAATGTGTGTAGAGTTTGAGAAACTTATGCATGATAAGTTTCAGATGAGTTCCATGGGGGAACTTACATTCTTTTGGGGTCTGCAAGTAAAGCAATCAAATGAAGGGATATTTATCAGCCAGGATAAATATGTGGCAGAGATTCTAAGGAAGTTTCAGTTTGTTGATACTAAAGTGGTCAGCACTCCAATTGATCCAGACAAACCATTGCTTAAAGATGCTGATGGAGAAAGTGTGGATGTTCACACATACAGATCTATGATAGGATCCTTGATGTATCTTACATCATCAAGACCTGATATCATATTTGCTGTATGTGCCTATGCAAGATTTCAAGTGACTCCCAAGGCTTCTCATTTAACTGCAGTCAAAAGGATATTTAGATATCTTAATGGTCAACCTAGGTTGGGCTTATGCTATCCTAGGGAATCACCTTTTGACATGGTAGCATATTCAGACTGTGATTATGCTGGTGCAAGTTTGGACATAAAATCAACAACTGGAGGATGCCAATTCCTTGGATGCAGACTTATATCATGGCAGTGTAAGAAGCAGACAATTGTGGCAACTTCAACAACTGAAGCTGAATATGTAGCTGCTGCAAGTTGCTGTGGTCAAGTGCTTTGGATTCAGAATCAGCTTCTTGACTATGGGTATAATTTCATGAACACTGTCATATATATTGATAATAGCAGTACAATTTGTATAATTAAAAATCCAGTGCAACACTCTAAAACAAAACAAATAGAAATTAGGCTTCATTTTATTAGAGAATGCAATGAGAAAAAGTTGATTCAAGTGGTTAAAATTGATTCTAATCAAAACTTTGCAGATCTTCTCACAAAAGCATTTGATGTAGGAAGGTTTCAATACTTGGTAGCAAGTATTGGGATGCTTAATCCTTAATGTTTTCAAACTGTGTGGTTTTGTACATAAATTGGATTTGTACTGCTAGGTTGTCAATTAGTACTGGTATTACTATTAGTACAAATTTGGACTGTTTGGTTCATACTGTTAGTCATATGTTCATACTGTTATAAGGCAAGTGCTTTGCACTTTGTTTTCTTGGTTTTGGACTAACAATTGCAGGTATGGAGATTAAGCACAAAGGAATTACAATTGCAATTGTGTGAGCAAAAGTTGGTGGTTCAAGTTGCTGACATAATAGGTTAATGATGGATAGAGTTTGGGAATTCATTAACAAAGGTTTACACCTAAGTTAATCAATTCTTTAAAACTTCTTTCTTGAGACATGATTATGATGTTTCATATTGAATTGATGGCTTAGTTGGTTAGATAGTAACTAACTCAACTCACTTTATATCATTTTATACTTTTATTAGTATAATGAGTTAGTCTAAGGACATCTGATAGAAAGAACAGCGAGCAAACGTAAATCTAACACTTGTGTTAGAGGCAACAACTGCCACGAGCTGGAAACCCTGTCAAGAAAGCCCTTTGAATGGGTTTATATGTACACAGGCAGTTATTTTATAACTGAAAACATTGGTTCTTACACAACTAGAGGTTGCTTTAAAACCGAAATCTTGATTAAGTGTCTGTCTTTACACTTAATCCCTTCAAAAAGGTTGTGAGCAGTATGGTTTTTCATTAAAATTTAGTTCATACTGCTGAGTCAAAATTTTCTCAAAAAGTTTGTACTGCCAGGCTTAAAGTTAGTACTGGTAGGCTTAATTTATACTGCTAAATAGACGTTAGTACTGGTGCGTCATAACCACTTTTTGAAACTAGCCGTTGAGAGTTAGTTGGGATTTTTACTGATGATTTCCTTGTTTTAAGGGTTTCCTTTTTGGATATTTTTACCTTTATAATATTTTAATAACCTTATCTTCGATTAAAAGTTATCTTTTAATAAAAGTCGGTCCAATTGAAACCCTAACAAGCCACTCATCATCTCTTATCTCAATTAACTTTCTTCTTCTACTTTCTACCCTAAATTTTAACTATTCCCACCAGTCAAATCACTTTTTTACTGAAAATAAAATGGCTACTTTATCCTTTGTTGAAAGACACAATCAAGTAGCTTATTTGGAAAAAGCAGAGGATGACCAAACTTTTCATCAGATAGTGGATTTCCTAAACAACTCTTACATAAGGTATTCTTTACTTTTAAATCCCACTATCTATGTCACTCACATCAAACAGTTTTGGCAGACTGCAACTGTCAAAACCTTTGAAAATGGTGACAAAGAGATTAATGCTAAAGTGGATGGCAAATCCATCACTATTACTGAATCATCCATCAGAAGGCATCTTCATCTGAGTGATGACAATGGTATTAGTGCTATGCCAAACACAGAAATTTTTGAAAACTTATCCAGGATGGGGTATAACACTGACTCACATGCTTTAACTTTTCAAAAGAGTCGTTTTGCCCCTCAATGGAGATTTTTCATTCCCACCATCCTTCACTGTCTTAGCCCCAAGAAAACCTCATGGGAACAGTTCAGTAGTAATATTGCTACCACTCTCATTTGCTTGGCTACAGATAGAATTTTCAACTTTTCAAAACTTATTTTTGAAGGTATGGTTAAGAATGTTGATAGTAAATCAAAATTTTTGATGTACCCAAGGTTCATACAATATATTTTGAACAAACATCAACTGCTTCCACACAAAACAGTTTATCCACCCTCAAAGCTTACACAAAAACTTTTTAGCAATATGAAAATAGCTTCAAGGGGTTATGGTGGGGAAGCAGTACCACTTTTTGATACTATGATACAATCTCAGGGTGAAGGAGCAACAAGCCCAGTTGCCTCCTATCACACACCCACAACATCAGAAAGTTCATCCTCACAACCATCTTCATCAACCAATAGGACTTCATCTAGACAGGACTCTGATGTTCCTCAGCACAGAGTTCCTACTCCCCAAAATGTAGCAGATGAGGCTGACAATGTCAGAATGGAAAGGGCTACTTCTACTGACTCTGGCTTAGTAGCTGAGCAGGATAGAAGCAACATCAATAAGACCCAATCCATGGCAACACCAGCAGTACCTAGTACTTCTGGTGGAATCCCTAGCCAAATAGAAACTCAGGGTGGCTCAGAAACCCATCATATGATGGATTATGAGTCTATGCCCCATGATTCACCTCTCCCAGGAGGTAACACACCTGGAAGTGATAAGGGCAGTCTGAAACTAAATGAATTGATGGAAACTTGTGCCAAATTGTCTGAGAAGGTGAACTCTTTGGAAGCTGAGCTCAAAAGTCACAAGAGGAACTTTGCAGTTGTCTACACCAAGTTGGTTCTAAGGGTAAAGAAATTGGAGACAACAGTGAAGAAATCCAAAGGAAAAAGATCAGCTAAAATTGTGGTTTCAACCAGTTCTTCTTCTTCTAGTTCATCAAAGGATCCAAGTTCAGATGATGGTGAGGAATCTTCCAAATAGGGGAGGAAGATTGCCCAAATTGACCAAGATCCAAATGTTTCTTTGGTGCAAGAAGAGTATGAGACTAAGGGGAGGCAAGCAGAACAGTTAGATGAAGGTACTGGTACTTTTGATGAAGGTACTGCTGGGACAGAGCAAGGTACTGCTAGTGTTGAAGGTACTGCTAGTCTTAAGAGTTTGATTGATGCTGGTTATCAAGGTACTGCCAGTGCATTTTATTCAAGGAAACCAAGGTCATCAAGGGCAGACAAGGGAAAAGCCATCATGACAAAGGAAGAACCTTCTTCTAGAAAGTTGTCCAAGAAGAAATAGACTCAATTAGCACTTGATGAAGAACTTGCCCAGAAGTTTCATGATGATGAATTAGCTAGAGTTGCTGAGGAAGAAAGATTAGCATAAGAAGCAAGATTGGTTGCTTTTATGATTGAAAGAAAATTTCAAACTGAAGAGGAAGAAAGAGCTGCACAGATTCTTGCTGATAAGGCATTAGCTGCAACACTTCAAGAAAAAGAAAGATTTAAGTATACTCCAGAAGAGCAAGAATCAGAAATTGATGATCTATTGCAGGAAATGAGAAAGAAGTTGAGTAAGAAGAAAGCCTATCAGATGAAACCTCCTTCAAGAATTGAGAAACTGAAGTACATGAAGGCTTATTTGAGGAATCAAGATAACTTGAAAGAAAAATACTTCAAGTATAGGTCTTATGAAGAAATTGAAGATATCTACATTAAGACACATAGAAGACTTCATGAGTCTCTGAAAGGTGACACATTTGAGATAAGAAGAGAAAAAAGAACAGCTGAACTGTTAGAATCAGAAGATCCCAAGAAGCAAAGAATTGAGGAATCATTTCAGGAAGAGCTTGCAGAGGAAGAAGTAGAAAAAGAAAAAGAAACATTGAATGATGAGCAAGTACACAATATGATTGTAGTAGTTCCTGAATCCCTAAACATTGATGCACTTCAAGCCAAGCATCCAATCATTGACTAGGAAGTGTATTCTGATGGAAGAATGAAGGGATGGAAGATCATCAGGGTAGGAGGAAAGACTGAGATGTACAAGTTCTTTGAAGACATGCTTAGAGGTTTTCATAGAGATGACTTGAATAAGTTATGGAGTCTAGTGCAAGAAAGATTTAAAACCTCAGATCCCTCTGATGACAAAGATTGGGAACTATGGGTTCAGTTGAAAAGGTTATATGAACCTGATGGAGGTGAAGCTATTTGGAGGTTTCAAGCTCCAATTAAAGAGATTACATGGAGATTATTTGATTCTTGTGGTGTTCACAGGATTTCTACCAAAGATGGATTAGAAATTTATAGGTTGGTAGAAAAAGATTATCCTCTCAAAGTAGCAGTTTTATTGGCTTTGGTATGTTCAACACTTGAGGTTGAAGGTGATTCAGAGATGGCAGATGAGCTAATCAGAAAGATATTTCAGCTTGCAGAACAAAGAAAAGCCCAAACTAAAAGATTAACTATGTAGTGTTTGGAAGATCCTCACATCCTCATTTAATTTAGAAGAAACTTGATGATTTGGGATAAATCACAAGTTTATGGGAGGACTGTTGGGAATTAAATGTTCTGAAGTTAGTACTGCTGAGAGAAATACACTAACAGTACAAACTGGTAGTGTATGAATGAAGACTGCTGAGATATAACTAACAGTACAAACTGCTAGGTTAGTACTGCTAGTTATACAGAAGGTACTGCTGAAAGATAACTGCTTTTGGAGACATTGTAGGAGATAAGTATGGTATAGATTTTGTGTATATCTTTAATAATTAGAATTATACGGTGTAATACTTATCTTGTAAAGGACTCCTTAGTCTATAAAAGGAGATCCTAGGTTAGATGAATACATATATATCGGTCATAGTTTTTGTTAAGATTCAAGGTCGATTGTAACCCTATTGATAGAAGATCACTCGTATTATTCAAGCAATAATATTGAATCATTTAGTGTTATTCTCTTTCTGTTCATTTTCATATATACATCACTGTTCTATTAAACAAACCATAATCCTTCTAAGTGTGGTTAAGTAGATTCCGCATACTTAACTGCATTCACTCAAAGTATCTCATACACGTTATAAAGGAGTAACATCCTAAGTGTATTATAATCCTCACAACTTCTTTTTACATTTCTTTGATGCTAACAATCTCCCCCTAAGGGGTGGTCATTCGAATGATGCTCCACGTGATTAGGTCTTTCATCTTCTGGGTCTTGAACTTTGTGTGTCATCATATAATAGTCTTGATTCTTTGTTCCTTCATGCTTTGTGATCTTTGAAGTAACGTCTTTTGATCTTTCTTGCCTTTGATCAACATCTTCACATGTTTGCAGTGTCGTCTTTTCCAACATACTCATACTTCTTGGTAAGACTTTGAACTTCATACTTGTGTCTTCCTCAATTGATTCATGAACTTGTTCTTTACTTCTTGATTAGCTCTTTGACTTTGACGTAACTCATTGTCTTTAACTTGATCTCTTTGTCTAGAACTTTCTTTACTTGAGCTTGTTGAGGATGAACTTCATAAGTATGAGTATGTGGAGGTGAAGATGTTTGATATCTGAAATGATGGTCTACGGTCTTTCTCCATGGGATTATCATCAGTACCTGCATAAAATGTTAGTTGAAATCACCAATCGATCATCGTGAAATTTTCTTAGAGATTGGACCACTACGATTGTTATATTGATGAATGTCTTGATTCCATTCACCTTGGTCGGGTACATCAGCCGTCCGAATCTGGTTAGGGACAGTTATCATTACATAGGATAGATCCAAGTAACGAACCACGTCTTAAGGATTCAATTCATGAAAGGAATCTCCTTGGCGTGATTTCCATCACTTACAGGTTTAGACTTCGAGAGAATTAACAGCATAGTGTGAAAACCCTCTCTAATCCTTACAAAGGCTGTTCCTGAATTGGATACCCTCAAGAAGGCTTACAACAGATATACCGAAGTATACCTACAATTTAGGTAAGCCGCTGAAGTATACCGAAGTATCACTCCACGTTGTAGACCGTTTGAAACAAATTACCACCATCATAATGTATGTGGCAAGATTCGAAGATCTTATAAAGACTCTTGTTCAACTTGTGTCCTTTTTGGCGAATACAAGTGTATGCTATTGGAAGTGTATCCCAAGAGATCTTTTGATGAATCTCATGGCTCTAGACTCGATTAGTGCATTTTGGTTTTAGTCGTCGGAGGCATGGAGCAGACGACCTCCTTTTTCAATATCAACACATCTCGGAGTGAGAGGTCGATAGATTATGCAAGGTTCTCCGTGAGAAAAGAAACAAATATCTTTTAAGAGATACCTGAGTGGCTAGGAGGGGTTGTGTAGCGTGTCACTGAGTCCATGACGTCTTGTCTTTAATACCGGTATCATCTTTGTGATAACCGATAGCAGATGTGTTGACCCAGTTTCTGTTCCTAAGTTTATTGGAGGGCTATTTCTTTTCACCCTTTTCACAAAATTTCTTTTTAATTCTTCAACCCTTTCTTTCTCCTTTCACCACTTTACTCCTTTTTTCAATCATACCTAAGGACTTCTAATTCTAATCTATTGGATTTGTCCTTGGGTAGATCCCTCCAGCTCTGGCAGATCATAGGACATAAACCTAACCATAATCACCTTATCACTCCCTGATTATCCTAGGTTCATTGATCACTTGCCATAAAACATTTTTTTTTGGGTGAAAATCTCTCAAAGTGTTTATGGATATAAAACACATTTTGTTAACACTTCGAGATTTTTGCATTTTCTGAAACAGTCCCCCTTCACATGTGCTTATGTGATTTTAAGATAAATTTGCACATGTTGGGTAGAGTTTGCATTCTTGAATTGATCGATTTTCAGTGAACATGACCGATTTAAGACACACTTACATCACCAGTTAGACTAGCTTGAAATTATTACCCTTAATTTGTGAGTTGTATCCTCATTGACACATACTCGGCTTCTGTGGTTGATAATGCAGTACAATCTTGCTTTCGTGACGACCAGCCTACTAGCCTTTCACCCAAAAATTGTGCTCAACCTGATGTACTTTTTGCTGTAACTTGACAACCTGCATGGTCGGCATCTGAAAATGCTGTTAGTTTAAACTCAGAATCCTTCGGATACCAAAGTCCCATGTTAATGGTTCTTCGTTGGTACCGAAAGATCCGTTTAACCTCTTGGAGGTGAAGTTCGGTAGGCCTTGCCTGAAACCGTGCTAATAAGCAAACAACAAAATGAATATCGGGTCGACTAGCAGTAAGATACATGAGATAACCAATCATGCTCCGATATTTCTTCGGATCAATGGGTTTCCCAAATAAATCAGCACCGATTGGTGTACCAATAGAGTCACAATTTTCCATACCATATTTTTTCAAAATCTCAATTGTATATTTAGCTTGATTAATAAAAATATCACGAGGGGATTGATGTATTTGTAAACCAAGAAAGAATTTTAGTTCCCCTATCATGGACATTTCAAATTTGTTTTTTCATGAGATTTTCAAAATGTTTTGAATGATTCGGATTAGTGGACCCAAAGATAATGTCGTCCACATAAATCTGAACATTCAAAATGTCATTTTTGTATTTCCTTGTAAACAAGGTAGAATCAACAGTTCCTTTGGTGAAATTGTTTTTGATCAGGAAAGATGATAGTTCGTCATACCACGCTCTTGGAGCTTGTTTTAAACCATAAAAGGCTTTCTTAAGCTTGTAGACGTAGTCTGAATGTTCCTTGTCAATGAATCCTTCTGGCTGACTCACATACACTTCTTCTTTTAGAGTTCCATTCAAGAACGTAGTCTTGATGTCCATCTAATATACTGTGATGTTCTTGTGAGTTGCATAGGCTAAGAAAATCCTAACTGCTTCAAGTCTTGCTACTGGAGCGAATGGTTCTTCAAAATCTATCCCTTCTTCCTGTCTGAATCCTTTAGCTACGAGACAAGCTTTGTTGCGAATTACAGTCATTTCTTCATCCTTTTTGTTCTTCCATAACCATTTGATATCAATAACAAGTTTGTCAAGTGGTCGTTGAACAAGTTCCCAACTGTCAAGTAACTGGTATTGAAGAAGTTCCTCCTGTATCGCTTCTATCCATGCATTTTCTGCCATTGCTTCCCGAATGTTATTTGGTTCTTTGAGGCTTATAGAGTAAATGTAAATGCACATTTTGAGGTATGTGGCAAGTTGTCTTCTCGTCTGAACTGGCCTTGAAGGTTCACCAATAACTTGTTCAATTGGATGGTCTTTAGTCCATTGGAGTGTAGAAGGGTACTTTGGGTTTAACGTATGTGTGTTAGATGGTTCTTGTAACCTTGAAGATGATTCAGCAGAGTCCGTAGTAAATGAGTTTTCGAATACTTCTTTTTCTAACACAGCATCGTTTTGGTTCTGTGCTGTTTCTTTTTGAGATGGTGTGTTATGATTTTGCTCATCAACTCTTGGTAGAACAATTTCAAGAATTGGAGTTTCTGGAGTAGATGTAGATGAGGTTGAGGGAGTTGGTGCGTCGGCTTCGATTCTAGTAGATGCATCTTGTGGTGGTGGTGGTGGTTGATGGTTTTAAGCGGGTGCAGCGGAATGTTGTTGTGATGCATTTGTCGAAGTTTAACCATAGTATTCATCAAACATTAACTCGAAGAAAATTTCCAGTTCTTGTTCTGAAGGTTTGTCAGTGGTTGTTGATTGAGCTCCTTGAGGTATGAGTCTTGAAATAATGTGTCCAGAAGTCTGTGGGTTTGGTGCGGGTCCTAATCTGTTTTTGATTAGAAGCCATTGGATTAAGCGCGGGTTCTGGAGCGAGTCTTTCAGAAGCCATTTGTGAAATCTCGTCAAACTTCACATTCATCATCTCCATTATCCTTTTGTTCTTCCATTATACACCCGGAATGCCCTCGAGTTTTCTGAGTATCCAATGAAGGTTCCAATATCACTCTTAGCTTTCAGCTTCCCTAGATCTTCTCTTTCGTTCGTTGGATAGCACAAAGCGCCAAACACGTGAAAGTAAGAGATATCAGGTTTCCGATTGTTCACTAGCTCATATTGTGTTTTATTGAATCTTGGATGGATTAGGGAACAATTTTGAGTAAAACAAGCAGTGTCAACAACATCAGCCCATAAGAATAACGGTGCACTAGAATAAATTAGCATTGTGCGAGCAGCTTCTACAAGAGTTCGATTTCTTCTTTCAACTACCCCATTCTGCTGTGGAGTTCTGACAACTGAAGTCTGATGAGTGATTCCAGTATCTTCAAAGTAAGTTCTTAACTCCTGATTTGTGAATTCTGTGCCGTTTTCTGTTCTTACAATCCTTACTGGAGCTTGAAGTAGAACTTGAATACGCTTCAGAAAGGTGATGATGATGCCTGGTGCTTCGTCTTTTGATCTCAGAAACTTTACCCATGTATATCTTGAATAATCATCGACGATAACAAGAATATACCTCTTCCCATTTATGCTTTCAACTCTCATTGGGCCACATAAGTCCATGTGCAACATATGTAACCGTGCTTCCGAACTAGGTACGGTTTTGGGTTTATATGATGCCCTTTTGCTTTTTCCTTGTTCGCATGATGGGCATAAGTGATCCTTGGTGTACTTGAACGTAGGGAGTCCGTTGACGATGTTGTATTTGGCTAATTTTTTGATGGTGTCAAAATTGAGATGGGATAATCTTCTATGCCACAGCCAGGACTTTGTTCCGCATGCTCTTGTCATAAGACAAATTGGTGATGAAGAGGCCATTTGATTGATGTCGATAGCATATAGGTTGGTGCCACGATTCCCAGTTAAGAGATCATCGCCAACCAAATTTCTAACAAAACATGTGTTTCTCCTAAATGCAACCTCTAAATCTGCATCACAAAACTGCCCAACTAAAAATAAGTTGTGTCCCAACCCTTCGACGTAGTAAACTCGAGTGATCAAATAATTCCCAAACTGAAGATCTCCATAACCCAGAATGGCCGTTACATGATCATTTCCAAAGCGTACAGTTCCCATGAATTTCCAGACAAAATTGATTAGCAACTTTAGATTCCCGGTCATGTGCTTGGAGCAACCCGAGTCGACGATCCAAAGACAAATTTTGATTAACTGCGAAGAATAGAAGAGTTTGTATTCGGAAACCGTTTTGAATTTGGTTCCATGGGGTTAGGAGTAAAATCCGTATCACACTCATAGAAACTTTCTACTGGTTTAATTTGAACAGCTTTCAATTTTCCATTCTGGAGTATGAACTGCCTACCCATTGGTTTCCATACACAATACTTAAGATAGTTCCTAGGCATTTGACTACTAGTGGTTGACCTAAAGCATGCAATTAATCTTTCTGTAGATCTAGATCTAGCACTAGTTCCTTTTGGAACGTTATTCTGTTCAGGCGTAACAGTCACAGTTTTAGAAACCAAATCATCATAAACATCATTAGATAAATATTTCTTACAAATTAAACAAACAGAGTCATTACATGCATTAGAAATAGTACTTTTGACATTACATTCAGATGAAACATGTCTTTTATTACAAGACGATAAATTCCTAGGGTGTTCTTCTACTTCTTCAACTTTATTCTTGCAACTACTCTTAGAGACAGGCGAGACTCTATTGTTCATTGTATTGCTCCTAGGCTTTAGTCTGTTGCTCCTAGAGGTGCTTTCTAATCCTGTAGAAGGTAAGGCACATGCATTAGGATTTATATATTTGTCCTTAGAAGTTGTTGTAGCATGCCTAGACTCTTTAGGATTATCTTTTACGCTCTTTTCGTTTGTTCCATATGTTTTAGATCTGGAGGCACACGCAATAGTGGGACTAATCCTATAAAGGCCAGGTGCTATCACTTTTGGTGTTTCGACAACCGCTTTTCCTTTATCAACAATCTTTTCTTTTTCATTTTGCTTGGGCAAGGGTGTTGGAGTGACTGGTTTTGTCAAATCATTTTTCACATCGACTTTTGGAATAGATTGAGAAATCGACATTTTTGGTTTAACAACCGGTTTTGAAGTATTTGGTTTGTCCGAAGTCGATGGTTTTGCAAACTTGGTGTCCACACCCTTCCCTTTTTTACTTTCCAGCTGAGCCCTCAAAAGATCATTTTGCTCTTTCATGTTCATGAAGGCACGCTCGTACGACAGTTTGTCATACTTGCATTCCTCGGTTTTTCGATCAAGTTGTTTAAAATATGACACGTTTTCTTTTTCAAGTTTTACAAGAGCATCTTCATATTTTGAAACAATTGTCGAGATCTCAGCTCGCAGTCTTTCATCACCTTCAACAGAATATGTTTGTAAAATAATGGACATAATATCAGTGGACAAAACTGCTTCTAAGAGAGAATCATTTAAATTTTCCAAAACATTGATTTGCTCAATAGATTCATTAGCCTTCTTTATCAGGGATTTGTGGTCCTTGAAAAAGTCAACTGTTTCAGTTAAAAAAATGCTTTTTCAAAATGAATTACTCGAGCATTAATTTTGTTAATTTGAGGAGCAAATTCACTTTCAAGAATCTTTTTCAGCTGTAAATGAACCGTTGAATTCTAGTTGCTCTCAGTTAGTCTCATTTTAGATTCTAAAGTCGTTTGAAGTTGCCTTATTCTGGTTTTAATATCATCAAGAAATCCTCTGACAGCACTTGTGTTAAAAGTGTTGTTTGAAGACATCTGTTCCATTTTTGAAAGAGATTTGGAAGCAACTAATGGTTTAGAAACTAGTTTTAAGAAGCCTCGGTTTTTGGAAAACTCATATGCTTGTTTTTGTGGAACAAAAGTAATTCTAGAAAGTTTGTTCAGTTTGTTGTAATCAATGGATTTCTGGTCTGGATTCTTTTGTTTCATTTTGGTTTGACTCTCTTCAGCAAGTTCTATTGTTTCCACATAATCACGAACAATAGGAGGATCACGTTTGGTATAAATAACATTTTCATTGTACAAAACATTCTGTTCTTTCTGAGCTTTCTTGAGATTACAAGGAGTTTTGTTACCTAGAGCCATTTTTTGTTTCGTATGGTAAATCAGATCAGTTTGATTAGTAATCATATGAATTGTTTGACTCGAATGACCTGTTTTAACCAATAAGGCTTCTAGTTTTGCGATCATATGTTCTGACTCTATGATTTCATCCAAAAGTTTATCTTCTTTCTTTGCAAAGTCCTTTTTTAACTCATCCCGTTCTGTTTCAAGATTGGTATAAGCTGATTTTTGGTTTGAAAGTTGGTTTGTTAAATTAGAAATTTCTCGTTTTAAAGAGTTGATGGTTTTCGTTGAACTAATTTGAAGATTATCAATTTTGTTTTGCAATTACCTATCTTCAACAAGTAACTTCTTATAACCAATTTCAAATTCTGACTCGCGTTTAGTGTCAATTTGAAAACTTTTTTCATTTTCCTTGTATCTCTCAAGCTCAGCGGTCAATTTCTCATTCGCGGCCTTAACATCGCGATTGACCTTTTTCACTTTCTCAATTTCAATACTACAATTGTTCAATAATGATTCAAATAGAGCACGCGTTTCCTCATCATTCTCAACATGCTATGAAACTGAGCGTCCACTATGATTCGTATCTAGAGCTGCTGAAAGAATATTGCTACTACTTGGCGTATCCATGTATGTATCATAAGTAGGTGCTGGAGTCTCAGAATGCTGTTGCTCATGAGGAGACATATCAAATATATCATTATTGTGGCATGTATTGAATAATGGTACCTCGGATACTGCATTGGTGTCATAAACAGGAGGTGTGTCAGAATCCGTGTCGTACTTAGCCTCTTGAAGATTTGCCATGAAGATACAGTTCGCATCGATGTCCTCTCGTTCTTCCATGTCATCCATAAGAGCCATAAAATCATTTTCCTCTACATTCAACTGAAACCCTGCTTGTTCCTTTTGAGCCAACAACAATGCTTTCTGCAAGTACGCTGGATCTTTTTTCTTCGGCTTATTTGGATAGTTCCTTGCAATATGACCTACACCTTGACAGTTGAAGCACTTCATCAGATTACCCTGATTCACATTTCCATAATTCCTAACAACTGGAGCTGCCATATTCCCAATCTGATTACCCACTGTTTGATGCCCAACATTCTAACCCCTCTGAATCCCTGCATACTGACCCAACCGTTTCCCTGAATATTGTCCTGCATTATGCATATTCTGATTACCCATGTGAAATCCAGTAGCATATCCCTGCTGATTCTCAATAACTCCAACCACTAGTCCTCCTTGACCCATATTGAAACTCGGCTAAGCAATCTGCTTATTGCAAGTGTTCGATGAAATCCTTTGGTTGTTGTTTGGTGGTGTAGAATAGCGTCCTTGGAATGCCTTTGTCAGATAAGCAAATGCTTGTGTCAAAGCAGCAGTAGATTCATCATTGTCAGTGAACTCTGGTTCTTGGAATTGTGGATATTGTTGTTGTGGAATAACATGTTGTTGTTGTGGGTAGAATTGTTGTTGGTAGACAGGTGTTGGTTGTGGAATGTATGGTGGTTGCATGTAGTTATGAGTGGAAGATGATGATGGTTGATGTGGTTGTTCACTGAAAAAGGTGTTGGTGTGTTAGCAATTAATGCGAGAGGGTCATGCTTTTTAGCAAGTAATTCGACCTTGAATTCATTTTCCTCAGCTTGATTCTGCTTTAAGAAGTCGTACAACTGATCATAGTTAACTTCATGCAAGTTCTTTGTCTGATAAACAATAGTGACGTATCTTCCCCATTCTGGTTGTAACTCGTTCAGAAACTTGGTGTTGTTAGCTATGTTCTTTTGTGTGAGGTTGTGTCTGGATAAGTCATTCATATCTTACAGAACCTGTGATAGTACGATTCTATTGATTCACCAAGAATGGAAGTAAACTTGAGTAGTTCCTTGAGCAATTGTGTTTCCATTTCTTGCTTCCCAATGTCTGTCCTGTACATTAACCGTTTGACTCTTTCCCAGACTGCATGAGCACTTCCTTCACTATCCACAGTTGCATAAGTCATTTCAAGTAGACCAAGAACGATGAGATGAAATGCCTGATCATCAGCTGTAATTTGTTGTCTGTCTTCTTCAGTGTACTCAGCCTCAGTCTGATCTCTATAGAATGGTTGTACAGGGAAAGTTCCATTAGGATCTCCAGGGTCTAGGACTTGTCGTGGTTTAAGGGGTCCTTCCAAAACGGAATTGATAAGAAGTTTTCCACTTGGTTTGCTCTTAAGATAGCGCATCATACGACTAGCCCACTGTGAGTATCCACCCTTTGACAGCATGGGAGGTCGGTTTTCTGCACCGGCTGCGTGAATATCTTGCTGAATTGCCATTGATGAAGTTATGTTTGATAAAGTTGATCTTGGATCGTTTCAACAAAGTAGGAGTTGAGTTTAAGTTAAGATTCACCTAGTTTGAAATTTTCAAGCTATTTCGAAACTTCTGTCCTATTTTGAAACTCTCAGTGATTTTGAAACTTTGCTATTTAGAAACTTTGCGATTTAGAAACTTTGCGATTTCAAAACTTTCAGGTTATTTCGAAACTTTTTCCAACTTTTTAATTCTTACGAATTGAAAGTTTTTCCATAATTCGAAGTGTTTTTCTCACTTATACAAGAAATAAGAACACTGGGTAATCTACAATTCCTAAAGAAACTGTCTGAAGAGTGATTTAGAAACTTTAGAGTTTAGGATTTCGAAACTTTAGGGTTTAAGGGGTATTTCAAAACTTTAGGGTTTTAGCTATTTCGAAACTTTTCCAGAATTTCCAAAACACTAAAAATTCAACTAAGGATTGTTTCTTACCACAATTTTCTTGTACAACTAAGCTTAAAAACACTAAAACTTGAAGAAAGTTGCAAACTTTAACACTTTAAAGATCAAATACGCTATTTAGAAACTTTGCAAGAACACAAAAGTACGATTCTTTAAAACTCTAATTTTTCAAAAAGGTTGAAACTTTCTTGTTACGTAGAAAAGTATTAAAAAGTGACAAAACAAAACTCAAAACACTCCTAGATCATTGTTAGGCGATTGATACCACTTGTAGGACCTTAGATCTATAACCTTATCACACAATATTGATGCACAAAGATGGTGGCAAGAGATGTAGGTGTCGACTTTTAGAGAGAGAAATAAGAGAGATAAAAATAATAGAACTTTTATTAAAACACACACACTTACACACTCAAGCACACCCTTACAAATGAGGCAAGGGTGCCTTTTATACTTAGGTTCATATGCCTCATGAGCTTTGCCATGGGCCTTGGATGGGCTTGGATTGGATTGGACTTTACATAAATGACTTAACATATAATACTAACCTATTAGATTAGTCCAATCCATGAGCTCATTAACTATTCTATTATATATTCTACGACACATTACAAAGTTATAAATAAGAGAATGAACATCACTTCTTTTTACATTTCTTTGATGCTGACAACCTCAAACTGCTCTTGATAAACTTTCACATCACCATTATGTTTCAGTTCATAATTTCTACCATAGGACGTTCAAACACATTGTCAAATCTAGCTGCAACTTCTTTTTCATACACAGTCCACAACAGATTTTCACCATGAATCTTAACAAACTGTTTATGCCATTCAAGAGCTTTATCATAAAGGTGCATAGAAACTAACCGGAGTTTTTGATCCTTACATACAGTGTCAAACATAAAGAACTGCTGCACACAAAATAACCACCCATTAACATCATCTCCATTGAATTTAGGAAAGTCAACTTTAGTCAACCTTCCATAACCACTTCCTCTGTTACTAGTACCCTCACCAACATTAATCTTTCTTATTCTTCACGTGCAAGTTCTGAAACACTAATAATCTATCAATGTGATCAGTTAATTGCAGTCATATTAGTTTGCATGGTGGTCAACACTGCGTTGACTGCAACATTTGTCTCTTGAACAACTTACATTTCTCAAAGCATCATCAAGAACACAAGTAGACACCATTATGACTCAAGAAATGTATTTTTGATTGGAAATCAGAAAAAAAAAATGAAATACTTTTATAACCTATTTGCAATTGGGAATGATGTGAATGATGAAATGTGATTGTTATTTATAGGTAAATCGGAATTGTAACAGAATTTGACCGGAACATATTTGGCCAGGAAAGTGCTCTGAATACCAATTGATATGAACTATCTAGAAATAAGTTAAGAAATGAAGATTGACCCGTAATTTAGTTAGGAATCTGATAACGTTCAGAATGAGCATGTTTTTAGTTGCGTTATCGTTAGTTTTTTGCATGATATTTGGTTATATTTGTATATATTTGTTACTTAATCGTGAAAAAGTGTATATGCAAGTGAATGTAGCCAAGTACAGGAAAAGATGACGAAAATATGAAGAATTGAAGTGATTATGCACATTGGAGGATTCCCGAGATGAAAGCAAGAGAGTAACCACACAAGGACGCAAGGATTTGATAGTGTCAAGATTTCTATGTACATATATCAAGAAAATATGAAGTTCTATGGAAGAAATCTGTGCCACAACGAAGCATAATTGATGTGCTGCATGCGACAAGAAAAGACCAAGAAAAGTCAAAGTTGTGAGTGCCAGAAGACCCCATCCGATCGGATGGAGCCCGCATCCGATTCGGATGGGAGGTGATGGATTTTACCGAGAGTTCCAACCGATCGGTTGGAGCCCAATACCGATTGATGCGTGCGATGTGTCGTTGCGGTTTAGCAGTTTTAATGCCTACTCAAGTTTTAAATTTATATTTAGCCGACTTATCAATAACACACACACCTAACGAGCAGTGTACCCGGTCAGTATGAAGATAATGGTAAGTAGAGTGTCGATCACTAAGAGTGGAACGTATTATCTAGTTATTCTAATCAGTATTTTAATATATTAAGTTAGCTATACAACCTATTCTAACGCAAAGGGGGTCAGCCTGAGAGACTGGCACGATTTGGTTGCAATTAAATAATAAACTAAACCAATAGGCACGAATCAGCGAATAGCACACACGTACACAGATAAATACTTGAGACAATAAAAGGGTTGTCCTGATAGATAAGTAGTTTGTCACTTGTTTTATTGCTAGTGTTATATGAAGTGTATAGTTCGATGCAACGCACCGAGATTAAGTCCTTTCTCGTTGGTTCTAATCTTATCGGCGAGTAAACCCTTAATGATTACTTATGACTATCCTATTTATCTTTCTTCCTACTTTTCTACAGACCATAGAATGCATAGGCGATCTAATAAATAGGCGAGGGCAGAGGCATGGCGACCCGATCAACGCTCAGCTAGACACAGAGGTTATCAATGCACTAATAAAAGTCACCAATGACATCAACATATAAACTTTAATTAATGAGAAAGCAGTTTTAAGGGAGTGCAATCTTTCCGTTGTCACATTACACAAGCCACCAATCTTGATGAATTAAAGTTTACTAACACAATAAAACAAAACTACTTAATGAATTAAACACATGCAGCACCTTCTTACAGCTCTTGTATCTTCGTTTGGGTGTGTCTTGTGCTGCCTTAATCGACTGAATTCGTCCTAGGTTTCTATACTTCGGTCTTCGGATATAATATATGTCTCTTCGAAATTCGTCTGGTCTTAGGGTATTTATAGTTTCTGTCTGAGGGTAGGATGCGGCGCATCTAGTAAGTAGATGCGGCGCATTGACTTAACTTCGCGTGGGGTCCAAGATTAATATATTCAGGAATATTCGTACACCGCCAGAAGATGCGGCGTAACTCCATTCTAGGATGCGGCGCATGTCCTCTTGTATCTTGGATCGTATCTGGTGAAATCTTGATAGTGATGCGGCGCATGTCATAAGCAAGATGCGGCGCATCTGGAGCAAAATAGTCTTGATCTTGTACATTTCGGTAGACTCTTAACTTCTTGCATGTTTTGCTCCATAATCAGTCCAAAATCGCCAAGTTTCACCAAATGCTTGTTTTCAACTGAGAATTACAAAAGTAAACGATTAAGTATCAATCCTCATACATAATATAATAAAACAAGTCAAATTAATAGGATAAATGATAGTAATAAAATGTACTTATTTGAGTTCATCAAATATCCCCCCACTTGAACTTTACTTGTCCCCAAGTAAACATTAGAATTAATCTTATGAAAATGTATCCTAAAAGATATTAGGATTTATTTTTATATTTAAGCATGTATTCATTTTTTGCCATAATCACACAACCAAACACTTAACGAATTAGAAGTAAAATAAAATATTTCGATAAAAGCAAATCTAATCGTTTAACTGTCCAGTCGTGACGAATATTCTATCATAAGCTTGGCAAGTATACACATCTCCCCCACTAAAGCCAAGGAATAACAAGTCTAAAGCGGTAAAAAGGGTTTTTAGGCTTAAGGGTTAATTATTCTTAATCTCTATCGATCTCAAATTCCAGAAAAGGCGACAAAATCACAAATACATGATCGAATCCACGAACACGATACTTGCAATTTCTCAAATACTTAACTCGAATAGGCTAAAGATAGGTCCAAACTTCACCAATAATAATATATCAAAAAGGGCGACAAAATCATAAATACATAGTCGAATCCACGACTACGATACTTAAGATTGCTCAAATCCCTAATCTCAATAAATCAAAGGTTTGGTTGGATAAAGAATAATACAGGGTATGGATAATATTTGGGATATAAATTGGTGTAAAATGAAAAATAAACAAAACAAATAAATTAAAATCCTAAGTGTGGTTAATCACTATCCCAACCATCCCATGAATAAGACTCATATCATAGAATAACTCACGCTTTAACACTTGAAACACACGCTTTAGGTAGACACGAATTATACTCAACAAGATCTTAATCAAAGAATAAACCTTAGTTGGTGTTCCCATAACTGCCAACTCCCATTCAATCCATAGATATAGTATACAACAACTAGTGGTGATATCGACCACTTACATAACTTTACATAAGTTGGTTAAAAACAAACATCCAACTTTTTTTTTTTTTTTTTTTTTTTTTTTTTTTTTTTTTTTTTTTTTTTTTGAAACTTGAAACATAAACATAGATGTGTAAACTTTCACCACATCACTATAATGATAATTCTGGATAATTTTTCCATACTTTTCATGACTTCAGAAATAACGGTAATAGTGAAAGTAGTAAACACACGAAAAATAAACTCAAAGATATACAATATTTACTTTCACTCCAATTGCATTGTGCAGTTTCCCGACCTAACCATAGATAATGAATTACGCACGCGAACACAGGTAATGTAAGAAAACACACTTTGCCTATAGCAATTAACCAACCACGGATTTTAATCTACAGGGTAGGCTAAGGTGTAAGGGTGTAACGAAACATTTTAACAAAGGTGTAAGAAACGAAAGGAATGGCTCTGAGTGTTTTTCTAGGGGTATCTTACTCTAAAAATGAGAGTAACAAAAGGGTTTATACGGGGGTTAACTAACCAGTGTAGTTAGTTAATAACACATAACATATAATAGGCTTTTTGGGTGTAATCCTAGAAATTTACCAATTTAGACAAGTCATTCCAATTATATAAAAATAATACTTATTATGGTGGTCTCGAATAGTATACAAGCCAAGTTCTAAAGTTTACAAGTCACCGGCACACTCATAGATTTGTGAATTTTGAAAAATCATAATTTTTGAAAATAACGTCATGTGTGCAGCTATGCAACTTAGACTTTAAACAAAAATATGCTAAAAAATTTTAAAATTTTTATATATTAAGCACATTTTAAGCATATTTTGAAAAGTTTAGGACAAGTAAGTGTTAAGTGTTCTAATTCTCCAATCCCCCCACTTAAGTTAAACAACGTCCTCGTTGTTTGTATAAAAGGTTAAAAAACTGGAAAATAAAAGAATTAGAACAGAAAAACTCCCCTGAGATTTGCTCGGTATGATCCTCCATTTGTATAAGAGCAAAAATCATCTTTCTTGTGGATTAGAACGTTTAAGCTTCATAATCAATGTATCCACAGGAAATGCAGGAATCTATAATACCACCAAGGCTTTAAAACACACCTAAGATAAGAAAGGTTCAAACTTGCATAATACATTAGTAGTTAGGTAAAATAAAACATAAAAAATAAAAAATGAAAATCATCAGGTCAGTCGATGCGCCGTATCTTATGGAAGAAGATACGCCGTATCGAGCCTGGAATAAATACGGATCAGAATAGAAGATGCGCCGCATCCTTAACCAGGGATGCGCCGCATTAAAATAAACTGATAAAAAGTTTTAAAGTCGAAAATAAAAAATGCGGAAAAATAAAGATATGACCATTGCAGGAGATGCGTCGCATCTCAGGATTGAGATGCGCCGTATCCTCTGCGGCCTGACTGACTCGACACAAACAGAAAATTAAAAGATAAATCCGGGTTGTCTCCCGGTAAGCACTTGTCTTTATTCCAGAGTCTTCAAGTTAGACTCACGTTCAGCTCATCATTTAGTCCTTGTTACGGTCCATCCTTCTTCCTTCATCCGAAAGATGTTCCCGTATAGCTTTGCGACGTTTTCTTCCGTTCGGCTTAATCTTCTATAACTCTTGGTCTTCGCCGCAACATATTCTTCATCTGGACTCAAAGAATATTTGATGATTTTAAATTTTTCAGAAATAATCATGGGTGGCTCATTATAAGGGATCCCGAGTAGTTGACACTTTCTTTTGGTGAACTCTTCCTCGTCTTTATCAACAAACTTAAAATAAGGGTCCTTAATCAAATAGTCATCTAGTTCATCAATTAATGACTTATCATCTTGAATTGCCTCCCATTCTCTTTCCAATTCCCATTGTAGCCGTCGACTAAGCTTCGTGTAATCATCAAATTGTTCATGCACCCATTCCCAGAAAGTAGTGTCCGATGTTCCCTTAAGTCCTTTCAAGTATTCAATTCTACCCTTTTCTAGCAAAGCCTCCGCTTTTTGTGGGCAGTCTTCAACATTATCGTACCACTCATAATCTTCAAAGGTTACATCTTTTCCAACCCGTTTCATCCCAATAATACTTCCCCCATTACAGGTTCCGTCACTCTTATAATCACAGGTCGGCCAAACACTACTCCCATTCTTGAAAACGAAGGGTGTACAGGTGTGATTAATGTGCTCAAATTCCCATGGTTTATCCCAAACCCATGGTATTTGGTCATTCCATTCGTAGTACCAGGTGTTTTTGAAATCATCATAAGTCTTAAATCCTGGTAGATCTCCAGTAAGCACATCATCGTCAACTTGAAGAAGGTAGTTAAATTCCTTGAACTGCTTGCATAAGGGTGTCTCATAATCGAACACATCAATGTCAATTCTGAATAATTCTTCAATGCCCTCATTGATTGTTGAATCATGAAGTGACGACCCATAGTCGCTTTCTACTTCTTCGTCTTCACCTCTTATCCAATATACCCATAATGCCTCCTTAGTAGCTCGATCCATACTCTTATGGTTATTAAACTTACTAGCCAACCACTCTGAAAAATCAACATCGTTAGGATCATGGTCAACGTCAAAGCAAGCTTTTCCAATCATGTTCCTCCTTATCTCCATGAACTCGTTAAATTGCTCCTTAAAACTACATGTCAACCATGAAGTCATAATTCGCTTGACTTCATTTGCAGGGGCAAATTTTGGACTACCATATTTAAGTTCAAGCCAATCATTGAGGGAGAGGTCCATCAATCTTACCAACTTGCCATGAAATAGTAACTCCGCCACAGCATAAATTCTTTCATCGTCCAGATAGTTCTCATTTAATCCCCAGTACTGTTCGGAATAAGGCATGTAAGAGATTTGGGTATTGCCTCCACCACAGCTTTCGTTGCTTGAGTCCATGTATGCAAGATAGAATTTCCCATCATCTTCTTCGATAGTATTCCAGTTCAATCCTTTGGATTCAATGATAGGCCATAAGAGCGACAATTCATCTCCAGTGTACCTCACAAATACATCATAAGAGAATACCCCTTTGTCAATGTTGCATAAACGCATGAATTCCTTAAAAGCAGCTTCAAGAGGGGTCTCCCAAGAGAATAAATCTGCATCGATCATGAGCACATTGAATGAATCCGAAAGCAAGAATTCCTTAGCAAGATATCCGTTAACTGACATGTCTTCCATAGCAAAATCTGTCATCAAAGGTAAAATCATCAGTAGGATTTGTTCGCTAGAAGAGAAATTAATGAATATAGAAACGGATATAAGAATAAAAATAACTGATATTTGCAGACGATGCGTCGTATCCAAAAAGTTGGATACGCCGTATCTTATAATCGTTAAAATTAAATCAGACTTTTATTCAGAAAATAGATACGCCGCTTAGAAATTTGAATGCGCCGTATCAATTTTAATAATCAAAAACCGATATTTATTAAAAATTAAATGCGTCGTATTAACAAAAGTTAATGCGCCGTATTTTCGTTACGTTTCAAAATATAAGATTTTTGATTCAGAAGATGCGCCGTATCGATAAAGATCGATACGCCGTATCTGTTTAATAATTCGAAAACTGTTTTTAATTAAATAATAGATACGCCGTATCTGCTAAAGCAGATGCGTCGTATGGCGTTAACGTTTAGAAAAAAAGTTTTCAAAAACAGATACGCCGTATCTTGGGGAAAAGATGCGTCGTATCGAATTAATTAAACGCGTTGTATTTTATAAAAATTGAACGCAATACGCCGTATCTGAGAGATCAGATGCGCCGTATCGTTCGATTTAGCTCAGTACAACGATAGCAGTATGCAGAAAATACGAAAAATAAATAAAAACAAATAAAACACACAAACAAAAATAAACACAAAGAAAAGCAAACAAATAACACACAAAAACAGAAAATATGCAAAATATTACAATGAATGCAAATTAATCTAATACACAACAAAATTAGCGGTTAGATAAAAATTAAAAACCTAATTAAAATACTAATCAAATTAACAGATAATAACAATTCACTCTCCGGCAGCGGCGCCAAAAACTTGATGCGTGCGATGTGTCGTTGCGGTTTAGCAGTATTAATGCCTACTCAAGTTTTAAATTTATATTTAGCCGACTTATCAATAACACACACACTTAACGAGCAGTGTACCCGGTCAGTATGAATATAATGGTAAGTAGAGTGTCGATCACTAAGAGTGGAACGTATTATCTAGTTATTCTAATCAGTATTTTAATATATTAAGTTAGCTATACAACCTATTCTAACGCAAAGGGGGTCAGCCTGAGAGACTGGCACGATTTGGTTGCAATTAAATAATAAACTAAACCAATAGGCACGAATCAGCGAATAGCACACACGTACACAGATAAATACTTGAGACAATAAGAGGGCTGTCCTGATAGATAAGTAGTTTGTCACTTGTTTTATTGCTAGTGTTATATGAAGTGTATAGTTCGATGCAACGCACCGAGATTAAGTCCTTTCTCGTTGGTTCTAATCTTATCGGCGAGTAAACCCTTAATGATTACTTATGACTATCCTATTTATCTTTCTTCCTACTTTTCTACAGACCATAGAATGCATAGACGATCTAATAAATAGGCGAGGGCAGAGGCATGGCGACCCGATCAACACTCAGCTAGACACAGAGGTTATCAATGCACTAATAAAAGTCACCAATGACATCAACATATAAACTTTAATTAATGAGAAAGCAGTTTTAAGGGAGTGCAATCCTTCCGTTGTCACATTACACAAGCCACCAATCTTGATGAATTAAAGTTTACTAACACAATAAAACAAAACTATCTAATGAATTAAACACATGCAGCACATTCTTACAGCTCTTGTATCTTCGTTTGGGTGTGTCTTGTGCTGCCTTAATCGACTGAATTCGTCCTAGGTTTCTATACTTCGGTCTTCGGATATAATATATGTCTCTTCGAAATTCGTCTGGTCTTGGGGTATTTATAGTTTCTGTCTGAGGGTAGGATGCGGCGCATCTAGTAAGTAGATGCGGCGCATTGACTTAACTTCGCGTGGGGTCCAAGATTAATATATTCAGGAATATTCGTACACCGCCAGAAGATGCGGCGTAACTCCATTCTAGGATGCGGCGCATGTCCTCTTGTATCTTGGATCGTATCTGGTGAAATCTTGATAGTGATGCGGCGCATGTCATAAGCAAGATGCGGCGCATCTGGAGCAGAATAGTCTTGATCTTGTACATTTCGGTAGACTCTTAACTTCTTGCATGTTTTGCTCCATAATTAGTCCAAAATCATTAAGTTTCACCAAATGCTTGTTTTTACCTGAGAATTACAAAAGTAAACGATTAAGTATCAATCCTCATACATAATATAGTAAAACAAGTCAAATTAATGGGATAAATGATAGTAATAAAATGTACTTATTTGAGTTCATCACCGATCGGTGGGATGAAGCTGCTGTTACAAAAGTTCATTTAATGACAGATTTAAGCCCCATAATCATGATGGCTTATCATTTCCTACTTATTAACTATTGGAGGACGTTTTTACTTGTTGAATAAGTGTTCTTTCACTTATTTATAGGATCCTAGGCTAGATTACTAGGTGTGACACAAAAATTAGTAAAAGCTTGCACCAAGTTCTTACTACCTTATTATTCTTGCCCGAAAGCTTAGAAGTGCTGTAAGAACGTCCAGGAAACTTTGAGTTCAAGTCTCAATAGTTTCGTAGAGTTTGGAGTTGTTTACATGTCTTATTAGGCGATTGGAGGAGCGTGGTTGCTATAGTTCCACAATTCTAGTTCTTGTAATTCTAAAACTAGGTATCTCATGTTTACTTTACTATGAACTACTTTTACTTTGAGTTGAATGAAAGTATGGTTTATTACTTGTGTTTGATTATAATTGAGATGGAGTGATTTTTGGTATACTTGTATGTATGATGTGACAATTGTTAGAGTATTCTTATTTCATAGTGATGCATGAAAACATTTCTTGTTTTATGAGTTTGTTGAAATAAAATCTAATCTTGCTTAATTAGTTGATAAAAACATTTCAAAGGATAAAAAGGGCCGAAAGGATTTTCTTTATGTTTTTATTCCAAAAAGTTAGTGCACGAATTACTATGGGATATGGTGTGTGACAAGCATCATATTGACTCATTAAAACGGATTTGAAACGATGTCATCACGAATAAAAGGGCCGAAAGGATTCGTAGGAACAATTGTGATAAGAAATGCTTTTCAAACAATTAGTGCTTAAAAGAATTATGATAATAGTTAATAAGGCCGAAAGGAGTTAACTAGGAGATTGAATTCTTAGAAATGATTTTTCATGACATAAACCATGGATTGTTGATCATTTACATGAAATTGTGCATCATTACAAGTTACACCCAACTTGGTAGAATACTCTATGCAATTAGTTATGGAATTACACACAAGTATATGTTTTGTTTGATTGAATTTACTTTGAGAATTTCCGTCAAATTGGCTTGACAACCTTTTTGTTAAAACTTATTTTACTAAATACGAAAACCAAATCCCTTGGGACGATCTCGACTTACCCACCTTTACTACCACGGACGAGTATACTTGCTCGTATGTGTTAGATAGAGAACCGGATAAATCGTGTTTATAAATTTTAAAACTTGCAACACGTTGTAGTACATCAAGTTTTTGGCGCCGTTGCCGGGGATTTGATTGAAATTGTTTGAATTTGGTAGTTCTATTAGTTTTTGAGGAGAGGATTCGATACATTATAAGGTTGTTAGACCTTTGTTCTTTGTGTATATGATATATTGAGTTAATATGATTAAGTATGTGGAATCTACTTAACCACACTTAAATATTATTCAAGATAATATGAGTGATCCTCACTATCACTAGGGTTACAAAAACCTTGAATCTTATGTTTTTTTGACTTATGATATTGTTGTGTTTGTTCTATGTTCTTAACAATTATGATCTAATTCATGCATTTAATATCTAAGCCTATGATTTCTCTTTTAAGTCCAAGAGAGATCTTTACAATATTGTCAAGTCTAATCGAACACATGCTTGAGAGTGTCAGTCATTAAGATACAACATGTATCTGTGTTTACAACTTGTTACTGAACACTTTGTCTAAAGATATTATCTACCGTGTATTGTTGACTATTATACACATAATATCTTTATATTCTTATCCAACCAGCAGTAGAATACTTCAATAGTTATCCACTCAACAGTAGAATCTTCTCTACTAGCAGCAGCATCATTCAGCAGTAGAATGTTTAACGCTAGCAGTAGAATCAAATGCACTAGCAGTAGAATGATACTTAGAGTATTTCTTTGAGCAGTAACGATCTTGTGAACATGTAATTTCCTATACTAATCTTCAGAACATTTAATTCCCAGCAGTTTTTGATTTCGAAATTCATGTTTAAAGAAAAAGTAAAAAAAAAAAAGTTGGTTTTGGTATCAACCGAATTGAATGGTTATCCATCCGATCGGTTGGAAGCCATGGTAAAAAATTTTAGATTTTTATTGTTTTTGTTTATTTCAGTTTTTAATGATACATTAATATTAGATTAATGATAGTAATAGATATAATTAAGTATTTGTTTAATTAGATAGTTAATGGTGATCATTAGATTAGTTTTAATGTCTTTAATGTTTTTATTAAATTTAGTTAATGTAGTTTATTTTATGATTAATGGTTAAGTAGTTTAAGAGTTTCATTTAATTTGCTTAGTTAATAATAGTTATTATTTAAATGTTAATTAAAAGTTATTTATGTTTCATTTTTCATTTTTAGATAATTATTTTATGCATTAGATTTTATATTAAAATTTTGATTTAGTGTTAGTTATAATAATAATAATATATTTTTTTTTAAATATTTGATCCAACCGATCGGATGTTGCTTGCATCCGATTCGGTTGGGTAACTTTGGATTTTTACGATTTGTCCATCCGATCGGATGGAGTGTAAAACCGATCAGATGGATGCCTCGTTAAAGGTTTTTTTTTTTTTTTTTTTTTTTTTTTTTTTTTTTTTTTTTTTTTTTTTTTTTTAATTTATAGTTGTTTTAATGTTTTGAGTGTTTGAACTTGTTTGTTTACTTGATTTGATTTGATTTTGAGTATGTTTCGATTATGACTAACCCTAATGCTAATGGTTTGGATGATTGTGTTTGTGGTTGTGTTATATTTGATAATTGCTTTAGCTAGATGGAGAGTTTAAGCGAAGTTTCAGAGTACTTGAGAAATTTGGTAGAAATGTTCAAGGATTCGGGGGATTCCTTGGAGCGTTTGGAAAATATGTTGGAAGACGTTAAGGTCGATGTTGAAAAGATAGAAGAAGTTGGGGATAATTTAGTTTGTTCACCAAAGGAGAAAAGAGTTGTTGTGTTCACAAGAGCTCCACATAAAGAGTTCGATGCACCGTTTATGAGGTTTGCTACACCATGTGGTGTGGAAGGAATCCAAGCGTGGGATGCTCAGTTAAACATGGAATATGGAGACAACTATATCACCGAAAATATGTTAGACAAGCTTGGTTTTGTTCGACTTGACTACGAGGATTATGGGAGAAAGAAGGTAAAAGATGTGAAAGTGAATATTCATGGCCACATTTTCAAAGTTGATTTTGTAGTCCTAGAATATGGAAATGTTGATGAACCGGATGTAGTTTTTGGAAGAGATTTTCTTGTTACAACCAAGTGTAAGCTTGATTTCGCACTTGGCGAGATGAGAATTGACATTACCGAATGGAAAGAAGGAAAAGAAGTTGATGAGATGTTTGTGGAATTAGAAGAAGGGAAGGAAGAGATTGTTAAGATGGGAAAGGCAAGCAGAAAGAAGGCACCCCTAAACAAATTAACCAAACCCTCCACCCCAAAGAATGAAAAATCATCATCATCATCAAATTCAACACCAATTTCACCAGAAACTGTTAAACCTCTAACTCAAGAACAAAAGAAGGCTATTTTGGAGAACTTGGAGATGAAATTCCAAGAGCTTATGAAAGAGAAACCGGTCATAGATGTGTTGAACATTTACATGACATACAGTAAGAAGTTGGATGCGATAATGATGGCTAGGGCTAGACTAGAAGAAAAAGATTTCGATGAGGTTGAGAGAGAAAGGAGAGTGGAAAATGGATTGCCAAAGAAGAAGAGTGATCAGGGAAAATTTTGTTTTACCCATTAAGGTAAATGGAACAGTTGCGATGTATGCATTGGCCGATACAGGGTCAAGTGTTAGTGTTATGCCTTATATGTTGTACAAGAGGTTAGGCTTAGCAACTGTTGGGAATTAAACTTAAGAAGTTTGTACGGTTGAAGTATACAAGAACAGTTAAGACTGTTGATACAAGGACAGTTAAGACTGCTGATGGAAGAGCAGTTAGAACTGCTGAAGGAAGAACAGTTAAGACTGCTTAAGAGATCAAGGTGAAACCGTTTGAAGATAATTATAGAAAAGATATGGTAAATATCTTATTTGTATTGAATGATACGGTTAGATCTTTAATGTGTAAAGGACTCTTTACATTATAAAAGGAGATCCTTAGATTAGGGTTTCATATACATGTGATACAATACGATATACAAATCATTCAGATCTATTGTAATCGTTCAATATAGTGAAGTGTTAAGTTTGGTTGATATCATTGTTCTTATTGTTTTACTTATTCAATCACCAAACGTAATCATATATTCTTCTAAGTGCTTGATAGTAAATTCCGCGTGCTATCAAGTATATACTCAAAGTATCTCCAACACAAAGTGTGTGTTTAGATCCGGTCAAGTGGTATCAAAGCCAGGTTCTTGATACGTTGAGTTTAGAAGAATCGAAAGTATTTACTCACTAGCAATCTAAGAAGATGGACATGGAGACACCTCAAACCTCAATCCTTGCTAAACTCCCCATGCTGAAACAGAATGAATACGACTTATGGCGGCTCAGGATAGAGCAATACTTCATGGTGCAAGACTATGCATTATGGGACATTATTATCAATGGTGATTCCTTCAAACCAGTTGCTGTTGAAGAAACACGTGCTGATGGTTCCAAGGTCACAAAGCTTAACACTGAGCCAGTTACAAACGAGGAAAGAATCAAAAAGAAGAATGATCAGAAGGCTAGGAATTTGTTACTAATGGCAATTCCTAATGATCAAGTGCTGAACTTTAGCCATTACGAATCGGCTAAAACTCTTTTTGAAGCAGTGGTGGAAAGATTTGGTGGCAATGAAGCTACCAAAAAGGCACAGAAAACCCTACTCAAGCAAAGTTATGAGAACTTCACTGCATCAAGCAATGAAACTTTGGATCAAATCTTTAATAGGCTTCAGAAGATCATCAGTCAACTTACTGTGTTGAAGATTGTGATACCTCAAGAAGACCTCAACATGAAGTTTCTAAACAGTTTACCTGCTGAATGGAATACTTATGTTGTGGTTTGGAGCAATAAACCAGAACTGGAGAATATGACAATGAATGAGCTTTACAATAATCTCAAGATTGTTGAGCAAAAGGTCAAGAAGAGTGGTAGCACTAGTTCCAGTTCAGGGAATATGGCTTTTGTATCTGCTTCAAACAGTTCTAACCATGAAGATGAAGAAGCAGTTGGTACTGCTATACCAACAGTTAGCACTGCTGGTGTAAAAACTAGCACTGCTGGCTTGACTGATGAGACCATATATGCATTTGTATCAGAACAGTCTGGAGGGTCAAAGATCTTTAATGAAGATCTTCTTCAAATTGCTGAAGATGATTTGGAAGCTATGGATTTGAAGTGGCAGTTGGCTTTGATAAGCATCAGGGCTAAGAAGTATTACCAAAGGACTGGGAATAAGATTACCTTCAATGGAAGAGATGTTGCTGGGTATGATAAGTCTAAGGTGGAATGCTTTAATTGTCACAAGTTGGGGCACTTTGCCAGGGAATGCAGAGGTCCAAGACAACAAAGTAACCAGGGTCAAGGTTTTCAGAATCAACAAGGGTCAAGGAGGACAGTTAATGTTGAAGAGCCTTCTTCCAAGGCTATGGTAGCTGTAGATGGAGCTGGATTTGATTGGAGCTTCATGGAGGAAGAAGAGGAACCAGCTAATTTGGGTTTGATGGCTTTCTCAGACTCTGAGGTATATAAACCTGAAAATTGTTCAATCTCTTGTCATGCTTTAAAAGATTATGAAAATATTAAGAAACAGTATGATGATCTTAGAGTTGAATATAATCAAATAAGTTTTAGTCTGTCAAATCATAAACGAGGCTTAGCTGTTTTGGAAGAACAAATTGTGTTTTATAAACAGAATGAGTCAAACTTTACTGATGAGATAGGTCTTTTAAAAAGGGAATTGGAAATAAAAGAAAATAAAATGAGTGGACTTGTATATGAACTAGAGAAGCTTAAAAAGGAAAAAGAAAACATTCAGTTAGGTGTAGACACTCTTGAATATACTTCAGATGGAGTTAAGAAGATTGTAGAGAGTCAAATACTTAACAAGCTAAATCTGGTTTAGGTTATAAGTCTGTTGCACCCCCCTTTAGAGGAATGTTTGCTCCACCAGGAATAGATTTAGCTCATACAGGTTTAGAAGAGTTTAAGGATATGGAATTTCCTGGATATGGTGTTAAGATTAGTGAGAATCCTGTTAAATTTGTTAAGGGAGAAGATGCTTTTGTAAGTGCTAGTGATAAATCTCTTTCTGAGGAAAAGATGTCCTCTGATAGGAACTCAGATGCTCCAACTATTGAGGAGTGGGCATCTGATGATGAGAATGTAGAGGTTAAGGAAAAACCTAATGCTGTTAAGGTAGAAGTTAAACATGCTCCTAAAGTGGTTAAGACTGAAAACATAAAACCAGTTAGGAAAAATGTTAGATATACTGAGATGTATAGGACTAAGAACAGATCATCAAGTTCTGAGAGTAGTCATAGGAATTGGAATCATTCAAAATCTAAGAAACTGGATGATAGGTTTGCTATGATTAGAAAAGTATGTTTTGTCTGTGGAAGTTTTGAGCATATGGCTGCTTATTGTGATTCTAACCCATGGAAAAAGAGGGTTACTGGGAATGCTAGGGTGAACAGGAATAATAATGCTAGGGTAACTCAAAATGGTCCAACCAGATTGACAAACCCTAATGCAAATCATAAGATGTCACCTAAGGCTGTTATGTTAAAGACTGGCATCAAAACAGTTTCAACTGCTAGTCAAAATCAGTGGTTTAATAACAAGCAAACTGTTTCTAGTGCAAAACAATTTTCAAATCATGCACAAACAGTTAAGAGTCATTTTTATCAGAAAACAGCGATGGCAAATCAGAAGTGGGTGCCTAAGGTTAAACAAGCAGTTTCAACTGCTAGGTCAGCAGTTCCAACTGCTAAACCAGCAAATCCAACTGTTAGGCACTTTAATGCAAAGGGAAAATGGGGCAATGCTGTCAAGGCCTCAGCTCATTGGGATAGACATTTTACTCAACCCAATGGTGCATCAAAGACCTTAAACAAGTTTTCTCATCTTGATGCACAAGGCAGATCCAAACCAGTGATGGTTTGGATCCCCAAAAGAAACTAACACCTTTATTTTGTGTGCAGGAACATCCCTCTAATGACAAAGAAGATAGAGGATTTACAGACAGTGGATGTTCAAGGCACATGACAGGCAACAAGTCATATCTTTCAGACTTTATTGCTCTGGATGGAGGACCAGTTGTCTTTGGTGGTGGTGTTGGAGGAAGAATTACTGGTAAAGGGGTAATTAAAACTGGTAACCTTGATTTTGAAAATGTGTATTATGTACCAGAACTTAAGTACAATCTTTTCAGTGTATCACAAATTTGTGATAAATAGAACAAAGTTTTATTTACTGATACTGATTGTCTTATACTTTCCCCTGATTTCAAGCTACCTGATGAAAGTCAAGTATTGCTTAAAATCCCTAGAAAGGATAATACATACAGTGTTGAGATGAATAAACTAGTTCCTAAGGTTGGACTTACTTGTCTTGTTGCAAAAGCCACATTGGAAGAATCAATGTTATGGCACAGGAGGCTTGGTCATGTTAATTTTAAAACCATTAACAAAATTGCTAAACAAGGATTAGTAAGAGGTTTACCAAACAAAACTTTTCTCAATGACCAAACTTGTGTTTCTTGCCTTAAGGGTAAGCAACACAGAGCCTTATGTAAGCCAAAGACCCAGAACTCTATTTCTCAAGCTTTGTATATGTTGCATATGGACTTGTTTGGTCCTACCTCTGTGAATAGCTTGAATTTTAAGAGATACTGCCTTGTTGTCACTGATGATTATAGTAGGTTTTCTTAGGTATTCTTTATGAAAACTAAGGATGAGACAAGTGAAATACTTAAGACCCTTATTGTTGAAGTAGAAAACCTAGTTGATAAGAAGGTTAAAGTAATCAGATGTGATAATGGGACTGAATTTAAGAATAGAGTGATGGATGACTTTTGCAGAGAAAAAGGTATTAAGAGGGAGTTTAGTGTAGCTAGAACCCCACAACAAAATGGTGTAGCTGAAAGGAAGAATAGGACTCTTATAGAGGCTGCTAGGACAATGTTAGCTGACTCTAAGCTACCAACTTGGTTTTGGGCTGAAGCAGTTAGCACTGCTTGTTATGTGTTGAATAGGGTTTTAGTTGTACAACCTCACAATAAGACTCCTTATGAGCTTCTGAGAGGTAGAACCCCTGCTTTAAGCTTCATGAGACCTTTTGGTTGTCATGTTACTATCCTAAATACCAAAGACCAACTAGGAAAGTTTGATGGGAAATCTGAGGAAGGTTTCTTTGTTGGTTATTCTCTGCACAGTAAGGCTTTTAGGGTGTACAATACAAGCACCAAGCATGTAGAAGAAAATCTGCACATAGAATTTTTGGAGAATAAACCAAATGTTGCAGGTATAGGTCCAGATTGGATCTTTGATATTGACAGTCTTTCAGATTCCATGAATTATGTGCCTGTTACAGGTACAAATACTAACAATGATGCAGGTTCAGAAGAGGAAGATGATGATTGCATTTTCATACCTGTCATGGAAGAAAGTTCTGTGAATGAGTCTTCTACAAAGAAAGATGATATTCCTTCATCAAGTGGTGTAGACAAAGAAAAAGATGCTGCTGCAACAAGTGGTCAGAATGGTAAAGAAGCTGAAATTCCAACGAGCAGTTCCAATGGAGTTAGCACTGCTCAACCTCAAGTTCCAACTGCTGAGCAAAATATTGAGACTGCTGGACCAAGACAACCTCATTCACCAGTTGATACTGCTGAGTTTGATTTCTTTGGAGATGGTCTGCAAAACATGCCTACTAGCTATGCAGTTCCTTCTACTCCCCAAACCATTGTGCATAGGAATCATCCACTTACCAATGTCATAGGAGATGTACAATCTGGAGTCAAGACAAGAAGGCAAATTCAAGACCCAGATCATCATGGTTTTCTCAGTGTGGTTTATGAAGAGAAATATCATGAAGATGAGAATGAGTGCATGTTTGTATGTTTTCTATCTCAGGTTGAACCCAAGAATGTGTTAAAGGCTTTAGAATCAGAAAGTTGGGTTGAAGCTATGCAAGAAGAGCTACTTCAATTCAAGATTCAAAATGTTTGGGTTCTGGTTGATTTACCAAAGGGAATGAGAGTGATTGGTACAAAGTGGGTATTCAGGAACAAGAAGGATGAAAGGGGCATTGTTATAAAGAACAAAGCAAGATTGGTTGCTCAAGGCTATACTCAAGAAGAGGGTATAGATTATGAGGAAGTTTTTGCTCCAGTTGCCAGGATTGAAGCAATAAGATTATTTCTTGCTTATGCTTCATTTATGGGGTTTATGGTTTATCAAATGGATGTGAAAAGTGCATTTCTGTATGGCACTATTGATGAAGAGGTCTATGTTTCACAACCTCCAGGTTTTATAGACCCAGAGCATCCTGACAAGGTTTATAAGGTGGTGAAAGCTCTATATGGATTACATCAGGCTCCAAGAGCTTGGTATGAAACTCTTGCTAAATATCTACTGAAGAATGGGTTTCATAGAGGGAAAATTGATCAAACTCTTTTTATTAAGAAGGACAAGGGTGATATTCTACTAGTACAAGTTTATGTAGATGACATCATTTTTGGTTCTACAAAGAAACAGATGTGTAATGAGTTTGAAAAAATGATGAAAGACCAATTTCAGATGAGTTCTATGGGAGAGCTTACCTTCTTTCTAGGTCTACAAATAAAGCAAAAGCCAGATGGTATATTTATCTCTCAGGATAAATATGTTGGTGAAATTTTAAGAAAATTTCAATTCACAGATGCCAAAGTTGCTAGCACACCAATTGACAAGGAGATACATTTGTTATTAAAGGATCACAGTGGTGAAGATGTGGATGTGCACATGTATAGATCTATGATTGGGTCCCTGATGTATCTCACATCATCAAGGCCTGATATTATGTTTGCTGTGTGTGCCTGTGCAAGATTCCAAGTCAATCCTAAGGTGTCTCATCTCACAGTAGTAAAAAGGATCTTCAGATACCTTAAAGGACAGCCTAATTTGGGGCTGTGGTATCCTAAAGAGTCTGCATTTGATCTTGTTGCATTCTATGATTCTGATTATGCTGGTGCTAGCATGGATAGAAAGTCTACAACAGGTGGTTGTCAGTTCTTAGGTCGAAGATTAATTTCTTGGCAGTGTAAGAAGCAGACTATGGTGGCTATATCTACTACTGAAGCAGAATATGTGGCTGCTGCAAGTTGTTGTGCTCAAGTTTTATGGATTTAAAGCTAGATGCTTAATTATGGGTACAATTTCTTAAACACAATTATTCATATAGACAATAACAGTACAATGTGTATCATTAAGAATCCAGTTCAACATTCAAAAACTAAACATATTAAAATTAGACATCATTTTATAAGAGACTGTGCTGAAAAGAAGTTAATACAAGTTGTTAAAATACATACTGATAACAACTTTGCTGATCTCTTAACAAAAGGTTTTGATGTAAGCAGATTTCAGTACTTGGTAACAGGTATTGGAATGCTTAATCCTTCAAAAGATTAATGTGTAAATGTTTTTGGTTTGTGTACTGTTAATTGTGCTATTTGTATAGTTGAGACTGCTTGAATGTTTTTTTTAAGACTGCTTGTGAATTTGTTAGTCAAATGGAATAACTGTTAAAAGAGAATATTATGTATTGTGTTTTCTTTGGTTTTGGACTAACATTTCAGGTTAAGAAAATCTTTTTGCTTTGGATTGTGTTTTGAAAAGAATGGTGGTTTGGATTGTCAAGTGTGAATGCTTGTCACACAACAAATGGTAATTGATTCACCATGTCTAATCAACATAAGAATCAACTAGTCCAGATCAAACGGTTTCTGGTAAAGACTACTCAAATCCGTTTATGGTTGACAGTTTACCAAAAACTGGTTGGTTATCAACTCACCAAATCTTAATGTGTGAAGAGTTGGCTAGTTCATAGCAAAAGGCTATTGGTAAAGACAAGTCAAATCCGTTCATAGCTGATAGTTTGCTAAAAACTATAAGTGGACAAAACTGTTTTCGAATCCACAAATTATAATTCAACATTTGATTTTATCTCTGAAAACTTTTTGCTAAACAGTCTGAACTGCTAGTGTAAACAGTCTGAACTGCTGGCTTCATCAGTTTGTACTGATTATTAAAAACTTGGTTCCTACTGAGTTTATGCTCTGTGATACACCTCTCTCAGAAGGTAATACATCTGGACGTGTTGAGAGCAGTTTGAAACTCAACAACTGAATTGATGGTAACTTGTACAAATGGTCTTATTGGATGCCGAGTTTGGATACTTATGTTCTAATTCATCTGATGGTGGGGATTCTTCCAAATAGGGGAGGAATTAAAGTTTGTTCTAGTTGCTGTTAAAGATGTTAAAGATGATTGCTGGTTATGAAATTCAGGGGAGGAATTAAGAAGTAAGAGATGAATTATAATGAAGTGCTTAAATTTTATTCAGATGGTTTCATTACAAAGCTTCATATGGATACACAAAGATGAGGGATCATTACAAAGCTTCATATGGATACAAGGAAAAACCAACAAAAACTACAACTACCATCCTACACAACACAAAAGACAACACAACTACTCAAGTTTTCCTTTTCCTTTTCCAGTGATATTCGACATGATTTTGCTGCGGGCTCCTCTGCTACCCATGAGTTCAGACACCTGTTTGCAGGGAAGTGCAAGTATTACTGATCTTGGAGATGGAAATTGTTGCTTCTCAGGCTTTTTCTTCTCAGGTTTCTTCTTTGGAACAGGGATCTTCACTGATGATGCTGCTTTCTCAAATTCTTTTGTGAGTAAGCTTGATAGTTTGTGAAGTTCATCATCATCATCAGAAGAGTCAGTCGAAGAGGAGGATGAATCATCAACATAAGGAGGAAGTTCATCGGAGGAAGTTTCTTCAGATGAGGATGTTTTAGTCTTTTTCTTTGAAAGGTTTACTCTTGAAGTTGAAGAATAGTTCGGTGGAAAATAGTTGTTCCATCCTGAATCTTCAGAATTTGAAGAAGAGTCAGATGAGATTTCTATGATGTTTGGTGGAGAAGAATTCATTGTGATTGAAGAATTAAAGATTTGTGTTGAAAAAGATTTTGGGTAGATATGTGAGTTTTTATAAAGTTAATGAAGGTTTAATGGCATTCAATGCGTGGTTGATATGCAGAATTAACTTTGGGTTGGTATAAGGAATTATTTTCTTGATGGAATTAAATTAATTTTGGAAATTTTTGAAGAGTTGACCAAAAGAGTATGTTGAGTGAAGAAAATTCTCAAAGGGTTTCAAGTTTAAAGATAAGTGTTTGAAAGAATCCACCCCATCAACAAAATCAAAAGTTTAATCCAAGAAACTTATTGATTTGCATCGAAATGATAAGTTTAGGGGAGGATTGTTGGGAATTAAACTTAAGCAGTTTGTACGGTTGAAGTATACAAGAACAGTTAAGACTATTGATACAAGGACAGTTAAGACTGCTGATGGAAGAGCAGTTAGAACTGCTGAAGGAAGAACAGTTAAGACTGCTTAAGAGATCAAGGTGAAACCGTTTGAAGATAATTATAGAAAAGATATGGTAAATATCTTATTTGTATAGAATGATACGGTTAGATGTTTAATGTGTAAAGGACTCTTTACATTATAAAAGGAGATCCTTAGATTAGGGTTTCATATACATGTGATACAATACGATATACAAATCATTCAGATCTATTATAATCGTTCAATATAGTGAAGTGTTAAGTTTGGTTGATATCATTGTTCTTATTGTTTTACTTATTCAATCACCAAACGTAATCATATATTCTTCTAAGTGCTTGATAGTAAATTCCGCGTGCTATCAAGTATATACTCAAAGTATCTCCAACACAAAGTGTGTATTTTGATCCGGTCAGTAACCCCCAACCTAATCAGTCTAATCTTACTATGGCTGATAATTCTCAAGCAAAGGCAATGGGAGAAGTAAAGAATGTTCGAGTCCAAATAGGGTACCAGGCATTTTTAGCCGATTTCTTAGTGCTTAACATTCCGGTAGACAAAGAGTTACCTCTATTGTTAGGTAGACCATTTCTAAGAACTTGTGGGGCTATCATAGATATGGGTCGTGGTACTATGACTATTAATGATGGGATCTTGAAACATACTTATTATGCAAAACCAAGAGGAAAAGTAGTTAAGGAAGTGCATGAAGAGGAAGAAGAAGAAGAAGAACATTTGGGTTGTTTTGAAGTGGGAAGAGATGAAGATGGTAGGCCTAAATATGAGCCAGTTGCTCCGAGTTACTGTTAGAGATACTAAAATTCGTCTAACAAAGAAGTTTCGGTCACTCGAAGAATGATGAAATTTGGTTTAAGTTTAATAGCTCGTTATTTCATGTATTTAGGAGTAATTGGATCAAATTTAGGAAAAGCCCAAAGGCTAGGCCTTTAGGCCGGTCTTGTTCAAGGGTTTTTATACCCCCTTTGTTTTTCATATTTCATATAGCTACGTGAATACACATTACATATGTTTTTAGGGTTTGTAGCCATCTTTTATTTTCAATCAAGTTCTTTAAAAGTTTAATCCTCTTGCCATTGATCTTGTTTCTATGTCTATCTTATGATATATGAATGATCTAAAGACCATCAATTGGTACCAGAGCCAAAGTGATTGATTGATTTTTTTTACTACAAAATTTTTAGGGCTCGGTTTGATTCCTTTTGTGTTTGCTCTTGATATTCATTCTTATTTCGTAAACTCATATCTTAATAACCATTAGAAAAACAAGGATTTAATCTTGTTTTGTGGTTGGTAAAAGGTGTTACAAGATTCGTTGTGCATGTTTTAGGGTGATCTAACGAGCATCAAGGCGAAATTCTAGGGCTTCTTGCGCGTACACCAAAACACAAAAACACACTCTGTAATCAACAATCACTCACGATCAGGTCATTTCGTTGATAAACCTCTAATCAATGGCAATGAATGAAGAAATAAGTGCGGCAGGTACTGATACCCGTCCACCCATGTTGGTTGAAAGTGATTACGATTCGTGGAAAATTCGCATTCACAGGTACATTCGAGGCAAACCACTTGGCAAGCTTATCTGGAACTCGATTCAAAATGGACCTTCACCACATCCTATGACTACTGATGCTCTACCTGTTGGTCAAACTGGTGTGGCAATACCAAGGAAGAAACGTGATTCAGAGTTCACACCTGAGGAAAACAACCTTGAAATGGCTGACACGCAAGCTGAAATTATTCTCAGTCAAGGACTCCCACGTCACATTTTCAACATTCTAAATCAGACTGGTACTGCTAAAGAGATTTGGGACAATGTGGAGTTACTCATGCAAGGATCAGGACGGACTGTTCAACAAAAGAAGGAAGACTTATTTGATGAGTACGAACGCTTTCGTGCCAATGGAAACGAGTCGATTCATGACTACTTTGTGCGTTTCCACAAGCTGATAAATGACATGAAGATTACTCAGCTGACTATTCCAACTCATCAGATGAACACAAAGTTTGTCAACAACCTTCCATCTTATTGGGGTAAGTATGTGACTAGTGTCAAGCTGAATATGGATATCTCAACCGTAAGCTATGTTCAAATCTACACACATCTCAAAGCCTACGAGCCTCATGCTCACAAGACACTCAAGAAACAAGAGCAGTCAGCAAGCATTGTTGACCCACTGGCTTATGTTGCTCACACCACTTTTCCAACTGCCCTTCCATCACCCTCAACTCCAAGTCCCCAACCAGTTGTTCAGTCTCCGAATGACGCAATGATGGCCACTATGACTCAGATTGCAAATCTTTTAAGTGGTTTCCAACAGCAGTTTCCTCCTACCAACAACCAGCTCCGGACATCGTCCAACTCGCGGAGTCATGCTAAGGTGCATGACGGGAAAATAGTAACTGAAACCGTTCAGCGAAGAGCTCCGGGAAATGTTGGCAATACAGGAACAAAAGGCACTCCAAGTTATGGACAAGTGACTGATAAACAGGGTAAGAAAGTGATCTGCTACAACTGCCGAGGTGAAGGACATGTAGCAAGGCAGTGTAAAGAACCGAAGAGGAAGCAGGATTCTCAGTACTTCAAGGATAAAATGCTGCTTATGGAAGCAAAAGAGAAGGGAGCTGAATTAGATGCAGAAGCCGAAGCATTCCTAGCTGATGTGGAATGCACTGTTCCCTATGATCAACCTCTGTCATTGACTACTACAAAACATGTTTCAAGTCAACCATGAGGATACTTATGATTCAGACGTGGATGACGGCCCCAATGCTGCTGTCGCTTTCATGGCCAACTTGTCATCCACCAGTGCCAACAACAATCAAGTCAATGAGGTACACAACAATGACTATCAAATCTGTGATAATGTGAATTATCAGTTGACACAGGAGATACACCAGGAAGAACATTTAGACTCCGATGTTGAGTCTGACATTGATGACAATACGATTCCGTATTATCAATATCTTCTTGACAGCGAAGCCCAAAATGTTCCAACTGAGGTATCTACTGAGTCATCTGATAAGATTTCTATGATTGCCATCTTAACTGACTTGCAAATCCAACTAGATGGACATGTTAAGGTTAACCAGGAACAAAGCTTAGAAAATGAAACTTTAAAAACTGAGCTTGTCCGTTGCCAGCAAGAAATATGTCGTCTAGATACCCAACAGATCAAGCTTGATCTTGAAAATCAAGTTCGCCAAGAACAAAACCTTGTAACCATGCGCAATAAGCGTAACGCTGAACTTGAGCAAGAAAAACGTGTTGCTAAAATCCACTTTGGAATCCACTATTTCACTTAAAGATGAGTCAATTGCGTCTTTAAAATCTGAAATTCAAAAGGTGTTATCTGATAAAAAGGAAATTGTGGATAGTTATCTTGATGAAATGGTATGTTTAAGAAGTGCTAATAAAGTTGCAACAGAAATGCTGCAAAGATTTAACATGCCTACACAAACTATACCTATGCTTTCAAAGAAACCTAAAACAGCAACCGATGACTTGCACAAGGACATCCTAGGTAAACGCAATCCGCGTGTAAGCAATCCGGCCAAACGTGCTCAACCTGTCTTATATGATGGTCATGCTCTCTTGTCACCCAGCCTCACACCTACACCTGTTGACGTATGGGATAGCGAGGATGTCTTAGTACACCTAGAGGTTAGCATGAATAAGATGCAAGAAAAACCAGGGCACGTCCAACCAGCAAGTGGCTTCTACGAGAAGCTAAACGCCATCGCGTTTGTTCCTCAACAGGAACTATCCAGAGAACAGGTTTAACTGGATGCCTAGTCAAGATAGTACCCCATCTAAACCTGTGACTCCCTTTGTTCATAAAAGTCCACCTCCTAGCCAAGTTCTTGCTAGTCTTCAAAATATTAAAGCTGTGTTTCCCCAATTTGAGGACATTTTAAAAGAAAGAACCACAGTCAGACCGCTATTTGTGAGTGAAGCGTGTTATGAATACGCAAGAGAGTTTGCTATGAATCAGGTTACCCCTTTTCTTGCGTATTTCAAGCAACATGTGCAAACTGCTAATGACACAATTGTAAAGGAAGTAGCGGAATTTAAGGAGATTCACTATGCGTTAGAAGATGAATATGAACGAAGTGTTCTTGCAATCAAGAACTTGCACATAGAGAAGAAAAATCTTTTAATTAAAAATGACTCCTTAATTACTGAATGCTTAGAAAAAGATATCTGCTCTATTGTGATGTATTCTGATATAGTTGTGCCCCCTAGTTCGAATCGCCTTTGCGAAGAACTTAGATCTGCATGCGATAGGGAACACACTAAGGTTCTTGAACTTGAAGCTGAGATTTTGAAACTGCAAAAGATGGTCAATGCCTCTGAAAAACTAATTGTTTCTTTACAAAAGGACCTTATTGATTTACAAGTTAAATATCAAAATCAAAAACAATGCATAGACACTTCAAGTGCGTCGAATGCAATTTTTGAAATTAACCAGTTACGAGATCAGCTTCGAGGGAAAGAGGACACTATCAGAAATTTAGAAGCTCAGACCAACATCATGAAGGTGTTGAATGAAGGTCCCACTGTAGGTAGTTTTGATAAGCAGGCCTTAGAAACTGAGCTCACTCAGTTAAAAGATGTTGTAACTTCTCTTAGAATTAAGAATGATGGGTATAAGGTAGAAAATACTAAGTTGAATCGACTTTATCTAGAATTGTTGACAGCTAATACCCACCTTCGTTCTAAAACCTCCGAGAAGATAGCCGCCCAAACTGCTGAGATTGCCAAATTGAAACCTAGTGTTAGTGGACCTAGGCCAACCGTGACACCTAAAGTTCTTGCTCCAGGTATGTATGCCATTAATACGAAATACATCGTCCCACCAAAATGAGACAATTGGGTTAAACCGACCCCGTTGCCAAAGAAGAAGCAAGTAACCTTTGCAACACCCCCCAGACCTTCACCCAAACCCACACAAACAACATTAGTGCAGCCTAATCAGAAACCTAACGTTTGTGTGCCTCTGTCTACAGGAATAAAACCCACTTCTGGAGCCAGCAAATCTGTGCCTAAGAGTATCCTTCGGAATCATAGAACCTTGCCGGCTACACGTGAGAAAGCGACGAGAGTAGAAGAGCACTCTAGGAATTTGAATAAAAAGCATCGTGTTGATTCTCATTTGAATGCTAAACGTTTTGTTTCCATTTCCAATTTGAATACTGTTTGTGGTGCATGTAATAAACATTTGTTTTTTAATAAACATAATAAGTGTGTGGATATTTGTGATAAATCGGTGCAGAACGTGTTAACCAGGAGAGAAAATAAGAAGGTTTGGAAACCAATTAAGCAGACCAAACCTTCAAGCATTATCGATACCTTCAAACCCAACCAGACTACGCGTACTATTCACCAAACCAAGAAGGTTTGGAAACCAATTAAGAAGGTCTGGAGTCCCATTAGCACGTCTATTGCTTATGCGAAAACTCAGTGGAAGCCCACTGGTAGGCATTTTAATCTGTGTGATATCAGTATGATTAAGGAAACCAGTGTAGAGCCTTAAAATCTTTCCCGTGCGCTACGTTCTAGTCCCTTTTGCTACTATGATTCTTGAATGGCTGGTCCCAAAGGGATATCTAATATCTTTGCTTGTTAACTAACCGGATCAGTAAGGGCATCCTATCACAGGATATATTGTATTTTTTGCAGGTAATTCAGATTGTTCTCTGGTACTTGGATTCAGGGTGCTCGCGTCACATGACTGGTGATAGAGCTCGACTTATCAATTTTGTAGATAAGTTTATTGGTACAGTGAGATTCGGCAATGATGAATTTGCTAAGATCGTTGGTTATGGTGATTACAAACTGGGCGACACTATCATCTCTCGAGTCTATTATGTTGAAGGACTCAAGCACAACCTATTCTCAGTAGGACAATTCTGTGATGCTGGTTTAGAAGTTGCATTCCGACAGCACTCTTGTCACATCCGCAACCATGACATGGTCGATCTACTCAAAGGATCGCGGACTACCAACCTGTACACCATCTCACTGAATGATATGTTGTCCGCTTCTCCAGTTTGCTTGCTAACAAAAGCCTCTTCTACAAAGTCATGGTTATGGCATCGTAGATTAAATCATCTAAACTTCGGGACCCTGAACGACTTAGCCCAGAAGGATCTAGTAAGAGGTTTACCTAAGTTGAAATACAACAAGGATCGTCTATGTCCATCCTGTCAACTTGGGAAGAGCAAGAAGGCAACCCATCCACTCAAAACGGAAAACACCAATACTGAAATTCTCCACACACTTCATATGGACCTCTGCGGCCCCATGAGAACGGAGAGTATCAACGGAAAGAAATACATCTTGGTGATCGTGGATGATTACACCAGATTTGGTTGGGTGAGATTCTTACGCACAAAAGATGAAACTCCTCGAGCAATTGAGAAGTTTATTGTGCAAACACAGCGTGCCCTCAATGCAACTGTTCGCTTTGTCAGAACAGATAATGGAACGGAATTTCTCAACAAAACAATCGACGGATGGTTTGAGAAAATTGGAATTACTCATGAAACAAGCGTACCTAGGTCTCCACAACAGAACGGCGTTGTCGAAAGACGGAACCGGACTCTTATGGAAGCTGCTCGTACAATGCTTATATTTGCCAAAGCTCCGTTATTCCTATGGGCAGAAGCTGTAGCCACTGCGTGTTATACTCTTAACCGATCTTTAATACACACACGTCACGGCAAGACCTATTACGAGTTGCTGAAAGGTAAGAAGCCTGAGTTAAAATACTTTCGAGTATTTGGATCTCTGTGTTATCCCACCAATGACTACGATGACGTGGGTAAGCTCAAGGCGAAAGCCGACATAGGTATATTCGTTGGCTATGCACCCACTAAGAAAGCGTACAGAATCTACAACAAAAGAACGCGCAAGATTCATGAAACCGTTCATGTGACCTTCGATGAACTTACCGAAGGAATGACGTCTGGTCATCACAGTTCAGGCTGCGCACCGAGTGAACTTCTGGCTTTACAATCAGGACGCAGCCGTTCTGATCAAGTGAATGATCCTCCAACACCCAGTGTCCCACCTACAGAGAAACAGGTAGACGATTTATTTCAACAATGGTTTGACGAAGCGGAGGAGATCCCACCGGTTGCTCCAATACCTCCGGTTGCTCAAGTACCTCTGGTTAATGAACAAGCTGCTCAGGTACACGAGAATGCCCATGACTCTCCCTCCACTACACTTATCTCCGAAGGCGCTCCCAGCGTTACTCTTAGTCCCTCACCTTCGCAACCTTTGCACTCTGACACTAGTGATTCGGATCTCACTACACCTCTCGCCCATCTTGACAGTAATTTGTTTCCACCTTATCCTGCTCCTGAAATCGACTCTGAAGCATCGTCTTCCAACACTGTCGATGTCGAAGTTGCTCCTGATAATCCACTACCTCATTTGCAAAAGTGGACTAAGGCTCATTCCTTAGAGAATATAATTGGCGACGTCAAACGCCCCGTCTCTACCAGGAAGCAACTGGAAACCGATGCACTTTGGTGTTTTTTCAACGAATTCATATCTCACGTTGAACCAAAGACTTATAAACAAGCCTTAGAGCATTCGTGTTGGATTGAGGCTATGCAGGACGAGATACATGAGTTCGATCGATTGAATGTGTGGGTTCTTGTACCACGTCCAGACAATATTCTCATCATCCTGCTCAAATGGATTTTAAAAATTAAGTTGGATGAATATGGAGAAGTTTTGAAGAACAAGGCACGGTTAGTGGCGAAAGGTTATCGTCAAGAAGCTGGTATTGATTTCGAAGAATCCTTTGCACCTGTTGCACGACTCGAAGCGATCAGACTCTTCATTGCGCATGCAGCAAGTCAAAACATGGTCATCTTCCAAATGGACGTGAAAACCGCCTTTCTCAACGGTGAACTGAACGAAGTTGTCTATGTTAGTCAACCAGAAGGATTTGAAGATCCAGATCATCCAACGCATGTGTACCGACTCAAGAAAGCTCTCTATGGGCTCAAGCAAGCTCCACGTGCATGGTATGACAAGTTGTCAGCGTTTTTGATCAAATCCGGATTTACTAAGGGCGTGGTTGATCCAACTCTATTCACAAGGACGACAGGCAAACATATCCTACTCGTACAAATCTATGTCGATGATATCATCTTTGCCTCTACCAATCCCAAAGCATGCAAACTTTTTGCTTATGAGATGAACTCAACTTTTAAGATGTCGATGATGGGACAAATGTCTTTCTTTCTTGGTCTACAAGTTTCACAAAATCCCAGAGGCATCTTTATCAACCAGTCAAAATATGCTCTTGAAATTTTGAAGAAGTTTGGTTTTGACACATGCACATCCATTGACACTCCAATGGTGGAGCGTCCCGACCTTGATGAAGATAGGGGAGGAAAGCTTATTGATCCTACACGTTATCGTGGTATGGTGGGCTCCCTTATGTATCTTAGTGCATCAAGACATGATATAGTTTTTGCTGTCTGTATGTGTGCCCGATATCAAGCAAAGCCTACCGAGAAGCACCTTCATGCAATTAAACGGATCTTTCGATACCTTCAGGGAACTCTTCACATGGGACTCTGGTATCCGAAGGACTCCGGTTTTAAACTTACAGCGTTTGCGGATGCTGACTATGCCGGTTGTCATGACACAAGGAGAAGTACGTCTGGTTCCGCTCAATTCCTCGGAAATAGGCTTGTTAGCTGGTCTTCGAAAAAGCAGAAGAGTACGGCTATCTCCACAACTGAGGCTGAATACATTGCGCTATCCGGTTGTTGCGCACAAGTCCTCTGGATGCGTTCACAACTCAGGGACTACGGATTTGTGTTCAACCAAATTCCGATGTATTGTGACAATCAAAGTGCTATTGCTCTATGTTGTAACAGTGTTCAACACTCCCGCTCCAAGCACATTGATATTCGTCACCACTTCATAAAAGAGCATGTTGAAAGGAAAGTGGTTGAGTTGTATTTTGTGGAGACTAAATATCAACTGGCCGACATTTTTACCAAGGCCTTACCTAAAGAGCGCTTTGCTACACTACTTCCACTGCTTGGGGTAAAACAAATGTCACCAGAGACTCTAAAGGAACTTCAGGATGAGTCAGTCTCTAAGTAACCAGGGTACACCTTGTCTATCCTGTGTATATTACTGTATCTGTAAAAAAAAAAAAAAAAAAAAAAAAAAAAAAAAATCCTTCTATATCTTACTGTATGTTTGCGGGGGAGAATCAGTACTTCTAACAGATTTGCAGGTTACTTGGATGAACTGTTGCTGATTCTATTGTTGACAGATAGCTGTATCCCTCCTATCTCGGTCTCATGCAGGTCTTGTTTCAATACACTTGATATTTGTGCTTCAATTGCTCCCTCAATGATTGAGGGGGAGGTTGATTCATTTAAGTCCATTCTAGATCAAAACCATTCAATACTTTTCATACTTTTGATCGGGGGAGAAAATGGGGCTTAAATAACGATGGATAAATACTGATTCAATTGATTCTAATTGCTAAGTCCTGTCCTTACATGTGCAAAACACCTTTCGTATATCGTAGCACATGTGTAGGGGGAGCAAAAGTGGTAATTTATTCAAAATATCAAGGTACCAAAATCTTTGTGTTATACACTAGTATCTTGATAAGTGTCAAAGAATCTTTTGTTTCATATTTTGTGAAAGTGATCTTGAGGAATGCATACGAATGAGATGTGGTAACACCAGGGTATTCTTATACTCATTTGTTTGTCTTCGGATAACATCCACTAGTGAAGTAGAATTCCACACAAGTACTTGTACAAGTTTGGATTTCTCAAGGCACTTCATATCTTTCGAGATATTTTTCAAAATATCATCAGTGCATACTGATTTAAACTTTCGTTTGTGCCCCATAAATATTTCTTAAGCACATCGAATGTTTTTTTAAATCATTTTTGCCATCGGCCTTCTACGGTACTTAATTGTATTAAGAAGTAAAACAATGTTCAGGAATTGTACGGTATAGTCAGCAGACAGTAACTGTACTGACTCACTCTTTACCATTCTATTAGTAGAAATACTCATAGTGTGATTAGTCTTCGGATATCTGGTATTGAGAACAGCAAGCATACGGGAATCTGATACTTCGGTGTTAGAAACCTTAAAGGCTTTGAGCTGGAAAACCTGTCAAGGAAGTTCTTTTAATGAATTTATCTGATCACAGGTGCAGTATTCGTACTGTAATCATCGATCCTCACGGAATCGAAGGTTAATGTAACCGACCAGATTGAGTATCGTCTATACTTAGTCCCTTCAAAATACAAAAACCCTTCGTGTGTTCACAAAAAGATTTTATAGAACATTAATGGAATTTTGAAATACCAAAGATATTTGATTGGTATCTAATTTATTCAAAGATGTGTTTGAAAGAATCCACCCATCAACAAAATTAGATTTACTCCCACATAACTATGAATTATGAAACTATAGTTAAGAGTTGTTGGAAAACTTACACAAGTTTTACGATTATATCAGCAGTATAGATGTTGATACAAGGACATAAGTCACTGATGAAAGCAGTTAGTGCAAGAAACATATAATCAAGAATCAAGTAACTGAATATTCATAGAAAAGATAGGTAAATACTTAATTGTATAGAAGAAAGTAAAAATGTTAATGTGTAAAGGACCTTACGATTAAAGGACACTAAAGGTTCATATCCCATGGAACAATAACATTCAAATATGTTCAATGTTTGTCACTGTTCAATATGTGAAGTGAAGTTTGTTAGAATCATTGTCTATGTTTACTTATTCAACACTCAACTTATGATAATTTTCTAAGTGATATAAATTCGGTCTACAAGATATACTCACGTATCTCCACACAAAGATGAATTTGATTCTCAGTGACTCCAATAATCAGTCTAATTTACATGGCTATTTAGGCAATCAAGGGGAGAATAAAAATGTTCGAGCCCAAATAGGTAAGGCATTTTAGCCAATTTCTTAGGCTTAACATTCGGTAGATTCAAGGTTACCCCTATTGTTAGTTCACATTTCATATAGAACTTGTGAATAAATATGGTTGTGGTCTTTATTAATGAGGGATCTTGAACATACTTTTATTTCAATACAAGAAGTTAGTTAAAAGTGCATGAAAGGAGAAGACAGTAGACTTGTTTTTTTAATGGAAATTGAAGATGGTACTAAATAGAGCCAGTTGCTCAGTTACTTTGATATTGAAGATGAGATGGAGAGAGCTCTAGCAATGGAGGCTTTCTATAACCCGTTTAAAAATGCTTTTGTGTTTAATAAGCTTACAGATTTTCTTGGATCTTTACCGGTCCAACTAAAGAATTTGGAGTGGGGACCCGACGGTCCTAGTGTTTATAAGAAGGAAGAAGGAGACGGAGAATGGCGGGTGAAGTTTGACATTATTTGCCTGGATGGAAGGAACTTTGCAAGACGATTTAAAACTCAAAAGACAAGCCGAAAATTATCCGGAAAGTTTCAAAGCAAAGATATCTTAAGGCATGAGTATTTTGAAGGATGAAGATCAAGTGAACAAGTTTGAAAAATAAAGCACAACACTTGTGCTAGCTAATTGTTTGTTTTCATTTATTTTTATGCAATTTAGTTTTTAATGTTTGCATTTTATTTGTTTCAATTTATTTAAGTTTAAGTTTAAGTTAAGAATTTGTTCCTTTTATTGAGTTTTATGACTATGAAGTAATGTTTTTAGTTGAGATTTTTAGAGTTAGTTTTGTTTTAGAATTAGTAGAGATAGACTTTGGACACAATTTGGTAGACTAAGTGTGTTGGAATTTTTATATACAAATAGAATTTTTGAAGAAAGAAAAACATTTTCACTTGCTCTAACAAGTATCACAAAGTGTTGGCAAGAAGAAAAAGTGAACTTTTTGCAAAAACCTAATCCGAATCGGTTGGATCAAATACTGATCGGATGGAGTTTGATATATAAACTTAAAATTTCAAAAATCATAAAAAAAACATACACACACAATCCACCAAATTCGGGTTCCAAAAATTCGACTACTAGGAGATAATTAAGAGTTGCAGGAGTGTTTGCAGATAATCCATGGCTCCAAAACAAGTAAGTAACATCATCAATTTGGTTTAATTAGGTTTTAATTCGGATTTATTGAATTAGGTCAAGAATTGGGTATTTTTGATAGAGTTCGAATTAAGATGTAATTTTTCTGGGATAGATAGGTAATTGATAAAGGAATACATTGCAAAAAGAATTAGATTGATTGATTAAGTTTTGAGGAAGAATTGGTTGATTGAATTTTTGGATTGAATTGGGTCAAAACTTTGAATCGATTTAGGTTGCAATTGATGATTCCCAGATATTATTTAGTTGTTAATTAGTGATGCTAGGATCGTGCATTGTTGATTAGAACACTAATTGAAGAGTTTGATTTGGTAGTGTTCTTGTGTTCTAGGAATGATTGAGAAATCATGTGGATATGTTATAGATTGTTATAGGGATGAATGGGAAATGTAGAAACCACTATAATTGTTCAAATGTAAGATAGTAAAGAGTAGGAATTGGTAGAAATTGATTGGAGTCGAGAATTTTTTTTTTGCCTTCACAGCAAGCCGCAACCGGTTCGGTTGCGGGTTAAAACCGACCGGTTGGGCGGGGTAATTTACTCCATCCTATTCGGTTGGAGCCAATACCGATCAGATGGAGGGCTCGGTAAACTTTAAATGGAAATTTTTAAAACGAGCTTTTGGACTTCTAAATCATGTAGAGTTGGTTCTTATACTTTTATATTTGTGTTTTCTACAGAGTTATGTTGTAGGTAGTTTGAGTTCATCACGTGCAAGTGTTAACCCAATTGTGATAAAGTACATTAAAAGGAATGCGAAGAGTAGGGTCACTTATGATGTTAAACCGGAGAGTAATGAAAATTTGAAGTTTATTAAGCTTAGGAAGGAGGAAAAGCACGCTTTTCGTGAGCGACTGTCAAAGCTACAGGTTCGAAAGATTGCTCAACCACGGTTGGTTTATTGGGATGTGTTTACGGATTATGAGTGTGAGGATGAATTGAGAAAGATTATGAGAATGTCTTATGTGTATGAGGGCGATGGAGATACTTTTGAAGATCTTTCATAGGAAAGAGCTTTCAGTATTTATGAGAATGTTTACCGTGAGTGGTGTTTGGAGTTCTTTTCCACATTTTATTTTGAAAGGAAGGTTGTTGATGTTGTGAGGGATACATGTATTTGGTTTAGGCTTTGCGGGAACGAGCACGCCTATACTTTGCCGGAGTTCGTAGTTGCTCTTGGTTTGTACGAGCAAGATGAAGTTGAGCATAGATTGTTTGAACCTCATTTCGTGAGCTTGGTGAGGTACCACAATGATAATGAAGGTATTCCGGAATATTGGAATCGTGTTGGTGATCCAGGGTGTAATAGAAGGAACTCGTCCAAGTTGAGAAACCCTTTGATGAAAATTTTACAAAAATTGATAGCTTGGGGGGTTTTGCACAGAACAGGTAGTAGAGACAAATGTAATCAACCCGACTTGTGGTTGATGAAGTTATTGGAGGAAGACAAGAATGGGAATGCGGCTTGGATTATAGCCGAATATCTTTCGAGAAGAGCACCGGGTATCAAGGATAGTAGTGATGTTTGTGGAGGTCACTATGTGACTGCTTTGGCAAGAAATTTGGGATATTTTAAAAATGAGGAATTGGTGAAATGTTCGGAGCCAACTGAAAGTGAAACGTGGGATGCTAAAAGATTTGGGAAAGCATTGGATAGGAGAAGAAAAACGTTGGGAGCTTGGATGGAGCCGGCGATGGCCGCATCTCAAGCCGCACCTCAAGCACCATATCAACCACCACCACAAAGTAGGAAATGTTCATGCACCGAGTAGTTTTGACTCTGGGTGGGGAGATTTGAATCGAGAACTTAATGATATTGAACGTAGGGATGTGTGGAGAGATTCAATGATGATGAGGAATAATTACAATTTTGATTATTCAATGCCGATGCTCCAACACATGGCACGTGAAGCCAACTATGAGGTACCACCCTACAACGCACCAAACATTCCACCCTACCCATTTCAGTATGACCCATATCCTAGTCCATATCTTTACCCGTTTCCAGGGTACGCACCATTTCCCGAACCAGTGCCTGTTTATGGTAGAGTCCCAGAGGTTGGAGGCTCGAGTTATGATGTGGGAGGATCATCATCAGGAGTTGGAAAGAAGAGACACAAAGTTGATTCAGTTTTTGAGGATGAAGATGATGAGGAGAGCGAAGATGAGAGAATTCATACTTCTGAAAACATGGAAGACGATGATGAGTGATCATCGAGATTTGATTATGATGGTTTGTGTTTAAAAACAATGATATGGGTAGAATAATTTTATTTCTATTATCTTATTTATTTTTTTTAGGATTAATTACATATGGTTTATTTTCAATTACTTTGTTTGTTTTAGTATTTTGTTTGTTTGTTTTGTTTTGTATATTTTTGTAGTTTTTGCAGGGTGAATTACCGGAAGCTTATTGTTGATCAATATTTGGAGTTGGAGAACTCATTTGCTTATCTATGATCAAATATGCGTATGCGTATTTACCCTGGTAGTACCTTTTTAACTAAAATTTTCCCATTTCCTTTACTTTGAAGTTCATTTTTATTATATTGAGGACAATGCAAATAATGAGAATGTGTTCGCCCTTGATTTTCTAGTTGTTTTATCATATAATTTATATAGTTTAAGGAACTAGATTAATTCAATGGTAAAAATGAGGCTATTTGAATTTTTTTTTTGGAATTTAATCAAGTTATGAGAGCTATTTCAATTTTGGAATCGATAACATTTACTAGTACATGTTATAACCTACCTTAAATTGTGAGGATTTAAGCCTTTTTGTATAAAGCATTTCTTATGCTATATATTTCGTTATGAGTGTGCCGGTGATTATGTTGATTCTAGAACTTGTACTTGTTATGCATTATGGTTAAAATCGCTTTCGAGTGATAAAATATATTCAAATGATAAGAGGCAACTTAGGATTTACACCAAATGGCCATCCGTTTACAGAAATATTTTTGCTGACCACATCGGTTAGTTATTCTAGTATTTGAAACCCATTTATTAGCGTTAATCTCTTACGCTATATACCCTTAGTTATACCTTCTGAGCCTATCTTTTCTTTTGATTGAACCCAGAAAATACAAAAATATTTTACACTTTACACCTTAGCCTTACCCGAATCAAGTTCAGTCGAAGTTCGAAAACTATTTATTTTTTGATGATTACATGTTGGCTACACTTTGACATGTGTATGTGTTGTTTCAACGAAGAAGGAGGTCGCTACTCTTATTTGTATTTTTTGTAGCGTGTGCTCATCCAAAGTGTGGGGGTGACGGAAAAAAAAAGTAAATAGCCAATGAGCTATAATGTATGAGTATAAATTAGCCAATGAGCTAAGAAGGAAATAAGTGAGTATGTGATGCGAATTAACGATCAAAGAAGTTTGGGAAGTGATCATTTGTGATATAAAGAGTTGGTAACGGAATTTGGACTTGATTCTTATTTTTCATTTTGTAGAAATCGATCAAAAGTAATTCCCATGTCTTATCCCTACCCTTTACCAAATTACTTTATTCGTTGTTAGCTTTCGAACATCCGGATTAAGTAATGGCTTTGTTTAGATATGTAGTGCATGGATATTGTAGTGACCATCCGGTTGATGAATAGTTGAAAAATGCGCCAGCGAACTAGTGCGTATTTTAGTGACCATCCGTTATGCAAATATCGCGCCAGTGAACCTCGGTACAATCTAGTGACCATCCGTTGTTTAGCTAGTCAAAATCCGCGCTAGAGATTTATTATATTCTTGTATGAAATGTTTGAACATTAGCCAGGTAACCCTTAACCATGAACCCGAATAAAAGACCACTTTGATGTTTTATTTTGTTATTTTGATACTTGTACAAGCTTATGGTAAGACACATGAATCATGACTGAGCAATGAGTGATTTACCAATCAATCTACCCTTAGAGTGTTGAGTGAATTTAAAAATTCTTTGTGTGGTGCTTAGTTATGTTATCAAGCTCAAAATTAACTTGTTTATGTTTCAAGAAATTTTCACATTTAAATTAAAATTAACAAGTGTTCCATTGACATAGTTGTTAGATTTTTGGAAAGACGTCAACGATACCATTGAAACCAGTTTTTCTAATTGCTAGACTTGCTCGAGGGCGAGCAAAACTCAAGTGTGGGGGAATTTGATAACGTTCAGAATGAGCATGTTTTTAGTTGCGTTATCGTTAGTTTTGTGCAGGATATTTGGTTATATTTTTATCTATTTGTTACTTAATTGTGAAAAAGTGTATATGCAAGTAAATGTAGCCAAGTACAGGAAAAGATGAAGAATTGAAGTGATTATGCACATTGGAGGATTCCCGAGATGAAAGCAAGAGAGTAACCACACAAGGACGCAAGGATTTGATATTGTCAAGATTTCTATGTACATATATCAAGAAAATATCAAGTTCTATGGAAGAAATCAGTGCCACAACGAAGCATAATGCATGCGACAAGAAAAGACTAAGAAAAGTCAAAGTTGTGAGTGCCAGAAGACCCCATCCGATCGGATGGAGCCCGCATCCAATTCGGATGGGAGGTGATGGATTTTACCGAGAGATCCAACCGATCGGTTGGAGCCCAATACCGATCGGTTGGATTAAGCTGCTGTTACAAAAGTTCATTTAATGACGAATTTAAGCCCTATAATCATGATGGCTTATCATTTCCTCCTTATTAACTATTGGAGGACGTTTTTACTTTTTGAATAAGTGTTCTTTCACTTATTTATAGGATCCTAGGCTAGATTACTAGGTGTGACACAAAAAATAGTAAAAGCTTACAGCAAGTTCTTACTACCTTATTATTCTTGCCCGGAAGCTTAGAAGTGCTGTAAAAACGTCCAGGAAACTTTGAGTTCAAGTCTCAATAGTTTGGTGGAGTTTGGAGTTGTTTACGTGTCTTATTAGGTGATTGGAGGAGCGTGGTTGCTATAGTTCCACAATTCTAGTTATTGTTATTCTAAAACTAGGTATCTCTTGTTTACTTTACTATGAACTACTTTTACTTTGAGTTGAATGAAAGTATGGTTTGTTACTTGTGTTTGATTATAATTGATATGGAGTGATTTTTGGTATACTTGTGTGTATGATGTAACAATTGTTAGAGTATTCTTATTTCATAGTGATGCATGAAAACATTTCTTGTTTTATGAGTTTGTTGAAATAAAATCTAATCTTGCTTAATAGGTTGATAAAAACATTTCAAAGGATAAAAAGGGATGAAAGGATTTTTTTTATGTTTTTATTCCAAAAAGTTAGTGCACGAATTAGTATGGGATATGGTGTGTGACAAGCATCATATTGACTCATTAAAACGGATTTGAAACGATTTCATCACGAATAAAAGGGCCGAAAGGATTCGTAGGAACAATTGAGATAAGAATTGCTTTTCAAACAACTAGTGCTTAAAAGAATTATCATAATAGTTAATAAGGCCGAAAGGAGTTAACTAGGAGATTGAATTCTTAGAAATGATTTTTCATGACATAAACCATGGATTGTTGATCATTTACATGAAATTGTGCATCATTACAAGTTACACCCAACTTGGTAGAATACTCTATGCAATTAGTTATGGAATTACACACAAGTATATGTTTTGTTTGATTGAATTTACTTTGAGAATTTCCACCAAATTGGCTTGACAACCTTTTTATTAAAACTTGTTTTACTAAATACAAAAACCAAATCCCTTGGGACGATCTCGAGTTACCCACCTTTACTACCACGGATGAGTATACTTGCTCGTATGTGTTAAATAGAGAACCGGATAAATCGTGTTTATAAATTTTAAAACTTGCAACACGGTGTAGCACATCAGAATCCAAGAAAGAAACAATTGAATTCGAAAGAAGAATTACACAAAGGGATTTGTTATTGATTATGGAGTTGAAGGTTTCTTACATAAATGATTAACTGGGATCAAGAAGAATGTTGGGTCTAAAAGAAGAATTAGTTACAACAATCATGAATGAATTTAAAATGAATACTGGGGTGGGCTTTATACAAATGAGATTTAACTGTTTTTTCCACCTAAAACATAACAGGCTTTCAAACAACTTGGTATGTGCTTGGCCCGTGGTATTGACTTGTGTTGACCGGTGCTTATATCAAAAGCTCTTTTAAATAATGATCAAAACCCCACCGATTAATATATCATAAGTTATAAGATTAACAAACAATCCCTTTGTTTGTTGCTTGATATCATGACTGAGATAGAAAGTTTTGTGCATTATACTCCTGTTCATATTTCAAGAAAGAAGAAAAAAAAACCCATAGATCGAGCATATATCTCATTGTCTCTCGACACAAGTAGGAATGATAGTCCATTGAAGTTCGCTTATCAAAATAAATGGACAGAAAATGATTTAACGAGCTAATCTAACCTTACCCGCCGTATTTATCTGGATCATTAGTCTTAATCCCTAAAGGGTCAACGTATGTTCCTGTATGTGTCTGGATGACTGATATCGCTCAGAATGAGCATGTTTTAAGTTGCGCTATCAGTGGTTTTGTGCACTATATTTGGTTATATTTGTGTGTATTTGTTACTTAATTGTGAAAAAGTGTATATGCAAGTGAATGTAGCCAAGTACAGGAAAAGAGGACGAAAAGATGAAGAATTTAAGTGATTATGCACATTGGAAGATTCCCGAGATGGAAACGAGAGAGAAACCTCACAAGAACTCAAGGATTTGATAATGTCAAGATTTCTATGTTCAAATATCAAGAAAAGATCGAGTTCTATGGAAGAAATTAGTGCCACAACAAAGGATAAAGCTCGCGACAAGAAAAGAAAAGAAAAATCAAAGTTGTGTGTGGCAGAAGGCCCATTCCGATAGGATGGAGCCCGCATCCGATTCGGATGGGGAAAGTTGGGATTTACCGAGAGTTCCAACCGATCGGTTGGAGCCTAAAACCGATCGGTTGGATGAAGATGCTGTTACAAAGTTCCATTTAATGACGAATTTAAGCCCCATAATCATGGTGGCTTATCATTTCCTGAATATTAACTAATAGATGACGTTTTTACTTGAGAAGGAAGGGTTCTTTTACTTATAAATAGAATCCAAGGTTAGATACAAAGGAGTGACACCCCAAACCTAGTAAAGGCTTACACCAAGTCCTTACTAACTTATTATCATTGCCCGAAAGCTTATAATTGCTGTGAAAAACGTCCAGGAACTTTGAGTTAAAGTCTCAATGGTGTAGTTCGAGTGTGGAGTTGTTTACGTGTAGTAATAGGCGATTGGAGGAGTGTGGTTGCTATAGTTCCACAATTCTAGTTCTTGTAATTCCAAAACTAGGTATCTCTTGTTTAAATTACTATGAACTACTTTTACTTTAAGTTGAATGAAAGTATGGTTTGTTACTTGTGTTTGATTATGTTTGATATGGAGTGATTTTTGGTATACTTGTGTGTATAATGTGACAATTGTTAGAGTATTCTTATTTTATAGTGATGCATGAAAACATATCTTGTTTTATGAGTTTGTTGAGATACAATCTAATCTTGCTTAATTAGTTGGTAAAAACAATTTTAAAGAATAAAAAGGGCCAAAAGGATTTTCTTTATGTTTTTATTCCAAAACGTTAGTGCACGAATTAGTATGGGCTATGGTATGTGACAAGTACCATATTAACTCATTAAAATAGATTTGAAACAATTTCATCACGAGAAAGGGCCGAAAGGATTCGTAAGAATTCATAAGATAAGAAATGCTTTTCAAACAACAAAGAGTTTAATAGAATTGTCGTAATAGTTGAAAAGGCCGAAAGGAATTAACTAGGAGATTGAATTCTTAGAAATGATTTTCAAGAGATAAACCATTGATTGTGAATCATTCATATAAAGTTGTGCATCACTACAAGTTACACCAAACTTTGTAGATTACTCTATACAATTAGTTAAGGAATTACACACAAGTATATGTTTTTGATTGATTGGGTTTTACTTGCTTTTGAATTTACACCAAATTGGATTGACAACCCTTTTTGTAAAAACTTGTTTTACTAAGTTCTAATACCAACTCCCTTGGGACGATCTCGACTTTCCCACCTTTACTATCACGGACGAGTATACTTGCTCGTATGTGTTAATTAGAGAATTGGATAAATCGTGTTTATAAATTTTTTAAAACTTGCAACACGTTCGACACACGTCAAGTTTTTGGCACCGCTGCCGGGGATTTGGTTATTTAATCTGGTTATTTTACTTGGTTATTTTTATTAGACTTGGTAGTTTTATAGGTTTTTGAAAAAGTAAAAAAAAAAAAGAAGTTGGTTCGGGACCAACCGAATCGGATGGATTTCCATCCGATCGGTTGGTGGCCTCGGTAAAAGTTTTTAGATTTTTGTTGTTTTTGTTGTTTTCAGTTTTTAAAGTTAGATTAATGGTAGATTAATGTTAGTATTTGATATGATTAAGTGTTAGTTTAATTAAATAGTTAATAGTGGCAATTAGATTAGCTTTAAATGCTTTTAATGTTTTTATTAAAATTCAGTAGTTAATGTAGTTAATTTTATGTTTAATGATTAAGTAGTTTAAAAGTTTTTATTAATTGTGTTAGTTAATAATAGTTATTAATTAGTTAATGGTTATTAAAGTTATTAATTATGTTTTATTTCTCATTTTTAGAAAATTAGTTTTTTTTTAGGTATTAATTTTTATATTAAGGTTTTAATTTAGTTTTAAAAATAAAATAAAATAAAAAGTTTAAAAAAAAAAGTTGATCAAACCGATCGGATGTTGCCCGCATCCGATTCGGTTGGGCAAAAATTGATTTTTACGATTCAACCATCCGATCGGATGGAGTGTTAAACCAATCGGATGGATGCCTCGGAAAAGTTTTTTTTTTTTTTTTAATTTTTAATTTTTAGTTGTTTTGATGTTTTTAGAGTTAGAACTTGTTTGTTTACTTGATTTGATTTCATTTTTGATATGTTTCGATTATGACTAACCATAATACTAATGATTTGGATTTCTTTTGGTTCTGGTTATGTTATAGTTGTTAATTGCTTTAGTGAAATGGAGAGTTTAAGCGAAGTTTCTGAATACTTGAGAAATTTGGAAGAGATGTTCAAGGACTCGGGTGATTCATTGGAGCGTCTGGAAAATATTTTGGAAGAAGTTAAGGTTGACGTAGAAAAGAAAGAAGAAGTTGGAGAAAACCAGGTTTGTTTACCTAAGGAGAAGAGAGTTGTTGTGTTCACAAGAGCACCACCAAAGGAATTTGATGCACCGTTCATGAGGTACTCTACACCTTGTGGTGTAGAAGGTATGAAAGCTTGGGATGCTCAGCTTAATATGGAGTATGGTGACAACTATATTACGGAAGATATGCTTGGTAAGCTTGGTTTCGTTCGACTTGACTATGAGGATTATGGAAGAAAGATGGTGAGAGATGTGCGAGTTAATATTCATGGTCACATTTTCAAAGTTGATTTTGTTGTTTTGGAATATGGGAATGCTGCTGAACCGGAAGTTGTGTTTGGTAGAGATTTTATGGTTAAAACTAAGTGCAGGATTGATTTTGCACTAGGAGAGATGAGGATTGATGTGGATGATATGGTAGAAGAGAAGGAAGGAAAGGGAGAGATTGTTAAAATGGGAAAAGCGAATAGAAAGAAAACACCACTTAACAAACTTACCCAACCCTCCACCCCTAAGAATGAATCATCATCACCACCCAAATCACCACAAATTGTTAAACCGTTAACTCAAGAGCAAAAGAAAGCGATTTTGAAAAATTTGGAGATGAAGTTAAATGAGCTTATGGAGGAGAAGCCGGTTATTGATGTGTTGAATAATTACATGACCTATCGTAAGAAGTTGGATGCAGTCATGATGGCAAGGGCTAGGCTAGAAGATAAGAATTTTGATGAGGTTGAAAGAGAGAGAATAGTTGAGAATGGGTTGCCTAAGAAGATGAGCGATCCGGGAAATTTTGTGTTGCCGATTAAAGTGAATGGGACAGATGCGATGTATGCATTGGCCGACACGGGGTCAAGTGTGAATGTAATGCCGTATCCATTGTATAA